>VDFB02179234.1:53719069-54319069 GCA_007258455.2 Sequoia sempervirens
TTCATTTACTATCTCATGGCGTGGGTTCTACTCCTAAAGCAGGTTTTTCTTTCACCACACACTTTTTCCATTTCGATTGTACTCCCTTTCTATCGGGCTATCCATGGAGGTGGGAACACCAAAACAAGGTTCTGACTGAGGCAGGCCCCTATACAGCCCCAACATTTTCCCCTTGTTCTTTTGTGTGTAGGTTGCAAAGCAGACCGTGGAGTGACGACTTGAACGTTCAATTGAAGGTAAGTTTTCTCCAAGTTCTCCTTGTGATTTTCTCATAATTATTACTCCCTGCTTTATTATTTTTCTTAGTAGACCTCTATTTGAGTTAGGAAGAGATACTTCATTTTTCCTGCTTGAGCTCTTGATATTTTTGTCACTCAGGACACTAGTGTGTCATTTGGATGACAATGCACCACACTAGCATCTTGAATCTACACTAACATCCTTTGGCGAAGAGCTCCTCCATTGGAGGAAGAAATTTGGAAGTTTCTCTCTCTCGAGATCTGAAATATTTTTCTCTAAAAGATAGCTTGTATACATTTCCCTTGCAATGTCTTCATTCATTTTATATTAAGGTAGATAAGGGCAGTTTGTTCCTTGGTGATCTCTTGAGAATGAAGAGACCCATGTGCAATGAATCCCTCTTATCCTACACCAATAAATAACATATCATCTACATATAAGACAATAATGACAATGCAACCATTATCATATTTAAAATATACACAATGTTTAGGTTTAGATCTCTAAAATCCCAATGACAACACATAGGTATCAAACTTTTGGTACCACATTCTAGGAGACTATTTCAAACCATAAAGAGACTTCTTCAGTTTGCAAACCAAATTTTATTTACATTTCTCAATGAAATGCTTTGGTTGTGACATGTAAATATCTTCCTCCAATTCACCATGAAGGAACGATGTCTTCTTATCCATTTGTTCCACTTCTAAGTCATATCCTACTACAAGTGACAACAGAAGTTGGATAGATGTCAAATTTTCTATAGGAGAGAATATCTCCCCATAATCAATTCCCTCCACCTAAGAAAACCCCTTAGCAACAATCATGCTTTATACTTCTCAACATTTCCATCAAGACCACACTTCTTCTTGAAAACCCATTTACAACTAACAAGTTTACGTCCAGCAGGAAAAGGTACCAGATTCCAAACCTTTTTCTTCTTTAATGCAATCATCTCCTCATCCATGGATTTTATCCAGGAATCTACATTATTCATACCCATAGCATCTTTAACATTCTTAGGCTCATTAGTTTTAGTAAACAAAGAAAAAATGCAACAAGAATCAAATAATGAATAACCAAACCTTTTTGGTTGTCACCTAACTCGTGTAGACCTCCTTAATGGCTGAGGTTGAGTTTCTTCTTCTTCAAAAATTTCAAATCTTCTTGAGCTCTCCTCATCATCAAGTCCAATAGGAGTGTGTAGTTCTTCTTTCTTCAGAGTAGGTGGAATCTAAACTACCTCATTCGTCTATTTCTCCTCTTTCTTTGGGTACAGCTCAACAGTGGAAGGTTTCATCTCTCTAAAAATCACACTTTTGTTATAGAGAACCTTCTAAGCTTTTGGATCCCAAATCTTGTACCCTTTCACACCGACACCATAGCCAATAAAGATACACTTAACATCCTTTTTCTCCAACTTTGACCTCTTCTCAATCAGAACATGAGAATAAGCTTCACAACCAAATACTCTGATATGTCTCATCAAATGATTTTTACCAGACCACACCTCCATGGGTTTCTTACCAACAAGCATTGATGTAGGAGAACTATTGATCAAATAACATGCAATGGATACCACTTCAGCCCAAAATTTTTGTTTAAGGCTAGCACCACTCAACATACTCCTAGTCCTCTCCATCAACGTTTTGTTCATCCTCTCTGCAACTCCATTTTGTTGTGGAGTGTAGTGAGTTGTCTTATGTCTCTCAACCATGTGCTCTTTATAGAAATTTTCAAACTCTACGAAACAAAACTCACCACCATTATCAATCCTCAAACACTTAATATTTCTACTAGCCTGATTTTCTACCAAGGCCTTAAACTCCTTAAATTGACTAAATACTTCAGCTTTACTTCTGAGAAAATAAATGAATGTCCTACTATAATCATCTATAAAAGAAACAAAATATATAGATTTTGATAATGAAGGAACATTCATAGGACCAAAAACATATGAATTAACATAGTCCAAAACCCCAAAAGACTTGTGAGAACTAGAGTAGAAAGAAACATGGTGTTGTTTTCCATATACACAATGTTTGAAAAAGTTGAACTCAAGATTACAATCATCAAGGCCTTCAACAAGGCTCTTATTTTTTAGGCTTATAAGACCCTTCTCACCAATGTGACCAATTCGTTGGTTCCATAACATTGTCTTCTCTATAGGAAGCTTCATTTCCATGGAATGAGCACCTTAGGTACCCAAAATGCATGACCATCAGATGTAGCTACGACACACTTCTTCTCTGCATGATCTGATGGTGAGGATGAAGAATCAAAAGGTCTCTTCTTTGGTACATCAAAAGAGCTATTGTACTATACAGTGCATGCATCAAGCTGAAACAGAGTGCCAAAATGAACTCCCTTAGCTAACACCATAGATCCTATTATCATATTGCATCCTCCACTAGAAAAAACAACTTGCACTCCCAAATCATTTAGTTTACTTACAAAAAGAAGGTTTCATGCCAAACTTGGGATATGCAAGACACCATCAATCCCCTTCACTTTTCCATCAAGAAATTTGATTTTGACTCTTCCATGGCCAAAAATCTTCAAGTGAGAGTCATCACCTAGGTACAGCTCTACACCATTGTACTCTTCATACTTCAAGAACCAAGATCTATGAGATTTCATGTGAAAGGATGCACCTAAATCTATCAACTGCACATCATCTTATGCATGGGTTGCTAAGGCTACAATAAATGCTTCTACATTGAATCTTGATATGATTTCTCATATTCAAAATCAGAGAAAGACTTGTTTTTCTTCTTCTCATCCTTCTTGCAATATTTTTGAATGTGACCAACTTCGCCACAGTTCTAACATTTTTCCTTGGACTTCTTACCAGGAGACTTAGATCTCCCTAGAGAATTTGACTTATATTTCTTGTCTTTATTTTTGCCTCTCTCCTTTGGTCTGCCACAAACAGCAAAGACCTCCTTGGCTATCTCAAAATACTTCCTTTGTATCTCTTCAAATAATAATGATACAAGCACCTCATCCATCTTGAATGTGGAATTATAGCTTCCAATAGCCATCACCAGGTGATCCCAAGATTCTGGCAACAAACACAAAAGGAGCATGTAACGGTCTTTTTCATCAATCTTGTCTCCAACGGAACCCAGTTGAGCAACCAACATATTAAATGCATTTAGATGATCTGCCATGGATCCTCCATCTTCCATTTTCAGAGAATACATCCTCTTTCTCAGGAAAATATTGTTTACCATGGATTTAGCCTGATAGACATCACCAAGCTTCTTCCACATTGAAGTAGAAGTATTCTCTTCATGGAAATTTAGGAGGATAGAATCACCCATAAAGAGTTTAATAATACCCTTGGCTTTCCTATCCATGAGTTCATAATCTTCTTGTTTTGTTCCTGATGGTTTAGTTCCAGAAATAGTAGCCCATAGATCATGATCTATGAGCATGTCTTCCATTTTGAGCTTCCAAAGTTCAAAATTACCACCGTTAAACTTCTCCATCTCAATCCTCCTAGAATTTATGATTCCTAAGTGCATTAATGGAAAAAATCCCATGGGTTGGAATCTAGAAATTTTAGCTCCATGTGGATTAGTGGCGAAGAGACAAAAACCTAATGACACATTTCCTAAAAATCGATGTCTTGGACACTTGCACAACATTTGGATGTCTATGTGGCATGCTAGCATCCTTTCGGTTTTCTGAGTTTGAAACAAGGAATCTCAAATCTTGACTCTTGACAGGTGTCCTAGCAATCAAATGGTGGGCGTAATTTTTCTTTATCACCTTTGCATGCAACAAAGACCCCTCATTTTCTCTAATTTTGGGGGTCCAATTCATTCAATCAATCTCTCTTCAACTTCACTCTCAAATTTCTCTCATATTTGACAAGTAACACTTCTACAAGAAAAGCTCTATTAGATTGAGGTCCCTCCAACAGCTACAACTCTATAGCAAGCATTCAATGGTGCATCCATGTGCTATAGAGAGGGCCTAGGCACATGGGTAACACTCTCTCTTACTCTTCTCTAGTTACATTTTTTGTTCATTTACTATCTCATGGTGTGGGTTCTACTCCTAAATCAGGTTTTTCTTTCACCACACACTTTGTCCATTTCGATTATACTCCCTTTCTATCTGGCTATTCATGGAGGTGGGAACACCAAAACAAGGGTCTGACTAAGGCAGGCAACTATACAGCCACAACATTTTCCCCTTCTTCTTTTGTGTGTAGGTTGCACAGCAGAGCTTGGAGTGACGACTTGAACGTTCAGTTCAAGGTAAGTTTTCTCCAAGTTCTCCTTGTGATTTTCTCATAATTATTGCTCCCTGCTTTATTATTCTACTTAGTAGACCTCTATTTGAGTTAGGAAGAGATACTTCATTTTTCCTGCTTGAGCTCTTGAGATTTTTGTTGCTTAGGATGCTAGTGTGTCATTTGGATGACAACACGCCACACTAGCATCCTGAATCTACAGTAACATCCTTTGGCAAAGAGCTCCTCCATTGGAGGAAGAAATTTGGAAGTTTCTCTCTCTCGAGATTTGAAATATTTTTCTCTAAAAGATAGCTTGTATACATTTCCCTTGCAATGTCTTCATTTAGTTTATATTAAGGTAGATAAGGGCAGTTTGTTCCTTGGTGATCTCTTGAGAATGAAGAGACCCACGTGCAATGAATCCCTCTTAGCTCACACCAATAAATAACATATCATCTACGTATAAGACAATAATGAGAATGCAACCATTATCATATTTAAAATATACACAATGTTTAGGTTTAGATCTCTAAAATCCCAGTGACAACACATAGGTATCAAAATTTTGGTACCACATTCTCGGAGACTATTTCAAACCATAAAGAGACTTCTTCAGTTTGCAAACCAAATTTTCTTTACCTTTCTCAATGAAATGCTTTGGTTGTGACATGTAAATATCTTCCTCCAATTCACCATGAAGGAAGAATTTCTTCTTATCCATTTGTTCCACTTCTAAGTCATATCCTACTACAAGTGACAACAGAAGTTGGATAGATGTCAAATTTTCTATAGGAGAGAATATCTCCCCATAATCAATTCCCTCCACCTAAGAAAACCCCTTAGCAACAATCATGCTTTATACTTCTCAACATTGCCATCAAGACCACACTTCTTCTTGAAAACCCATTTACAACTAACAATTTTACGTCCAGCAGGAAAAGGTACTAGATTCCAATTCTTTTTTTCTTTAATGCATTCATCTCCTCATCCATGTATTTTATCCAGGAATCTACATTATTCATACCCATAGCATCTTTAACATTCTTAGGCTCATTAGTTTTAGTAAACAAAGAAAAAATGCAACAAGAATCAAATAATGAACAACCAAACCTTTTTGGTTGTCACCTAACTCGTGTAGACCTCCTTAACGGCTAAGGTTGAGTTTCTTCTTCTTCAAAAATTTCAAGTCTTCTTGAGCTCTCCTTCGCATCAAGTCCAATAGGAGTGTGTAGTTCTTCTTTCTTCAGAGTAGGTGGAATCTAAACTACCTCCTTCGTCTATTTCTCCTCTTTCTCTGGCTATAGCTCAATAGTGGAAGGTTTCATCTCTCTAAAAATCACACTTTTGTTATAGAGAACCTTCTAAGATTTTGGATCCCAAATCTTGTACCCTTTCACACCGACACCATAGCCAATAAAGATACACTTAACATCCTTGTTCTCCAACTTTGACCTCTTCTCAATCAGAACATGAGAATAAGCTTCACAACCAAATACTCTGATATGTCTCATCAAATGATTTTTACCAGACCACACCTCCATGGGTTTCTTACCAACAAGCACTGATGTAGGAGAACTATTGATCAAATAACATGCAGTGGATACCGCTTCAGCCCAAAAATTTTGTTCAAGGCTAGCACCACTCAACATACTCCTAGCCCTCTCCGTCAACGATTTTTTCATCCTCTCTACAACTCCATTTTGTTGTGGAGTGTAGTGATTTGTCTTATGTCTCTCAACCATGTGCTCTTTATAGAAATTTTCAAACTCTACGAAACAAAACTCGCCACCATTATCAATCCTCAAACACTTAATATTTCTACTAGTCTGATTTTCTACCAAGGCCTTAAACTTTTTAAACTGACTAAATACTTCAACTTTACTTCTGAGAAAATAAATGAATGTCCTACTATAATCATCTATAAAAGAAACAAAATATATAAATTTTGATAATGAAGGAACATTCACAAGACCAAAAACATATGAATTAACATAGTCCAAAACCCCAGAAGACTTGTGAGAACTAGAGTAGAAAGAAACATGGTGTTGTTTTCCATATACACAATGTTTGAAAATTTTGAACTCGAGATTACAATCATCAAGGCCTTCAACAAGGCTCTTATTTTTCAGGCTTCTAAGACCCTTCTCACCAATGTGACCAAGTTTTTGGTTCCATAACATTGTCTTCTCTACAGGAAGCTTCATTTCCATGGAATGAGCACCTTTAGGTACCCAAAATGCATGACCATCGGATATAGCTACAACACACTTCTTCTTTGCATGATCTGATGGTGAGGATGAAGAATCCAAAGGTCTCTTCTTTGGTACATCAAAATAACTATTGCACTATACAGTACATGCATCAAGTTGAAACAGAGTGCCAATATGAACTCCCTTAGCTAACACGATAGATCCTATTATCATCTTGCATCCTCCACTAGAAAAAACAACTTGCACTCCCAAATCATTATTTTACTTACAAAAAGAAGGTTTCATGCCAAACTTGGGATATGCAAGACACTATCAATCCCCTTCACTTGTCCATCAAGAAATTTGATTTTGACTCTTCCATGGCCAACAATCTTCAAGTGAGATTCATCACCTAGGTATAGCTCTCCACCATTGTACTCTTCATACTTCAAGAACCAAGCTCTATGAGATTTCATGTGAAAGGATGCACCTGAATCTATCAACTACACATCATCTGATGCATGGGCTGCCATGGCTACAATAAATGCTTCTACATCATCTTGATATGATTTCTCATATTCAAAATCAGAGAAAGACTTGTTTTTCTTCTTCTCATCCTTCTTGCAATATTTTTGAATGTGACCAACTTTGCCATAGTTCTAACATTTTTCCTTGGACTTCTTACCAGGAGACTTAGATCTCCCCAGAAAATTTAACTCATATTTCTTGTCTTTATTTTTGCCTCTCCTTTGGTCTGCCACAAACAGCAAAGACCTCCTTAGCCATCTCAAAATACTTCCTTTGCATCTCTTCAAATAATAATGATACAAGCACCTCACCCATCTTGAAGGTGGAATTATAGCTTCCAATAGCCATCACCAGGTGATCCCAAGATTCTGGCAACAAACACAAAAGGAGCATGCAACGGTCTTTTTCATCAATCTTGTCTCCAACGGAACCCAGTTGAGCAACCAACATATTAAATGCATTTAGATGATCTGCCATGGATCCTCCATCTTCCATTTTTAGAGAATACA
Source organism: Sequoia sempervirens (assembly GCA_007258455.2). Lineage (NCBI taxonomy): Eukaryota > Viridiplantae > Streptophyta > Pinopsida > Cupressales > Cupressaceae > Sequoia > Sequoia sempervirens. The sequence continues at coordinate 53,726,785 of VDFB02179234.1, forward strand.
TCCTCTTTCTCAGAAAAATCTTGTTTACCTTTGATTTAGCCTGATAGACATCACCAAGCTTCTTCCACATTGAAGTAGAAGTCTTCTCTTCATGGACATTTAGGAGGACAGAATCACCCAAAAAGATTCTTATAATACCCTTGTCTTTCCTATCCATGAGTTCATAATCTTCTTGTTTTATGCCTGATGGTTTAGTTCCAGAAATAGTAGCCCATAGATCATGATCTATGAGCATGTCTTCCATTTTGAGCTTCCAAAGTTCAAAATTACCACCATTAAACTTCTCCATCTCAATCCTCCCAGATGTGGCTGTCATATCTTTCCTGCAACAAGTTCATGAAATTCACTTCTGCAAAAAATCCACTGAAACAAAGATTGGCTCAAAAAACCCTTCTAACCCAACATAGGAATCAAGGCTGACCAGGCTCTAATACCAACTAAAAGGAAGCCAAGTGAGTGAAAATAGCTTCCTACACTAGTCTAGGTATGGGAGATTTACAAAAATTTCCTTTTTACACCTTATATGGTTACAATAAGAGAAACATATAGGAATAATTGAATAGAACAAGAAGTACACAAATACAACATACACTAGATATACGTGGGGAAAACCATTTTGGGTAAAAAAACTCCACCCTCCAAAAGCACAGTACTATTGTATTAAGTTTCAAATAAGAGTTACAATATAGCCCCAAGTACAAAGCTTTCTTCAACAAGTGCTTCAAAACAAACACCTGTTCTAGGGTGATATCAGCAACACTTCATTACCTACAAACAAACAATTCATTCTACAATGCAAGGCACTCAATATATAGAGATACAAGCTTTAAGAAGCATCTAGAAGGAGAGGGGCATCCAAATCCACATGGCACAATCTTCCACACCATAACATACATTTGGACACATATAACATATTCCCATACACCCCTTACAGTTGTCATAATATGCAATTTATATTCCTTCCTCAAGATTGGGCGCCTAGAATATACTAAAAATAGGCTATGACAGATACCTTACACATCTTACAGCTATCATAGAATCTATCATAACTGACAACACTTACAGTTGTAAGAGAATCTTTCATAACTAACCAAGAATACCTGACAACTTGGGCGCCAACTTTATCCATGCAACAAGATGCCTTATGATGCATCATAGAATTTTTCATAAGTCAAAGATTCCAAAGTGGGATGCCTATATCCACTTGGGATGATTATGTTTCATCTAGTCACCTCCAACAGGGATGCCACCCAACTAGTGGGTCCCAATTTATGACATGACACCATAGGAAATTAAATAATACAAGTAAATACATTAATAATTAATTAAATCAATATTAGGACTCTAAGGTTGAGACACCTTAATCCAAATAGTGTTAGTTCAAAAAAATATGAGAATAAGAGTGTGATCCAGATTAAAAATCAATGGTAGATATGTACCCCCTCCTATTTCTTCTTTCTTTTATGGATATAGAAATAGGATGGCGTTCTTTCCACTTTGAACTTCTAGAGAGTTGATGAAAATACCTTTGGTATGATCATTTAATAGAATAACATCAAAATAAAAAATTATTTGGTAGGAACATGGGTGGAATCAAGATTCCAACAAAACCAACAACGTAAAAATCAGAGTTCATAGGCCCAAGTTATGAAGGGTTGACTGAAGAGAGCTCAAAGAGGATGGAAAAAAAATTTACTTTGTTTTTCATTTTTACTATAAATAGTCAAACATTTTACCCTTTTACTATTCATTTTGACTTTTCCACTTCTAATCATTTTGAGAGGTTCAAGAAACCCTACAAATGAAGATGTCATGTCGACAACCATACCGCACACCTAGACTACAAGCGTTGAGGAACTACATCGTGCAGTGCATCCAGGCTTGTGAGGTAAGTCAAAGTTTGAACCTTTGTGTATTTATAGGTACATTTTTCAAAGTTTTTCACATCAAATGAGCCCCTTGGAGCACTAGTGTCCAAGATGTGTGCTATTTTGCACTAGGGTTCCCTGGACGCATTAGCATCAAGATCAAGCGCTAAGGTCCAAGGGGCACACTACCATCCTGGGCATTAATGTTCTTAAGGTTTCTAGTGAAAATTTTGGACTTGATTTAGTGATTTCTTAATGATGGGGAGGAACTGACTAGATTTTGTTTGATATGTCTGCAAGTTCTTCCAAATATGTGAGCATGTTGGTGGCCACATGTATACTTTGTTGCATGGCCATGCCCAAATGCTTACACACACAAAGATTGAACACCTTAGAGATGTTATGTTGTGGTCATCTTATATAATTCCCATTATGTGCTTTCATAATATGATGTTGATGGAGCTCATAGAGAACTAAGACATAGATACCTCAACCTTTCATATTCTTATGGAGAGATGACCATCACCCTGGCGGATGTCTATCATATTTTGTGATTGTTCGTGCAACGTAAGACCATGTGGCTTGAGGATCACCAAGCAGCAAAATCTATTTTGGCTAGCCATATATACTGTCTTGATCATGTCAAGCACAAAGACGCCAACAAGAATATCTACCTACATTAGTTTTTACATGGTGTCATAATCATCCTAGTTATCCATCGCATCATGGTTTGTGATCATCACTCTCATCATGGTGCTTGATGGGAAAATCTCACACCTTCATGGGGACATCATACACACCATCTAAGCAATGGAGGACTAGAGAACTATCTTCACCTAAGGGTGGAGCATGTTGTCACATGTATACCATGACTTAGGTAAATATGTGCACTATGAGGCACATAGTTTAATGACCTGCACCATCCTCTAGGTGTAGGAATTTGACCACATCATGTGCACACAACCCATTGGGTTCTCAGTGGAGCCGATATGAACCCATCCCTGAGCACATGCCTACACCTTGAGGAGGCCATGGTAGTTCAGTGACTGTTGGGAAATGCGTCTCAACCTTGCAATTATATAAAGTGTATTGTTGATAGGATATATATATATATAAATATTTATGTGTATATATATATTTCCTAGTTACACCTATAGGTGTAATATACAATGGGAGCACGGGGTGGAGGGGAGGAGTGGGATGCGTGTAAGCAATTTTTTGTTAACTTTTTTTAGAAAACTCCTAAATGGTCGACATACATTAAATAAATGATATGTTGTAAATCTAGACCATTAATTATTAGGTTTTAGATCTAATGGTGGATAATTTGTCGACCTGTCTTGCCCTAGAAGGTAACCCTATTTTTTGAGGGTGTTGTACTACGATTGTAGATAGTGATGTATTATGAAAGTTTCATAGTGTTCATGTTTTCTCTTGATCTTTGGTGGTTATACTCCTGTGAAAAGCTTGCTCTACAAGCATATTGTAATCTTTGTGATTTTTAAATAATATATTGGGTGGATTATGGAGTGTGGATTCTTTTCTCCTGAAAGGGTTTTCCCCACATAAATCACTGTGTTGTGGTATATGTTGGTTCCCAAAATTTCAAATTGCAAACCCTAAGAGTATGGCAGGCTTTGTAGTCAGGTTAACAATTTTTTGGCCAACAAACGGAGTTAACCAATGTGGCTAGAGTTCCTTGCACTTCAGGTTCTACTAGACCTAGGCGGGTGTACCCTTATAAATATTATTTCCTATGAATTGATATTAATCATATTGGATGTGTTTATGATATTTTTGTCTATCTACTTCAATATGACATAAAGATTTGAAATAGATAACTAGAATGCTAAACTACTTGTTTCTAACTACTACTCTTGTTATTGAAAACTTGGAAGGTGTGAATGAAGTTTCTACATAATGTAATTCTAAATGAAATTGATCAGTGTCTTATCCTATTGGGAAATGGAGTCAAGATGTATATGATGTATGTGTCCTAATTATGGCTTAACTCAAATTTTTTGGTACTTTTAGAAGTTTATGACTAGCATAAACGTTCAAGGTTATCAGTTACTAGGCTCTTCTTACTAATACCAATGATATTTCCCCAAGTTACTGTGATATTTGAAAGGATTTTAATTCTTTCTTGAAGGAAACCAATTAAGATGACTTATTTAAAAGTATTTTAATTCTTGGAAGAAACCAATTAAAATGAATCACATAAAAGGATTTTTAATTCTTTCTTACAAAAACCAATCAAAATGAATCATACAAAGGCAGCAAATGTTTCTTGACAAATTAAACATATGCTTGATATATTCAATTTGAATAACAAGGAAAGACCATGCTGGAGACAACAGGATAACATTTATCAATGGATCTCGACAAACAATTGAACACCAGAATTTTGGCCACCAATTTATATCTTCTTCTCCATTAGATTGCTTCAAAAAAAATTGCAATTCATATCAGAAGTATTCTTTTTTATTCTATATATTATATATCTATTCCTACTGATGCTCTATCTACTATCTAATTTCTAATGATTTTTTTATTTAGTCTTGGTTTCCTTCTTATAGATGAAGGAAGAGACAAGCTTCATACCGTTTCATTTTTCAATTGTTTATCTAGTGCAACCTTCATTACATTAATCATCCTTTACACAATTATTTAATTTTATCCCCATGAAATATAATCCTTCTTTTTCCAACAACTTCATGTTTATATGCACTTTCACCCGATTTAAAAAATGCTCTTTGGGTAAAAATAATTACCCACTCCATGATTTTATATTTTTCTTTGTTTCCTTCAATGAAAATATTTTTTAATTACTCTATGATTATCTTAATAAATTTCCACCTTTGTTGGTGATTTCATGTTTTGTATTTTTATGTGTGCATTTTACCCCATTTAATAAAATATTTGTTGGGTAAATTAATTACCTACCCTGCAATATTTATTTTCACTTAACCCCTACAAAATAATATTAAATTCATTCTTTCCCATGAATTATATCTTAATTGATACTATAACCTCACTGCATTACCGCACAATCATTGTTGGGCTTCGGCAGGGATGGGAGGAACGTTACCATAGTACTGCATGATCGTTTCCTTGTCTCTGCAGGAAAGTAGGAAGAGCATTTGAATTATCGCCATACTACACCATGTATTCTCTGCTCTTGCATTGATGTGGGAGGCTCCATCATGATACCACACCTACTCCAAGGACCTCTTGCAATGATGCGGGAAATGCTTATTTGCACCTCGCAGACATTTTTCAACTGATTCCATGTATTTACTTCATACAAAGAATTGATTTAATGGCGGTTTGAGTAGTCAATGAGAGGGTTCTCTTCGAATATATTCTTCACTATCCCTTTTCCTTCTTTCCTTGTGTTCTTGGAGCGCTTGTTACTTACAGTTTCACCACAAAATCACCTCATCTCATTTTGTTGATCAATAAAGCGTAGGGATTCACTACCACAATCATGTGATTCAATAGTAGTAACAGTGGAATTTCATCGAGCTTTCCAGATAGAATTTTCTATATAGCTTGTCACTTTCTTTGCATGAGTACAACAACAAAAAAACTTCCTCAACACCAGTGGATGCAAACCATTCCAAAGATACTAGTCAATCATTTTAATAGTGGCAGGAGAACTTTAGGGCACTTTTGAGCAAAGTTGTCTGCTGATATTTATTCCTCCCTTTGATATCTTTCTGATTGATATGTCCTCTTTCCTTTTTGGGTTTTCAGAGAGACTATGAACTACTTCACTCTGATACTCTAGAGTCCGTTTGAACTCTTTTGGTGCATAAATCAAGTATTGTCCCTTCGACATTTTTTTGTCACTTCAATATATTGTTGTATCATATACAAGAGATGTTTTTCTATTTCCTGAATGTCGAGGTGTAATTATTCTGCAAGTCGTGCCAAAGTAATAGTATTTTGACATAATTAAAATATTATGTTCCTTCGTGGTCTATGTCTCAATTTATCGAAGAGATCCAAAACATTTCATTCTGATATGTCAAGGTGTCTTTGATAAGGTTTCAGTTGGACTATGGAAAGGACACTAAAACAAGTCTCCTTGATATGATGTACTCTACTCGATAATGGTCACATTGTCTTACTTCATCGTTCCATTGAAGGGACCCAAAACTGATTCTCATCGATTTAATTTAGTCTTCCCGATGTGACTTCCTTCTCATATGGGTATGATGATGAATTTGAATTTGTTAAGATGATAACTATAGGGTGGGTAAATGGATTATTTTGAATGATAAAGTTATAAATGGCATATTAGGTGATAGGATATTTGACAGGACAATGGATGTTTTATGGGAAGTTGAGGACAATTTTATTAGTCCTAACAATGGCTCTAGTTGGGGGGTGAATGGTTGTTAGGTCATTGCAAGAATACAGAAGTATTCTCTAGGACGCATACTAAGGGTGGAGATAGTAAAAAGAAAAAGGGAAAAGGGAAAATCCTAAACTGTTGTGCATGGGAAATAATAATTTTAAGAGAAGTATTTTAGGAATTTTCCATGCACTGGAATTCCTGATCTTCACCAATCATGTTTTGCAAGTAGTATGAGTCTTCACCACACTTTCCAGTGATGACAAATGGGCCCAACCATAGTGCTTCAAACTTCATGTGTTTTCATTTATCCTGGCTTCTAGCATTCCACATAAGAACCATGTCATCAATCTTAAATTTATTATCTTTTTCCCTCTTGTCAAACAAATGTTTCATTTGCAATTGGACTTTTTCATTCTACTCTTGTGCTTGGGATCTAACTTCCTCAAGTTCATCCAACCGTTCCATTCTTTCTTCCATGGGTTCAAGGATATCCATATCTTCTTGTAAAATAAATTTATGGATTGGTAAGAGATTATGCATCGGGATTCTATCCTGGGCTCCATACACCAATTCAAAAGGGTATTTTCTAATGGCCTTCTTTACAATGATTCCATCTGCCCATAATGCTAGTCTCAATTTAGAATCCCATGCCTTTTTGTTATTATCCAACATCCTTTTGATTATCTTCATGATTCTTTTATTGCTAGACTCTTCTTGTCTATTTGCTTGAGGATGGTATGGTGACACATATGAAATCATGATGCCATATGAGTCACCAAACTTCTTGAATTCGTCAGACCTGAAGCACATGCCATTATCTATGATGAGCGTCATAAAGACCCCAAATCTAGTGATGATTTTTTCCAATAGGAAATTAATCAGAACTTTTATAGTGGCTTGTTTTGTTGGTATTGCCTCAATCCACTTGGTAAAGTAATCGGTAGCAACCAAGATCCATCTATGTCCACCACTACACCTATCTGTAATCTCTCCTATAAATTAAGTTCCCCACTAATGAAAAGGGTCCTTGATCTGCATGGTTCTTAATGCTAAGGTTCCTTGATAATTTAGTTTTCCAAAAAACTTTTGGCATGCTTCACACTTTCTTATGTATCTATGTGCACCGTTGAAGACTTTAGGCCAGTAGTAACCCACTCTCAGTATCTTATGGGTAGTGGTTTTTTCTGAGAAGTTCCCTCCACACACACCTTCATGCATCTTCTTTAAAATTCACTCTACTTGTGTCTCATCTAAGTAGAACAATAAGATACCATCTTTATTTTTCCAATATAAGTCCCCTTTCACAAAGACATATTTCAATGCTTGAAGTTTCAAAGTTCTTTTTTGATTATTTTTCAGGCCTTCAGGACACTTCATATATTTGATATATTATACTAAATTTTTGTACCAGGACATGTGCTCAATGCTTGATACCCACTTTTCTTCTCCCTCAACATTACAAACCTATGTTGCTTCTAAATTGGACTCAGCCATTAACTTGGCTAATCCATGTCCTCTTACTAATTTGGTGATTTTGATATTAATATTGAATTCTTGAATTCAGTTTATCCACCTGCACCTACTTCCTGTGACTTATATTTGTATAAACACATCTTTAACTGTAGCATTTGGCATGTATGCTATTACTTGTGCCCCCACTAGGTAAGGTCTGAATTCTTTGACTACTTTTACAAGCGCATAGGATTGTTTTTCAATGATATCATACTTCAATTTTTCCCCTTGGAGTGATTTTCTAAAGAATGATATGGGTTTTTCATATCCTTCCTCATTCTTTTGTAACATTACAGCTGCAACTATATGAAAGGATGCAAAGGAAAAGATCTGGAATGGTTTATCAGTGTTTGGGGATTTCAATACAGGAGCCTCTTTGATGGCTCTTTTAATTGACATGAATGCATCAATAGCTTCTATTGTCTAGTCAATTTTTGAACCTTTCTTCAACATCTTTGAGATTGGCTTTACAATCTCAGCAAAATTTGAAATGAACCTCTTGACAAAGTTAATTTGTCCAAAGAAAGACTGGATGGCCTTTACAATTTTTGGGATGGGAATCTTATCAATAGCTTCTACTCATTTAGGATCAATCCTTACTCCATCCTTCAAGACTATATGCCCCAACATCTTACCTTCTATCACAATAAAATGACACATCTTTTGATTCAGGGATATGTCATACTCCAATGCTTTGATAAAGATCTTTTCCAAGTGCATATTGTGGTCTTCCACCCTTTTTGAATATGCTATTAAATCATCTTGGTAGACCACCATTATGGTATTTATTAGATCAGAAAAGGCTACAACCATGGCCCTCTAGAATGTAGCACCAGTGTTTGGGAGGCCAAAGGGCATTCTCACATACACATATTGTTGGTGTAAATAAAGTTTTGTACCTAGTTCATTCATTACTAGGGGACTTATTTGTAGATGTTAAGTTTACTTAGGTCCTAGAAAGGAATCTTTCTAGAAGGTGTTAGTTATCATTATTTGTTATCTTATCTTTTGACTTGTAACACATGTGAACGTAGGTAAGTGTAATCAGTTGTCTCATGTCATATGATTAAGACTCTTGTAATAACCCTATGACATCTTCTATCTCACCTTGGCTATATAACCAATGGGTTTCTACTACATTTTACACATCATTGAATCATATTGATAAGAATATAGTTTATTCTTGTTGCATTCCATTATCTCTCTTTGTGCTTTCCATTTGGTCTCAAGATCTTAGCAGCCATAGTCAATTCTAACATGGTATCAAAGCAGGTTGGGTGCTATTAGATAGTCTTTTTTTCTGAAGAGAGATGGTAAATCTTGAAAATTTAAGTATGCTCTTCTCTTGGATCATATGATGATCTAGAGAATTAGAAAAACTTGATAGAAATACCATATTTGAGGGGATTCCATTTTGGCTCTTTATTGCAGGTTCAAATCAGAGCTTGCTCATGCAAATTTGAGCTCGCCATTGTGTTTGGAAGATTCAAAAAAGTTGATTTTGCATTTTGTTTCATCCAAATCAGATATGCGAGGCCAAACCTATGAGGGTTTGAAGCTAAAGAGTGGTTTCCAGATCTAAAATGTAACTGCATTTTTGGAGCATTTTGGGTCAAATCTAACCCTACCATCGCATCTAGAAGGGCCAAAAACCCTAAGATCGACTGTCAATTCGTCGAATTTGAAGCAGTTGCCCGATGAGGCAAAAAAAAAATTGCCCATGGAGCCATACGGCCCCCCAAGTCATCATTATGATACTGGTATGATTTTAAAAAAATAAAATATTTTTATTTCGCCAAAAATCTTTTGAAAATTTTTTTTAGAAAAATTTGATTTCTACTGATTAAATATTTTGAAAAGCTTGTAAACAAAACTAAAAAAAGAGCAAAAAAATTTTGCAAACCTATCAAGGGTCGTACCCTACTATCCCAAAGAGTATTGCTACTGCCATTGTCTACCATGTGGAATGTGGGCTCCACAATTCATCGACCGACATACATATTAAAAAGGCCAACAGTTTCGACAGCGCTTGGCATATAAAAAATGGTGAAGGGCTTTTAAAAAAACCAGCCCCCACATTCTAATCGTTGGTAAAAAGTCTGCAATCTGGGAGGTCAAAGAAAGAGAATATTCTTGAGCATCAAGCAATATTCTACCTACCCCGATGACGCCCAACCACCTGCCATTTTTAAGCCAGGAAAACAATGAATATTTTGTTGTTAGAAAGGATATGCTTTTTTAACACTCATCAAGACATCAAATTAAATCATGTGATTTTCTGAAATCATCGTCACATCAGCGATGACATCAGTAGTCTAAAAAAATTCCCCCCCTCTCTAATGAACTTTTTGACTTTGCAGTAGAACTTTGGAAGGCCATAACTTGCTCATTTTGACTCCTTTTTTCGAGAATTTTTTTTTATTTGGGCTAATTTTCCATGCTCTTCACAGTGGTGCAATTAGATTTTGGTTTTGGTCTCAGGTTTTTCTATAAATTGCAAATTCTTGTAGGTGTTGCTACTTCATCCTCATTTTGGGAACTTTGGGAGCTCATATCTTTCTTTTACAGTAACATTTTTGGGTGAATTTTTTTTTGAAAGTGCATATTTTTTCATGTACTTTCTAGTGGTGTAGTCAATTTGATCTCATCTAATCTAAAAATTTTACTTTGAACCTGTGGCCTATTTTTGTCATTTTCATGTACCAAGATCAAAGACCACTTTGTTGTTTTTGGCAAGTGGCAATTGTAATCACACTAAGTATAAAGTACCACAAATTAGATATTGCTTGGGGGGTTTCTTGATTGAGTAATTTGGGGGTTAATCTCTTGCCTTTGTTGGCTTACGTCTCTTGATTGGTTTATTATGTGACTAAAGTTAAGGAGTTTAATATGGGCATCAAAAAGCATCATATTGTAATAAGGTTAAATCGATGGAACTTTAATTCTTGGCGAGATGGAATCCTAACACATTGTAGGTGGCTTAATCTTTTCCCATATCTCTATGGACTAGTTCCTAAACCTTCATCAAAATGGAAGAGAGTTGTGTGGCACATAATTTAACATAACATATCCTGGGAGTAATTGGTTGCATTTGTGATATTGATACACAAATGGCCACTGATGGTATTGAGATCCCTCATGACGTTATGAACAAACTTTGGGAGATGTATGGAGACTCGAATGAACCTCCATTCCCAGAGGATCCTAATGTGGATTGTCTTGTTCCACTTGCAGAGTTTCGACCTATTGATGATAAAACAACTAAAACACTTGTTGATTGGGAAAGGTATGGTAGTTTTGATGATACAGAACCTTCTCCTTCTCCTCCTACAAAGACATCTATTGATACTTTAGTTTCTATGGATCTTAATCCATATTTAGAGGGTTCATCTTCTACATCTATGAGTCACAATATTGAGGTTGAGGGCTCTTGTAATCCAGCATTGGAAAAATCATCTACTGTTGTACCTGAAGATGCTTATGATTCAATAGTTTTGGCTCCTTGTGATTTAGTGTAGCAGGACATACATAGTCTTCCAGAGATGACTACTTGTGATGACTTCTTGACAAGTATTTCAGATTTTTTTATGGAGTCTCATATTATAGATTTGGGGTACATCATTGATAGCATTCATCTTCTCTTTGATGGAGAACATCCTTCTTCAATTGTTGCCAGGGAACACCTTGACCCTCTTGTTTAATATCTAGATGATCATTCTTTGCAGTTTCACGTGACTATGGATACTTTTGGATAGCATTTGGAGGAGGCTTCTTTGTCTTTAGAGGTGATATCATTATTTTTGGATCATGTTCTACATTCATCTCTACCAAATTCTGGATTTTCCTCTTCAGCAATGTAGCCTAGAATACCCGTTTGGAGTGTGTTAGCCTACAGAATCAACATGGAGACACTTGAGCATGCTTCAGAGACATCACACATCATCCATATTCCTAACATCCTACATACTTTCTTGGTTTTATTTCTTCCTAAGGGGAGAAATTTTTTTTGACGATATTATATCATCTTCAGCATTCAATGTTGAGCTTCTACCATCATTACAGGATACTCAACATTGAGGGGGGTGCATTGTCTCTCTTCTTCTTCTCTCTTATGGGGGAGGGGGTCTTTTTCCTCACATGGGGTTTTGGCCTTCTCATTCATCATTAGAGCATTTCTTTTTTTGTATTTCATCTCTCTTTTGGGGAGGAGTTTTTTCCCACTGGGTTTTCTCCCTTTCTCTATTTGTGAGAGATTTCATTTGCATTGTACATGGGTACCTAACATGGCCAAGTAGTGGGACCCATTCTTGTATCTTTATACTGTTGTCAATTAGATTGCGAGCGCTTGAATAATTAAATTCAGCAATCTGTGAAACATGGAATGATTCTCAGGCCTGTGGGTTGCCTAAAACTGAGAATCAATCTCCAGAGAGGGCTGGTTCCCTGATAAAAATCCCCTAAAATCTAATTGACTTGGCTGGGAAAGAGGTAGAAAGACTAAGTCTGAATTCTAAACTATGAAACTTTTAATTTATGGTGATGCACCGAAGAATCCAACTTGCAGACTTAACTCACAGAACAATTACTCACTATTTTCATTCGCACAACTAGATCTGGAAGTTTAAACACTTGAATATTTTAAACAAAGGCTATTAAAGAAACAATCACAGAAGGGAAATATGATTTCCACAACTAGACTGTTTGATTATCTGATTAACACAATGTTTAACCAGTGGATTTAAACCTGGATGCATACAAATTCACTAAGGAGACAGAAATATTTAAAGGTTTCAAAAACTGCAACACAATAATTACTTCGATCAATCCCACATGACAAAGATGCTTGAAACTTGAAGGAAATTCTAAAATACTGAAACTTGAAGGAATTCTCTACAATAACACGATTTGAACCTGTAAAAACACTGCTTGTATTAATCTGTAAAAATGTTGAGTTACAAGATGATTCGCTTTGCAGAGTGCAAAGGCTGAAAAACAAGAACTAGATTGAAAAAGATAAACTTTTTCAATATATACAATATGAAAGGCACTCCAAAGTGCATGAATAGTAACTGAAAGTCATCAGAAAGTGAAAAGATGACAATTACAATGTGAAATCCGAGCACAAGTGAAAATCCTTGAAAAAATGGCTCAAACTCATGCAAAAATGAGTGAACTCAAACTCGAACTGGCAGTCATAAAGCATGAAATCAATCTGCAACTTGAACTGGACTGAAATCCTTGAAAAAGTGGCCTAAAGCACGTAAAAACCACCTCGTTTATATCAATCCGCCCATGCACATTAGAACTCCACCTTCACGTTTAAGTCTTTAGTTGAAATTGATGTGGAACTGAAGTAACTGTGATTTAGCTTTACATAACATCTTTATCTGCATTTAAAGATGATGAATTAATTAAATGATGTATAATGCATCACTTAATTAATTCATTTACATTATTTAATGCGAACAAATATGAGGAATAAAACTAAACTTGAAAGCACCTACAGTTTCACATAACATTTATTTATTTGCATTTTAAAATGCTAAATTAACTAAATGATTTATAACATATCATTTAATTAATTTAACTTACCTAATACAATGCAAATAAATAAATAAGAATAATTCACTTGCAACATTTGAAAATATTATTCTCCCCTCATAGCTTTATACACCATCCTTAGCATATATTTTTGGAAATGATTTAAATATTCTACCATAATATTTTAGCACAAAACTCCATCATTGATAAAGCCGATCATTTCTTGACTTATTGACTTCAAAACGTGACTATGGGGAGAATAAAACATAATGATTATTGATAATTATTCGCAAAAAATACAAAGAGGAATTAGGGTGAATGAACAAAACACCATCGAACCCTAAAAATCATTATCTTTCTTTTGCATTTGACCAAGAGAAACTTCTGGAGGAAGTCGGCCGCCGTCATGGAGGGTTTGAACCCGAGAATGGTCGAACCTGCACTTTTGTGAACACTTCCTAAGCTGAAAAACTTATGATTTCATAAGGTAAATTCATTTTTATCAGTTGGAACTCCATTATGTAACATTTTATAAGGTTTTAAAGTCGTGGTTGTACACAATGTTGAACAAACTTTCTAATATTATTATTCTTTATTATACTTTGTTGTTTTCCTCTTTGAATAAACACGTTTTCTTGTGTATGCTGTGGCTATATCAATCTGACGTCCTATACTGTTGTATTCAGTAAGGAAGAAGCTCGCCTAGGATTTCTCCTTAGTAAAATGCCCTTTATTAATAATATGTGACTGATTTCAAAGTCATTCTTGCTCAGCTATCACGTTTTTTCCACTAATTCGCCCAGATTTCTTTCAAACACGAATTTGCAGGAGTCTCTTGCTTAGAAATAATGTGCCTAAGGTTTTTATATTGAGAGAGGCCTTCACTTGCATGATATTCTCTCCAAATTCAGCTAAATGAAGCACTAAAAACCTCAGTAAACTGAAATCACAAAAATCTGATCCTTGTTTTGCTTTACTTGCTCAAGCTCGATGGTTATCTTTATTGTATTCTTGCACAATTGTATGTCAGTCATAACAACCTCCAATACTCATGTATATACTTATGATTTCAAAGTGAAGGAATTAAATGAATATCTCTAAACTCTAAAAATAGAAAGCTCCAGGCTGCAGCCATGACTGGAAACTAAACATCTCTTGCCGTATACCACGAAAATCTATCATTAATTTTATTCCACAACTGGAAATGTAGCAACTTTATATTTCCATATATATGAGGAAAACTCCACATGGGTATTTAAGCTTTATTGCTTTCATTCAATCAATATATGAAATATTTGTTTCTGTTAATGCAAGCCTTTTAAATCTATGATATTCTCTCACTTTTGAAAGCAATTGTCATTTAATTCATAAGCTGTTACCTCCCTTAGTATTTATGACAGTAGAGTGTACTGTTCTCACAACTGTGATTGTCACTTGAAAAAATATAAAAATTGAAAGCCGGCTGCAGCTTTTGTGATCAGCTTTATAGTGAACTCCCACCATTCTTGTATGATATATCTCACTCATTATATTTAACAATGATTATTTAATCATTCTGCTGTCTTGAAACCTCTTTGAGATCAATGAGGAAGAGGAAATGACTTATATTTCCCTATTGTTCTTATTAAGAATGAAAGCTTATAACTGTTCTTAACCAGAAATTTGCAATGAATCATTCGGTTCAGCTTTCATACATAACCTTTGAACATTTTATATGCACTTGCATATCTGCTTCTCACAGTACTGACATTATATGTTGCTATTTCTCAGAAAGTTGCATTTAAACTCATGATTACAGCTACACAGTAATATATCATTCCATTTCATAGTATCCACAATAAGTGACTGTAACTTTTGTAATCTGTTTTACTAGCATGTCAATGACTGGTAACAACTAGAACTCTCATTTGTTTTTTTTTTTTAAAATAGCTGTGAATATCACTAAATCTGAATTTCTCTCAACTCTGTTAGCAACAATTGGGCTTATCTTTAAGATTCATGACTTAATAAACTACACACAGTCGAAGTGATGAAGACATTCCCCTATAGCATGATCTCATTTAGTACTGAAACAAACATATCATCGATGAATCTGTATCCTCCATACCTTTTAAATACTGACTAAGGAACAATTGCTACTTTCATTGATATTTTGATGCCTCGCATTCTTTTAACTTATAAGTTGAACTCATAAGTTGCCATTATATTATTCTTCCAAACACCAAGATTACTTTCAGCTTAAAATGGAGATGAAAAATGACTCTGAAATTGATGGTCCATACCTTGCAAAGGCTTACTTGAAGAGTAGATTACTACATTTTGAAATTAATGTTGCCAAATACTTTGAAATCTCTTTGAAATAAGGTTGCTTGCATGATTATATCATTTAGTTTCAGCAGCATTGATGCTTTTAATGACTGTTATCAACTTTCATGAACTTGCGTATAGAACTTGAGAATATATCCTCCTTGATATGTCGAGCTCAACCCTTGTGGGAGCCCTTTTTACTCCACATATTTGATGAAATGACCTCAAACATGATGAACCTATTCATGCACACTAAAACAAACATGTTAGCAAAAATAAAAGAAGCTGAAAGCTTCCATTGAATTATGTTTTTTCTCTTGATTTTTTTGCAATCATCTAATGGATGCCTGATCGACTGTATCTTATATTCCTGTTAGTAGCAAAGGCATATGATAGGATTTGATTCACATTGCTCTAACAAAATTTCCCTCAACGTGCAGGTATGCAGAGTTGGAGCTAAAACTTGAAACGAAGCTCGAGTTGGCATCACAACTAAAAACCTCAACTGTCAACGATTCGTCATTCCAGGCAATGACGAATCACCTTCTACCCTATGCTTTCATTATTTTTAGTTGTATAGCATACCATTGCTTATGCACCCTTTATTTGATTGTAAAAATCAAAATGAGTTACTCCCACGGCTTGTGTGGGATTCAACATTTTTACAAAATGAATAAAAGCATTACTATGCAAATTTTCTCAATTTTTTGTTTTAAATGTTTGCACAATAAAACTATGATTCATATGTAAGATGATATCAATGATGATCAATGAACACTTAATTAGCAAAACATGAAAAATTTTTGTACCTATAAATGATGAACTTCATTCAGCTCTACCTGTTTGAGCTCGAAGTGAAAAAAGGTAACAATGCCATTTGCATAATAATCTGCTACTCCCTAAGTTGTACTTAAGGGGGTGTTGTTGGTGTAAATAAAGTCTTGTACCTAGTTCATTCATTACTATGGGACTTATTTGCACATGTTAAGTTTACTTAAGTCCTAGGAATGAATGTTTCTAGGTATTTGTTGTAATTAGTTGTTACATTATCTTTTGACTTGTAACACATGTGAACCTAGGTAAGTGTGATTATTTGTATTATGTCATATGATTAAGACACTTGTCATAATCCTATGACATCTTGTATCTCACCTTGGCTATATAACCAAGGGGTTTCTACTACATTTTACACATCATTGAATCATATTGATAAGAATACAGTTTATTCTTGTCACATTCCAATCTCTCTCTTTGTACTTTCCATTTGGTCACAAGATGTTAGCATCCATATCCAATTCTAACACATATGTCCCCCAAGGTGTGGTGAAAGTGGGCTTGTACTGCTCTGATTCCTTATATTTTACTTGGTTGTAGCTAGAAAATTCATCCATCATAGATAATAGTTCACAACATGTT
This sequence comes from Sequoia sempervirens, assembly GCA_007258455.2. Lineage (NCBI taxonomy): Eukaryota > Viridiplantae > Streptophyta > Pinopsida > Cupressales > Cupressaceae > Sequoia > Sequoia sempervirens. The sequence continues at coordinate 53,743,795 of VDFB02179234.1, forward strand.
ACCCTTTGTAGCATGGCTTCCATGTTCGGGAGGGGATAATTTTCTTTGTTCATTGTAGATGGAGGTGGAGTCCCTTTCCCAATATATGAGCTCTAATGCTTCACCATTCATAGGTTCAAGTGATATATCTGCATCACTACCATCCTATGAAATTTACTTTCCTTAGTGTCGCTATACCTCTGTGGCACAATTCTAAGTGGGAGGAAATCAGCAAGTGATATTGACTTGTTAAGGGGATCAGAGTATGGAAAGTGATTTCCCTCTGAGAATTCCTCATCAATCGTGTGTAAATTCTCTACAAGAGGGGAAAACTCTTAATGATCAATGGACAGCTCTCCCATTTGATTTGCTTCATCATCTAGAGGTTTGAGACTATATTGTTCTTCTTATGTTGTTGTCCCAACACCTTCTTGTGGGATGCACCTAGCCAATTTATCACTTGGTTCTGGTTCTTGTAATTTTGGCTCAATTCTATAAATAGCCACCGGAGACTATGCACTTGGTTGTTCCACTTGTTCTTTAAATTTCCTAATGGATTCTTGACACAGCTCGCATGTGAACTCATAATGTGCAAATTTATGGAGCCTACACCAACCAGGCAGCAACAACGTCTCAAAATCTACTCAATTTCTCAACTCTGACCAATCCCTCATGAGTCTTGAGATGAGTTCATTATATATTTCCCCCACTATATCTTCATCATCAATTGGGAAGGAAGTTTGATAGTGGACTGCCTCCACTTGTAGTTGTTTCCACTCCTCTAGATCTTCCTTTTCAAAGGCATTATTGCCCTCATCCACTTAGAAGAGGTCTTCTAATCCCATTTTTTTGAACTCTCATCATGGCGATCTGTTGTCCCAAAATTTTCAACCTCCTCTTATTTCTAGTTTTTAGTATTTGTGTTGGTTGTCCTAGCATATACTATTGCATATTTTTTTGATTCATCTTCTATATATTTCCTTTTGACTGCTAATTGTTTTTCTAATTGAGAGGATTTTTCTTTGTTGGTTGTTGGCTGCTCAATTTTCCCAATTTGGTCTGAATAGCTCCTAACTTGATCAATAATGTTTGCACATGAAGGGAAAGTGAATTCTGAGTGAGGTGCATTATGGACCCTACAACACCCAGACATCAATACTTCCTCTAATATAACTCCATCCTAGTTACTTAGCTATTCTTAGATTAGCCCTTTAAATGCTTTGGCTACAATATCAACAAGCTCTTCCTTTGGATCAACAGGATTCAATGGTTGGTGAACATCCCACAAGAATATTTCTCCCTACAATGCCATCTTAATTCTGCCCAAGAATGTTAAACACTCCAATTCATTGTGCCTACGAGTCTTATGAATTTTGCATTTGTCTCCCAATGCAAGGTATTGCATGGTTAGTTCAATCTCCTACTTAAATCTTCTTGAAACTAAGTGATATTGACTTGCATTTTTTGCTCCATCTCAGCTCAAACTTGTTGCTTTTCTTCCAATTTTCTGATTTAATTTAATTTTCTAATTATGATGAAATCTATCTATCTTAGATTTTACTTGAAGGTGTATTCAACTTCCATATTTGTAGCCTTGTGCTCATCCATTCCCTCCTTCTAGCACCAGTTCTGTTGATGGGTGTTAGGAGGAGATGCAAGCATAATATGAATGATAACATGTATAAGAGTGAATTTGCACCCCATGTGAAAATCCCTTTTTTCCTTTATCCACCTTAGAAAACCAAGTTTAGAGGCTTAATTCCACCTAAGCCCACTGCTTGCATCGTACTTGGCACCTGTTTTGAGTGTTGATGGAGGATTTTTTTGTTGGGGATGCCCATACAGCATGTAGACGCCCACACGGTGCGCTTACATCCCTGGCAGATTCCTGTAGCTGAACCTGCAGAGGCGTTACACTTATCATTGGAGGTGAAGTTGTAACGCCCCCTTCAACCAACTAACCCAAATGTGGTCATTTTTGTCCATCCCTTCTTAACATTCACCCCTTCAACAAGCATTGGGGGGCTCTCTCTTCACATCTTCTAAGAACTTATTCACTTCATTCACAAACTTCACAATCTTTTCACAAGCTCTAAGCAGTTTCTTCACCATCTCTTCAATCTCCAAACACTTTACACTTCACAGCAACAACATCAAAACTCCACCACTTCAATAGAGCAAGTGTGGAACAAAACACCATTGCAGTAGAGGCTTGAGTTCCTCTCATTTTCTCCCCCATTAGCCTTGAGTGCTCTTCGTGGAGGTGGTAAGCTTTCACTCCTCTCCTCTATTACTTGGTTGATTAGCATAACACTTTTTTGTAGTGTTTTAGTGCTCTTTACTTCATTTCTACTTTTCTCTCTATCTATCTAGCAATCCATGGAGGTGGGAACATCAAAATGGGGTCTAACTGAGGTAGGCCCCTATACATCCCCAATAATTTCCCTTTCCCTCTTGTGTGTAGGTATTGAAGACACTCATGATTTGGAAGCTTCATCATTCACACAGTTGTAAGTATTTCCTTCATTTCTTCTCCTTATCCTTATCATATATTCTTTACTTTACCTCAGTTCTACCACTTTATCGCATTCCATCGGTTCTTAGTAATTTGTTTGCTAGTAGTCATTTAGGCATTTTTTGTGATAAACTCGGTCTCTATTCCGTATGAAACGTCAGTGTGCCTCTGAGATGCCAGTGCACCACACTATCGTCTGCTTCCTGTGCTGTCGTCCTTTGGCCGAGAGCTTGTCAGTTTGTCCAGAGAATCTCTATGACCTACTCTTTCAAATTTTGTAACTCTCTTCACTAATTCCTAAGGTAGATTAAGGCAGTTTTCCCCATGAGGATATCTGAATGAAGAGAACTCGTGAGTAGCGAATCCCCCTCTTCTACATTTTGGTGAACCTGACGTGAAGAACAATGTTCTTCGAAAAACTAGGAATTCCCCTACTTGTCAGCATCATAACCTTTAGCTCAGTGCTCGAAGTTTAGAATTATTGGCACTATTGGAAAGGCCTCCTAGAGAACTTGTGTCAGTCCCTAAAATTTGACTTCCGAAGGCATTGGTATTTTAGGGACTGAACTAGTTCTCTAGACGCAAGTTCCGACCTAAAATTTCACTCCAAAGACCTCTGAAAATGTGAAAGTACCAAAAAAATGGTAATGAATTTAATATCTTTTTCATTAGTTCGGCATCTAACTTTGTTCAAAATTTTAATGATATTCCATTTAATGCATGTGATGGTGACTTCGCTCTACCCATGTCACTTGGTATCTTTGATCCTTCTCGTGAAAGTCCTTTGGCTTCGGAGGATATTTTGTTGCAAGAAGATGAAATCATCGATACCTTTCTTAATGTTACTCTACCTCCTATTCACTCCAATACACTCTCTTCTATAGATGATGCATTCATGAATGAGGAATCTCTTATACCTTCTAATGCACTCTCTCCTAGAGATGCTACATTTTTTAATGATGAACTTCTTATCTATTCCAGTGCACTCTCCTCTAGAGATGATGCACTAGCAAATGATGAACCTCCTTCCACATCTGATTCTCCTTGGATTGATGTTGAGAATTTTTATTCAAATAATTATTCCAAATTTGATCTTATTTGGATCGATGTTGAAAATATGTATTCAAATAATTATTCCACTAGTTGTGATGAGTCTGTAAATGTAGTCTATGTCTTTGGTGCCCCACAAAGGCCTAAGAGACTAATCATTTATGTGACTCCAGATATTCCTTCTAAAACATTTTTTTCTATTAATAGTGTTCCATTTGATGGTGGTTCCCTTGATCCTTCTAAGGCTCCCTCTTATAGAACGGTAGCCCATACTTATGAGAATAGAATGAATAAACAATATAATCTTCCTTTAGCTCCTAAACCTATGACTAAAGCACCTAGTGATTATGATCCTGTCGAGCAACCTTGGGTTACTCCAGATAAGATCTCATTGTGGGACTTGCTTCAGTCTACTCCTACCTCTCCTCAAAGGAATGCATGTCTCGGTGATGAATGGGGTTCCTCGGAATTTACAAACTCCTTCATTTAGGAATATAAAGTCAACCCGATCTGCTTAGACCTTCTGATAATATTATATGCACTCGCTATTGAAGATGCTTACTCTTTTTTATTGCAGGGTAAGGTGAATGAAAATTGTAATGTTCTTGGTGTCAATCCTCCTTCTGGGGAAGATGATCACACTTATGTTAAGGAGGTTGATGTTGGTAGTCCTATTAAGAAGGATGATGGCGATCTCGTAAAGGAGTGTGATCCCCGTTGTTGGGACAATGCTCTTTATGAGGATCCTCCTTTTTGAGATCTACGAACACGTTATGGCCCTAGCTTTAAGCTTGTTTCTAAATATGGATATGAGAGTAAAGGTTGTGGGTATAATGAAAAAGGCATTCAGGTCCCTCTAGAATTCACTCTTTGTAAGCATCATTTGAGACTTGGTTGCTCGAAGGAATGATCTAAATGGAAGCAATGGTTGAGTGACAAGAATTCTTCTCAACCACATTCTATTGAAAATATTCTTCCTCCATTGTCTTCTATCTTCGTTCTTTCTTCTTCTTCTTGTGAGCATTCAAACCTTTCTCCACAAGAGAAAGGGTTGCTTCCTGCTCCTCATTCTTTATCTAAGAAAGAGCATACCTTGTTGAGGCTTCTAAAATCCTACTTGTTTACTCTTCCTCCTACATGCAAGAAATTTCATAATCATGATAAAGAAAAACATTCTTTCTATGCATACCATCAAGTGTCTGGCCATTCCACTAGTGAATGCAAGGCCTTGAAAGATAAAATGCAACAACCTCTTGATTCAGGTGCCATCAAACTCCCATTTGATTGATGCACCTTCCTTTACTTTGCATAACAAGTGATATCAAGGTTTACCTTCATCCTGTGTTTTCTAAGTATCTTGCATGATTCTCCTCCCCTGTATGTTGGGGATAGTGATAACTCATTTTGGAGATGTGTGTCCTTCTTAAGTACCCCCTCTCTTCTCCCTATCTTTCAATTGATGCATCCCTTGAGTAGACCCCCTTTCTTTTGAAGGGTTCCTGAGGGACCGCCTTTGAAATATTCTATCTTGAATGAATTCTTTGTGTCTAGCTTGGGGGTAGCCTAACTAGACCTATTCCATATCTTTGCATCTAGCTTGGGGGAAGCCTGACTAGACCTATCTTTTATGTGACTGTCCTGCAACATAGCTTGTAGTAGCCACAAGATTCTCTAATCTTTCTTGCTCTGCAGGACCGAGAACCTGTAGAGCTCCTTTACCTCTTATATTTGGTGATACGGGTTTTCCTCCTCGAGTGGGGATTGCTTTTATCACCTGTCTTTGGTGATATGGGTTTTCCTCCTTGAGTGGGGATTGCTTTTATCACCTATCTCCGGTGATACGGGTTCTCCTCCTTGAGCAGGGATTGCTTTTATCACCTATCTCTAGTGATACAGGTTCTCCTCCTTAAGCGGGGATTGCTTTTATCACCTATCTTCGGTGATACAAGTTCTCCTCCTTGAGCGGGGATTGCTTTTATCACCTATCTTCGGTGATACAAGTTCTCCTCCTTGAGCGGGGATTGCTTTTATCACCTATCTTCGGTGATATGGGTTCTCCTCCTTGAGCAGGGATTGCTTTTATCACTTTTACTTTGTGATACGGGTTTTCCTCCTCAAGCAAGGATTGCTTTTATCACCTATATTTTGTGATACGGGTTTTCCTCCTCGAGTAGAGATTGCTTCTATCACCTATATTTTGTGATACGGGTTTTCCTCCTCGAGTGGGGATTGCTTTTATCACTTTTACTTTGTGATACAGGTTTTCCTCCTCGAGCGGGGATTTCTTTTATCACCTATATTTTATGATATGGGTTTTCCTCCTTGAGTGGGGATTGTTTTATCACTTTTACTTTGTGATACTGGTTTTCCTCCTCGAGCAGAGATTGATTTTATCACCTATATTTTGTGATATGGGTTTTCCTCCTCGAGTGGGGATTGCTTTTATCACTTTTTCTTTGTGATACAGGTTTTCCTCCTCGAGCGGGGATTTCTTTTAACACCTATATTTTATGATACGGGTTTTCCTCCTCAAGTGAGGTTTTCTTTTATCACTCCTACTTTGTAGTGTGGGTTCTACTCCTGAGTGGGTTTTGCTTTCACCATGCGCTTTGTTCATTTCTATCTTCCTCTTCTCTTGTGTATATACCAGATCAAAGATTTGCATCTTCTTCATCCTAAGTATATGCTCTTTCTTCAACTTCATAGTTCTATGGAACTATGAAGTCCTCTTTTGACCCTGCACTCTCAGGTTCACCAGATCATGATCTGCTTCCTCAATGGTTCAAGTATACATCTCTAACCCTACTCTTTCTTGATCTACTTTACTGAGAACTTATCAGTATTTGTGCTTGCTAAAGTGGAGGAAAAATGTATAAGTGAATTTGCACCCTATGTGAAAATCCCCTTTTTTCCTTTATCCACCTTAGAAAACCAAGTTCAGAGGCTTAATTCCACCTAAGCCCGCTACTTGCATCCCACTTGGCACCTATTTTTAGCATCAATGGAGGCATTTTTTCTGGGACGCCCGTGCGGTGCGCATATGTCTGCGCAGCACGCTTACGTCCCTAGTAGATTCTTGTGGTTGAACCTGTAGAGGTGTTACACTTCTCATTGGAGGTGAAGTTGTAATGCCCCCTTCAGCCAACTGACCCAAATGTGGTCGTTTATGTCCATCCCTTCTTAAAATTCACTCCTTCAACAAGCATTGGGGGGCTCTCTCTTCACATCTTCTAAGAACTTCTTCACTTCATTCACAAACTTCACAATCTCTTCACAAGCTCTAAGTAGCTTCTTCACCATCCCTTCAATCTCCAAACACTTTACACTTCATAGTAGCAACATCAACACTCCACCACTTTAGTAGAGAAATTTTGGAACAAAACACCATTGCAGCAAAGGCTTGAGTTCCTCTCATTTTCTCCCCCATTAGCCTTGAGCACTCTTGGTGGAGGTGGTAAGCTTTCACTCCTCTCCTCTATTACTTGGTTGTGTAGCATAACACTGTTTTGTAGTGCTTTAGTGCTCTTTACTTCATTTCTACTTTTCTCTCTATCTGTTTGGCTCTCCGTGGAGGTGGGAACACCAAAATGGGGTCTGACTAAGGTAGGCCCCTATACATCCCCAACAATTTCCCTCTCCCTCTTGTGTGTAGGTATTGAAGACACTCACAAAATGGAAGCTTCATCATTCATACGGTTGTAAGTATTTCCTTCCTTTCTTCTTCTTATCCTTATCATTTATTTTTTACTTTACCTCAATCCTACCACTTTATCGCATTCCGTCAGTTCTTAGTAATCTATTTGATAGAAATCATTTAGGCAGTTTCTATGATAAACTCGGTCTTTGGTCTATACGAGAGGCCATTGCGCCTCTGAGACGCCAGTGCACCACGCTGTCATCCACTTCCTATGCTATTGTCCTTTGGCTAATAGCTTGTCAATTTGTCCAAAGAATCTTTGTGACCTGCTCTTTCGGATTCTGTAACTTTTGTCATTGATTCCTAAGGTAGATTAGGGAAGTTCACCCCGTGAGGCTTTCTGAATGAAGAGAACTCATGAGTAGTGAATCCCCCTCTTCTATAGACCGAAGCAATGTGCTCTTCCCTCGTTCAGCCCTCCTTCTAGCACCAATTCTGTTGATGGGTTTTTTTGTACCTTCTCAACATAAACAGCACACAATTGTGCTATCTCTCTTGCAAGGTAATTTTTTGCAACTAAGTTTTACAAAATCACCCCAAGGTCTCTCGGGTGTTATGTCATGACAATGCTTGGAATAGTTCAATTGGTTGATGTGATTTGCTGGTAATCACAAGGAGGCCTTTATGGTTTACAAAGCATGGGAAGTTTGGTATAAAAATAGAGTTTCATAAGTTTTGAAAATGAATGGACAGTAGTTGCACACTCATAATAGCAAGTTAAAACTCCCTATGTTTATCAAATTCAGCATTGTTGTGATGCTTGAAATCCTACACTAACAAAGAGTTAAAAGAAATATCAAAAGAGGAAAAGGTTGAGAGAATTTTCTAACTCTAAATCTGAGCTATGAATGAAAAATAACAATGGAGGATGCTATAGTATAAAAACCCCCATGAAACTAGGTATTGCTTGACCAAGAGAACCTATAGCTACACAAAACCAGTGCAATCTTCTAAGTTCTGCAGATTTTTAGATTGTGCATTCACCTCATGAACATACAATTGAACTAAAGTGCATCACATGAATTAGCTTAGACTAGCTTCTCAAAGTGATTCATCATCAACAAACCACAAAAAGCATGAGCTAGAAGTGCATCCAATACTATAATAGCAACCACCATTAAAGACATTCAAGAAACTAAAACTAACATGGAGGTTTAATCATGCATGCAAAATGAGAAAACTCAAATAAAACACCCAAAATAATGCAATTCTTCCTTCTATTGCTACAAAATGCTTCTTACAACAATTCACCACCACTTACAAATGAGGAGAAAGCCCCTATTTATAGTTTTTCAAAAGTGAAATAAATAGATTAATTTGCAATGAGTGGCCTAGATTCAATATAGCTTAGGATTTCACCTACCCCTAATATCTTGCAATATAAAAATAGACTTCTTGTCTTCTTCCCTATTTTGTCCTCTAGTCTATTATGTCTTGTAGCTATTTTTTTCTTCTAGCTACCTTTAAACTGTAGCTGAAACTGTCAAAATTTGCCTCTTGTTTGGTATGTTTGTAGCATCCTTTCAGCCAATCAAGCAGATCTTGCTATAGATTTGTGTTGCTATAGATTTGTGTCACTAAGAAGCATATATGTTGTCCCTAATCTCATTGGATAGCTCTTTACCATCATCATTTGGATAGAACAGCTTCCTCTTGCTCTTGATCCTGGTGGACAGCTCCCTGATTCTTTGGTGCTGACTTCTTTGGCATGCATTCATGGATAAGAAGATCCTCCATTTTGGTAACCATAGATCTCTATTGGAATATTTCATATGTGATCCTTTGTGACATAGCATCTTCTATATCAAGGTTTACCATCACCCTCTACTTGAATTCATCAATGTTCACATGCCCAAGGTTTTTGTCTGAGACTATGTCCCAGGTGGAGGTGAGATTGGAGGTGCACTCCACCCCGTGGAACTGATACTTCATTTTTTCCTTTTCTTCCTTTCCTCTTAGATTCCTTGCAAGATTCTTTCCTTTTTCACTCTTTCCCACAAGCTTCCCTGATGATCCCTCAGTAAACTCCATAAATCCTGCACACATGGAGTGTAGTAAGTGCATTGATATATCAATAAGGAAAATTTTAGTTAAATCCTACAAATTCACAGTTAGATCCATTTGTATACCCTTAGAAGATCATGATATTCATCATTGTTAAGCATTTGGAGCTTGTTTGGGTCATTTATGCAAATGCGGGCTCAGGGGTGCGGGTTTTCCCTAGGTGGAAGTCATTCAAAGTAGCTAGGAGCAGGATGGTGTTGGGGCAGCGGAGTTCTACAAATAGCCATTTGTAGGGAAACTTTCGCATGACTTCATTGATGAGAAAATCTCCCATCAAATTATTAGGTGTGTGCACAATTTGGCTATGAGGCACTTGAGGTTACAAGATTAGGCTTTAGTGCAATTGTGGGTTTGAAGGATGTGAGCACCATGGGGTGGAAGGACATTGACGCTTTGTCATTAAATAGCAATGTTGGATGGATGGATGGTGCAGGAGCACCTTATGCTTTTATGTCTCAATCAAACATTTTGTAAAAAAATTGAATGTTTAAATGAAAAGGCATTGTAAATAGGTACTAGGAGGACAAAATGTCAAGAGTGCAAAAATGTCATTTTGGAAAAAAATAAGAAATTGCAAAAAAGAATGCAAAAATAAGGTGAAGAGTCATGTGGAGATTCATTCCAATGTATTTGAATCCCTAACAATTATCTAGGTTATTATGTTTCTAAAGTTGTCATTTGTTGTCAAAATTGTGAAAAAGGAAAAAATCAAAAAAATGTGCAAAAATCATGGAATACCAAAGGTCATAAGGAAGTTTAGGTAGTTTCATTCGATGAAGGAAGTTGGAAATCCTTTATAAAGGAATTTTAACTCATTTCTAAGATGAGGGGAGGTTGTATAGACATGTAATGAATTGGAGGAAATGAAAAAAATCTTGAAGAAAGTTTTTTTTTTTTTTCAGAAATTACTAAAAAATAGTTGCCTTTAGACCTTTGTACGAATTTGTACAGGCATGGAGGCTCATGTAGATGTATGTAAATGATTTATTAATCAACTCCTTTTTCCATTTGATTTCATGCATTTTATCAATCTTGCGTAGTTATTATATTTTTCTAAAAATCACAAAACCCCGTTAAGGTAAATAGAGGAAAAGAAAAATTGCTTCTTTCATTCTACCAATAAAAATATCTGATTTTTAAGTATAAGGACTTTGATGCATGTATTTTGGGTGTCCCAAATGTTGCAAGATCAAGGAAAAGTTAAGGTGATATGAAAATGGTAATGTTTTAGGACTGGCCCCAAATTTTGAAAATCACAACTGGGGAGTAGTCAATGGTCATTGTAAACCAGGGTTTGTAAAATGTTTAATGAAATGGACATCCGATAGATTTTTAAGCTTTAACAACCAAGATTGACATTTTTCAATTATTTTTAGATACCTTATGCTGGAGTTATTATATCTGGCTGCTTCTAGTAGTTTGACTCCTTAATTAGGCCTTATTGTGCGTTGATGCAACCTAATTTGATCACTATTCTTCAAAGTAACATATGATGACTTTAGATATGTTTTAATACACTAAAGGGAATTAAAATGCTAAGTACAATCAATTCTAAGGACTGTATGAAAATATATGCTTGACAGTCGTGATTTTAATGGCTACTAGGAAAATGAGTGATCAATGAAGAATTGAGATTAGGTGAAGGTGCAGACCTTAAGGATTGTTTATTTTGATTAAGTTAAATCTTTTAAATGATGAAAAACACAGTGGTGGTCTTGTTCAAGTTTGAGAAAGCACAAATCCAAATGTGTGCTATGTTGAGGTCTTGGAATGGTGAAGTCTTTTTGGTGAACTTGAAGATTTGAGTTTATTTGTATGGGTAGACCTTGTAATGGGTTATTTCTGTCTAAATGGTGACATTGAAGGTGTATAAAGGTTTGGAAGAGGTCTAGGGTCATGGTTTTGTCATTTTGATGTCTTGGTGCTTTGTGAATGCAAGCTACTTCAAAGAATGAATTGGTAAATGTTGAATGGTTCAATGCTTTGATCAGGTTGTCTTGAGTTTGATAATAGTTAAAAGACAAGTTTGTTGATCCGATGCATTGTAGTATGAAGTGAATTTGAAGAGATTTTTTTGAAAATTTAAGTGATTCATTGGTGATGTTTACTTTGATCTTCTCCAATTGGTTTTGGGACAGAAGTTCCCCTTGTGATTGGTGTTTTGATAGATGTACTTATATCAATGGTGCCCCGCATGCAAAGTTCTACATAGGGAAACCCGCATGATAAATTTCCTTCATGAGTTCATTTTATTTCTAAGTTGGAGGTTGCAGACCTTGGAGTTGAGCAATGTGGGTTCCGAGAAATGGAGGGGTGTTAAGCACTCGTCATTAAGGAACGACTTTAATAGGGTAGACTTTCGACTGTGGCGGTCTGCATGGGCAGACCCATCGGAGTGATTTTCTCAAAAGCCTATGAATTGCATGTTTTAGGATTGACAGTGACGAAGGCTAGCCCGAGGTCCACATGGCAGGAGGATGTGTGAGATTTGTTGTCAAAGAACAGTGGTGAAATGATGGCCACCCACATGGAAATTTCCTCAAAGCCACAATTCTTAGCAATTTTGAGTTTTTTTCAAATTAAGCACATGAAAGATGCATTAGAAGGGTACCTAGACCTAATCCTTAATGATTTAACCCCTTTCAAAAAATACAAAAATTTGGAATGCAGAAACCATAGGGTTTGGTGTCGTTAAAAATGAACTTTCACACATGAAAAACCACAGACGGACTTCCGCACACGGAAACCTACGAACAGCGACCCGCACACAGAAACCCACAAACGACAACCCACACACGGAAACCCGTGGACGGTGACCCACAAATGAAAAACCACAGTGAAATTCCCACAAAGTTACAAAACTTAGTAAATCTAATATTTTTAATTTTAGCACATGGGAAAAGGGGTAGAAAGAGTGTCTAGACATGTTTCCTTAAGATTTGACTCATTTTGAAAAATGAAGAAATTTGGAATGCGAGAGCTGTAGGGTTTGGCACGTCGTTAAAAATGGCATTTCACAAACGGACTTTTGCAGATGGAAACCCACGGATGGCTTCTCGCATTGAATTTTTTGCAATGTCTAAACACTTAGCAAATTTGTCTCAAACCCCTTTAGGAATATGGAGACATCCATTTTATGGGCCCTAGATGTTGAAAACTTAAAGTTTGTACCCTTCTTTTGAAATGCATAAATTTGGAAGGTGGAAGCCAAAGGGTCCAAAGCCATAAAAAAATAGCATTCCACACACGGAAACCCACAAACGGCAACCCGCACACGAAAACCCACAAATAGAAACCCACAGGCGGCGACCCGCAATGAAATTTTTGCAACTTCTTAAAACTTAACGAAACCTTGAAAGTTCACTTAGGCATCATAGAAACATTCCAAATCCATAGGCAACTTGTCCCCAAAGTCAAAAAATGAAGGAAAAAGTGAAAAAAAGGGGTCCCTGCCTTCGGCAGGGCATGTGTGCAAAATATGCACAACAATGAGGTGTGACATACTTATGACCAAGAGGTGGGTAGGTATTATTCATGGGTTGGGAAGTTGTAGGAGTATTTTGTGGCCTTGGTATTTGTGGTGGAATGTTTTGTTGCATACATAATTAGTGTTGCTTGGATTTCCTAATGCATGGTGAGATGCCTTTGAAATCTTAGGACCACTTGTGTTTTGGTGTGACCCTTGTGAATTAGTTGTGTTTGCATACTCACCCTACTTATGGGAAGGTATATACTTCGAGCTACTTGTCGCACTCTAAGAATTCATTTGTTGTAATTCTTGTTTCATCTATTCCTCCTCTTCCAATAGTTTCGCCATCTCAAGCTCTTCCTGTAGTTTTTGTATGCTTTGTTGTACTTCCTAAGTAGTTTGTTTGTCTTTGGGTGGACTAACATGAGTTTTTGTGGGTGCCATCTGATCCATGAATTCATAATTAGGATTCTCACCATACTATTGAGCCATTCTATCATCATTATCCCTTTGTGCTTCCACCTATTTGGCATCTTCATTTATATGAGCATAGAATTTTCTCACCTTTTAGGGGTCATTTTTGAAATGGTGAATAATATTACTCAAGTTGTTTTGTTCAAGTTGGGTATTAAAGCTCCCTAGTGGAAATCCTTTATTATTGCAAAATTTTGATCCATGTAAAGGCTATTGAATATTGTGAAAGGTTGCTCTGATGTATTTTCTTTATCACCATGGGTATTGTTTTGTGTGACCACAAGTAGATTTGATGTCGCTCCACCCTTAGTAGTAGTGGCCCTTGAGAATGGGGGGCATTTCTTATCATTCCATTTTTTATCATCTTTCTTTGGACTTCCCTTATGCAAGGACCTTCTACCATCCATCTTAGGTGAGATTGTGATACTTTGATGCCTAAAATCTAATATTTCTGATCTGATATTCAATTTATCACTCATACACAATGTGTCAGAGAGTTTTTTCTAGATTCACCACCTCTCTTAGAGAGGAATGATTTCATCTTTTGGGTTTCATCCACCAACATAGTTATACTTCTTATTTTCTAACTCTATTGGAATGGTCCTCCATCAAATTTCTTAGGTTTTCCCAATGGAGTCACCAATCTCTTGGTTTCCAAAATTACAAATTGCAAACCCTAAGAGTATGCCAGGCTCTATGGTAAGGTTAACAATGTTTTGGCCAATGAATAGAATTAACCAATGTGGTTAGAGTTCCATACACTTTAGGTTCTACTAGACCTAGGAAAGTGTACCCTTATAAATATTATTTCCAATGAATTGATATTAAGCAATTGGATGTGTTTATGAGATTTTTTTATATCTACTTCAATATGGCATAAAGATTTGAATTAGATAACTTGAATGCTAAACTACTTGTTGTTTCTAACTGCTACTCCTATAATTGAAAACTGGAAGGTGTGAATGAAGTTTCTATAGAATGTAATTCTAAACGAAATTTATCAGTGTCTTATCCTATTGGGAAATGGAGTTAAGATGTATATGATGTATGTGTCCTAATTATAGCTTAACTCAAATTTTTTGGCTCTTTTAGAAGTTTATGACTAGCATAAACGTGCAAGGTTATCAGTTACTAGGATCTTCTTACTAATACCAATGATATTTCCCCAGGTTACTGTGATATTTGAAAGGATTTTAATTCTTTCTTGAAGGAAACCAATTAAGATGACTTATTTAAAAGGATTTTAATTCTTGGCAGAAACCAATTAAAATGAATCACATAAAAGGATTTTTAATTCTTTCTTGTAGAAACTGTTGGTAAATGGAGCCTAATCAAACTCAAAGGTTAAATTTTCCCCACTCTTATCAGTGCAGTTTCCCCCCAAATTATTTAAAGGGGTTTGGGGGCAACGCCCCCAAGATGGGGTCAAGGGGTAGCGCCATAAAAAACCCTATTTTGTAACCGACATAAGTCTTGATAAAATGCTAAGGGTTTTGGTTTCTTTTGACATTGTATTGTAGCATTTGCGGTAGTATTGAGTTGCAAGGATTACTGGTTGTAATCAATTTGATTTACTGGATAATAATATTGGACTCTCTATTGGTGGATGTAGCCCAAGTTTGGGTGAACCACGTTAAATATTGTTACTCGCTGCTATTATTTCTGTGTTTTTTTTTCATTCCTCCATTTAATATTTATTTGCATTTAATTGATTTTTTTGCATACAATTCCTAACACAAACCAATCAAAATGAATCACACAAAGGCAGCAAATGTTTCTTGGAAAATTAAACATATGCTTGATATATTCAATTTGAATAACAAGGAAAGACCACTCTAGAGACAACAGGATAACATTTATCAATGGATCTCAACAAACAATTGAACACCAAAATTTTGGACACCAATTTATATCTTCTTCTCCATTAGACTGCTTCAAAAAAAATTACAATTCATATCAAAAGTCTTCTTTTTTATTCTATATATTATATATCTATTCCTATTGATGCTCTATCTACTATCTAATTTCTAATGATTATTTGATTTGGTCTTGGTTTCCTTCTTATAGATGAAGGAAGCGACAAGCTTCAGACCGTTTCATTTTTCATTTATTTATCCAGTGCAACTCTTCATTACATTAATCATCCTTCAAAAAATAATGAAATTTTATCCCCATGAAATTAATTTTAATGATATAATCCTTCTTTTTCTAGCAACTTCATGTTTAATGCACTTTCACCTGATTTAAAAAATGCTCTTTGGGTAAAAATAATTACCCACTCCATGATTTTATATTTTTCTTTGTTTCTCTCGATGAAAATATTTTTTAATTACTCTTTATGATTATCTTAATAAATTTCCACCTTTGCTGGTGATTTCATGTTTGTATTTTTCTGTGTGCATTTTACCCCATTTAATTAAATATCTGTTGGGTAAATTAATTACCTACCCCGCATTCTTTATTTTCACTTAACCCCTACAAAATAATGTTAAATTCATCCTTTCCCATGAATTATATCTTAATTGATACTATAACCTCACCGCAATATCCCACGATCATTGTTGGGCTCTGGTAGGCATGCGAGGAACGTTACCGCAGTATCTCATGATCTTTGCCTTATCTCTGCGGGAAAGCGAGAAAAGCATTTGAATTATTTCCATACTGCACCATGTCTTCTTGGCTCTTGCGGTGATGCAAGAGGCTCCACCATGATACCACACCTACTCCAGGGACCTCTTGCGCTGATGTAGGAAACACTTGTTTGCACCTCGCAGACATTTTTCAATTGATTTTTTTGGTGTTCCAAATCGACCAATCCAATGAGTCCTAAAGATTAGCCAATTAGTCCTAAAGATTAGCCAATTCCTTATGCTCAGAATCAAAGAGGGATTTGGCCAACTGACAAGATTTAGTCAAAGACTGAAATCTCCTACACTTTTGGCTCTATAGGACCAAGGAAGGTCTCCCTTTACAATGCCTAAAAACTCAATTACACATAGACATTTCTTTTTATAGCAAATAGTACACATAGACATTTCTTTTTATAGCAGATAATTCCCAATGAAAATCAAAGAAAGCATTGACAACCTCAAATATGTTTCTATTTTTGGTCTCTCAACACTCACTCGGCAATTGGGAAGCACAATTAAACACTAAACCTGAACCAAACAACAAGGATAATTTTCCCGTGAAAACTCTAGTTTACTCTCTTTGTTTGTTGCACATTGCACTTTCACTTTCCATCCAATAATAATCTTGCTTTACAATAAATCATTTTATACAGTGAATATTTAATTCACTTTATCTAGGAGAATTAAAAAAATATCACGTATGCACCCATTATATTCACTTTATCTAGGAGAATTAAAAAAATATCACCTATGCACCCATTTTCATTTGCATCACTCTATATTTTACTCAACCTTTTGTAAAAAGTGAAGATTTTAAAGAAAAACATTTACTGGGAAAAGTAGTATATTACCCATGCCTTTGTTTACTCCATCTCTTATACTTTCACCCACCTAGTAAAGATTTTAAAACAATACTTTATCGAGAAAAGTAATCTTTTATCCCTGCCCTTAGTGTTTTAAATCTTTCATTTAAAACATTCACCTGTAAGCTTTTTGGTTTCACTTTACAAAAAGTGAAAAAAAATTAAAATAATATTATCAGGCAACAAAAAAAATTCCCATGCTTTTATTCACGTTTCACCTTATCAGGAAAATATTAAAAAAAACTTTTCGCCACCATTTAAAACAAAATTCAAATGGGCCCATTTAAATATTTTCCATTTTATACTTTATGCTTTTGTCATTTAAAATATGGTGGCTTCTTAATATTTCATCGGGCCTCTTTTATCTTTCACTTATCACACACCTCGCACCACATTCGATGACATCACCTTCAGTCTTGTGTGATGTGTGAGATGCTTCCACGTAGCCCATCCTTTTGATGGATGTTGATCTTTATTTGGCTTTGCCCTAATTCTTCATTTTGTCTAGCATTCCACACTTGCTTAGCTTCATTTTGGAGCCCTTTGCACATCCTTCATACATTCTCATTGCAAGCACATACCTTCCATTTGTGATCATGGTGGTTCCCACAAATTCCCATAATACTTCCTTCCACGCATGGGTTGGATTTGCAAAATAAACATGTGCTAGATTTACACACACATTGGATGCCTAAATAGAAGTGTTCATAGCTGTAGCCCCTTATAAATTCAAATTTCCTTGGCATAGCAGATCGGCCTCCCTCTGCTTGGACAATGGCGCCTATTTTCTGCCTAGAAAGGTATAGCTAGTACAAGCATTTCCCAAATGCATTTGCTTAAAAGTTCCTGAAGCATTTTCAATAAATTCACTTTGTGCATACTCTACATTCGGCATCCCATTTAAACCACATTCATTTGGGGCTCATTCCAAACAGTTTGCATGCCCTGTCCAAATGTGTTGCCTCCATTCAGTGTCCTCAGCTCTGAGTCATCTGTTGGGGCTCCCTTGGTGGAGGTATATCACTAAATTTTCTTTCAGCCAGCATGGACACGCCCCTTAACTGCATCGAACCATGATGTTTCCCTCATCATTTCATTGTGCCTCTTCAATACTGCATAGCATTCTTCATTGATCCCTTCTCATCGTGCCAAAAATGCAAGTGACTCCTTTCATGGCACCCTCCACAGAAATTCAAAAACCTCTTATGGTTTTTGCACCAATCTACATATGGTTTGAGCCTTTCCTAATGTGTTGCTAAGGAGAAACTAACCCACAAACAATTTTCAATACATTTTCATTGCCAGCGCCTATTGTACCATTCCTCCTTCATCTAGCGCAGTGGTTGCCTCACACTCTATTTCCAATAATGATTTTTGACAGATAGCTCCTTATTTTCTCTCAAGTAATTTGCTTCACTCTTTGTTTGAACCTTAAGATAGGGCATTGTGTTCTACAACTTTTATAAAAAAACTCTTGCCTTTGTATTCTTGACAGATCCAGTTCTTGCACCTTGGCTACCTACTACTTTCGCATTGATTCATTCTCTGCATAGAACTTTCAATGATTCTTTGCTTCAAATCAGTCATTGTTCTTAGTCCCATGCCAAACCGAAGCCATAGCTACAAATAGATGTGTACTCACATGAATAGAGGAATTTGAACAATAATTAGCCTAATAAAATATTTTCTTTTTCATCATCATGTAGCTGCTCAAACAACTCAGCAAGATTAAACTACATGGCACCAAGCCCTCTCAAAAAAAATTGGTTGTGTTTTACCTTCTACTTGAGATGGCGGTAGATTACCAGACTGCACCAGGGGAGTCGCAGCTTTGCAATTGCATTTACTCTAGATACATTATAATATGGATTAATAACATTATGTGGATGAGAAATTGGCATTTCCTTTCCCTTGATTCCAGTTTTCCCAGGCATATTCCCATTCTAACTACCATATAAAAATGGCATATATGTTTCACTACTTGGCCTTACTAATTTATCTTGCTTGTGACAAGATGGATAGCTTTTACTAGCAAATCTAGATGATGGAGATTCAGCAGGAGAATCTTCATCCATCTGCATTGAAGAATATAAGTCAGGGACATGTGTTATGTGGTTGTTCAAACAACCAAGCAAGATTTAAAAATGCTTGACTTTATCCCATGGCAACTCGAGTTGTTGCTTCAAACTATCCAAAGGCCTCCCTATATTGATGCTTGGTTGACATTACTCGGAGTTATTCAATAGCTCTTCAATATCCTGTAGCCTCTTCATTTTGCATAGATACTTGATTATACATTGCCAAGTCACAAGCTGAACAGTGACTCTATTGGAGGAGAATAACAATATTCATACAAAAAATGTGATGACTATCACTTTGGTAATATGTTATTCAAAAGATAATAACATGAACCCCCAATATCTGACAATGTCTCTTTACCAATATTGAAACACAACTTCAAACTATGTGAAGCAGTCCGGGTCCCCAAGTGGGCCCAGCTAAAAAAAATATCCTTTTCAAACAAATTTCATG
Source organism: Sequoia sempervirens (assembly GCA_007258455.2). NCBI lineage: Eukaryota > Viridiplantae > Streptophyta > Pinopsida > Cupressales > Cupressaceae > Sequoia > Sequoia sempervirens. Next base: position 53,763,068 of record VDFB02179234.1, read on the forward strand.
TTAAACTGATCTGAGACAGCTTCTAAGTACTCCTGAAGTGAAAATTTGAAGTGGGTTATCATTAAAACTTGTTTTCAAGCATATTTGAGAAAAGAACAAAACTAGCCAGGTGGGCTCTGGAATCACTTTGGAAAATCAGTCAAACATCCTCCTAAAGCCTTAATAACTTATAAAGCCATAAAAACTTATAAGCATGTAGACATTTGAACCGAGAATGGAGTGCAAAAGACGGTTTGGAAAAAAAAGTCACGAGGTGGAAGTTATTCAATGTCAAAGTTACTCAGTCATACTTTTATGTAAATGCACTTGTTCAAAATCAATTAAAACCCACCAAATCACCATTTTGAAAAAATATCAAATCAACTCCTAGTGAGCTACCACTGGAAACATTAGCTCATTTAGGTACATTGAGCATGTGTGCAAGAGGACATTCGTTCAATCATCAATCCTCACGAGATATTAGGGGTCAAAGTTGACCACCTTGAAACACTGTCAGAAATGTAAATGTAAAACTAAACAAACTGCATTTGCTTTTGATCTCGCAAAAATAGCAAATTAGATAATGATGCTTTGAAACTTGACAGGGAAGCACATGAATGTATGGAGAATGGAGAGCAACAATCCTTTTGTCTTGAAGATCATCCAACTGTGAAATATCAGCTCAAACAGGATGTCACTTTGCATAACTGAAAGTTCTCAAACAGCAGAAAAGTTTCAATATCCTCCAGCTTCACTTTTCAAAACCCTATCAAAACTCATCATGGGAAGCTGAAAATTGACATGCTAGTTCACATATGTCATATGAGTGTGTCCACAAAGGTTTTTTGCATGAAAATCAACTAACTCCAAATTATGACCCTCCAAACTGGGTCACTTAGGCAAACTTTTCAGGTGCACTTCTGAGTGTGTAAAGGCAAAAATTTTATATGGGCACTTCCAAATTTGCAAAATTTGAAAGTCCCAATAGTGGCTCTGACTGGGGATGTATGCCCCCTGCGGGCATAGCAAGAATCCAGATCTCTGGGGAGTAGACCAGATTCTAAGTCCATTGGATGCTTTCAAACTGCTCCTTTATTCAATCTCTTTTTCACCTTCACTTGGTGACCCTAGGCCACCAAATGAAAAAGGGGAGTCAATTCTTATCTCTTTCAAACACCAATCTGATAAAAGAACTTATCTCCCTCAACTCATGCTTGCCACTATCAAACCACAACAGCATGAGTAACTGCATTTGTGCAAACACAAGTATCGGGCTGACTTTGTGCAAGTGGAAACTTTCTCCCTATTTGACTTTGTTTTCAAGTGGCAACCAGATCACATAAGCCACATTACTACCACTTCATTTTCTAATTTTGTATCAAGTGGCAACATTTGAAGATGGTGATCAAGACCATATGAAAGCATAGCTTGATCACAGTCATCTGCCTGATTAAACATGTTGGCATCTCCTAATGAGCTCATAATCACTATGCATTTGAAAGTCAAGCATACTCTCAAAATGTTGATTATCATGTGGCAACAACTTATCATATGCATCATATGAACCATTTTCAAGCTGAAAACAACATTCTTCAATGTTCTATAAGTTGCCACATTTTATGAAAACTTCTTCCAGCTGACAAAAATAGCACTCACATTCTACCACATGGCTAGTACTATTAAGTCAATCTGATCACTAGTTTTCATGTAAAAGGTGAAACTATCATAAGAACTTACCAAAAATCATGTAAACTATCTCCAAGTGTATGTAAAGAGATACACTCATGCATTGGCACACTCTATAATTGTCCTCCATCATGCTGGTACAAAGAATCATCAAGTATTTCTAACTTATCCTCATCTTTAGTTACTTTATTATCTTTTGAACATAACATATGAACATTTTCAACATCCCAAGCTTGCTCAACAATGAGCAATTCTGGTTCAAAAGGATAATCTATTTTTTATTTGTAATCAATATCTACATCCACATGAAAAGACTCATGACTAGGATCATCTAAATCAGCAAACAAAAACTTCTCCAAATCTGTATTTAAATTTTCAAAACTTGGCTCATCGGGTACACAAACCTCATGGTCATTTGTTGTTTCTAATTCATCAAAATAGATTTCTGAATTTGCATCAACATGCACACTTTCATACTCATCAGACAATGCATTATTACAATCAAATGGTTGCTTGTCTTCGTCCACATTATCATCATGTTGATCAACTGGTTCATAACTCGAAGGAAGATCAAAAACACATGCATCATACTTTGCACAATAAAGATTATCTTCACTGTCAAAATCAATGTGAGAAGCACACAACAACTGAGGGTCGTCTACATGTGTACATTTCTAATATTCAGTGGTCAATAAATTTGAAATTTGTTCACTGCTTAAGAGATCATTGCTTTGATCTATTATGTCAACCACTTCTTTTATTTGACCTTCACTAGAATTGAATGCAATATCAAATTGCAAATCAAGACATGTCATGATGTCATCGTCATCAAAATCTGAAAACTCAGTGGACTGATCATAAACAGGATTTCCCCAATCATAGGAGATTGAATTGCTAACAACCTTGTCAAAAACATGGTCACAACCCATCACAGAGAACAAGCTATCCATTTGTTCATTCTTGCTTACTTTTGGGCTATCATGACAACAATCCACATCTTTCTACATCTCAGCATTGGATTGGGTATCTTCATTGAGTTTTTCATTTACATCCTCTTGAGGATAGACACAAATATTTTCACAATCAAACTGAAAACCATCAATGGTTTCTACATTGCAAATGCTTGTGGTTGATCTTGCTAACTAAAATTCATTGCATACTTTATCACTTGCAGATGATATACTGACATTCTTAGAAGCATTTCTCAAATCAGAAAATTCCTTTGTCTCGTCATGAAGACTTGCATCAAAGTTGTACACTCATTGGTAGAATTGACATGATCAATTGTACCATAACACTATTGATTGCACATTTCCTCTGCAAAAAGTAAATCCAATTCATATCCCTCATCATACTCTTGTGAGCCTTCAGAAGTATTTTCATCACCTTCATTTACTGCAGAAAATTTGCTCTCTATTTTTGCATTGTTAGAGGAAATAGAAGAAACTTCAAATGTTTCATTTATCTCATCATGTATTTAATCATTATGGCTGCAATTTTCAGTTGGGTACATTTCTTTTGTAGGTTGTTCAAAGAAAACTTCCTCATCACCTAATAATGCATCACTCTTGTCTTCTACCTTCTCAAGTATGCATTTGTTTGTATTCAAACCTAAGGACATCTGATCATTTGTATTCATGCAGCTACTACTGGTATCAACATGTTTACCCACAATTGAAGACAGCAAACTTTGCACATATTCATCCATTTGTTTCTCCAAAATATCTAAACATGTGTAAGTCATCTCCATACTCAATATTCTGAAATATTTTAATAGTGCACTATATCCCTCCTCAAAGGCTTCAAAGTACATATGAATGCAATCTGGAGTACTAGGTCTGAAATTTGCAGGGATTAGTGAAAGAGCAACAGCTAATATGTGACTAAAAGCAATGCTTGAATCTTCATCTTGTTTTTTAATCTGCCTTAACCTTATGACAAGGTTAGAGGGCTCTTTTGCAAATTCTTCTTTGTAAGCATTCACTAATTTATCCTAGCAAGGAAAAGATTTCTTAGGAAAACTTAGGTACGAATCCCTAGCTCTTACTTCAAGAGACCTAACAAAAAATCTCATCCAAATATCCCGATATCCAAATGAATGTTTATCCATGAAGCTAGAAAATTTTTGGACATGTGCATCTCCTTTACACACATTGTATCCATTAAATCTAGGCATCTTCTTATAGACTTGAGTTGGCATAATCTCAATTTTGTAATCAACCCATGACAAATCTAATTGAGCATACAATGGATCAAAGGAATTGACAAAAGGTGCATTAACTTGGCTAGTAGATATAGTATGATTATCTCTTAATGGGGCTTGTAGAGACATCTAGTGCCTTTTATCCATCTCTTTAATTCCCCTTTCGAACATAGCTTTCCATTCTTGACAAAACCTAGGCTTGTTAACACTTGGGTTCCTATACTTTGGGGTGTCAAATGTTTGAGAACTATTAGACTTCTGAAGCTTCTTGACAAGTATCAAAGTGTCTAATGGTATGGCTATTTTATCTTGGTTTTCCATGAATATTTGCAAATCATGGCTTAACTAATTGCACATAATCTTAACCATGACCAAATGAAGGATTACTATGACAATTGTTGACTTAGTGATAACCTGGGCTTGAAACATATGATAATTCAAATGGATGTAAATCCCTAAAATATACAAATTCATTCTAACCATCCACACCAACAAATATTTGAGCACTAGACAAAAAAATTTCAATGGAACTACAATTACATTTAATATAACAGATCCAGCAAATGGGAGTGTGCAAACTCAATATTAATGTCCTTCCCCTTTATTAGTGCTAATTCACTCAATAGGGAACCAAAGTATTTTCTTAAGACGTTCAAATATGTTTCTCACACACAATTTTCTTGAAAACCAAAAGTGAAGAATACCTGAAAATGTTGCAACTACTGCAAATTGTCTTCCTGACTGGAAATATTGTAGATCTGGAAATGTATTCATCTCTTCATCGGGTTCTTTTAATAGAGTTTTCACCTCTCTTTACAAAGGACTGAACTTCAAGTAGCATGAATTTCTTTCAAAGATAAGTCTCCTTATGAGTTCCTTTCACCAGCAGAGCACCACAAATCATGAAATCTTCAAGTTCACTACAACAAATTATTTCTTTGGGTTTGAATTCCTTCAATATTTGAACCAAATTTAGAATAGAAAATAATATGACTATGAAATATCAATTTGCAACTGGAGATTCATAATTCTCCCCAGTAGATTCGCCATTCTGTTGGTGTTCCAAATCGACCGGTCCAATGAGTCTTAAAGATTAACCAATTTCTTATGCTAGGACTCAAAGAGGGATTTGAAAAACTAACAAGATTCAGTCAAATACTAAAATCTCCTACACTTCTAGCTCTGTAAGACCAAGGTGGGTCTCCCTTTACAATGCCTAAAAAACTTAATTACACACAGACATTGTTTTTTATAGTAGATAATTCCCAATGAAAATATACCAAAGAAAGCATTGACAACCTCAAATCTGGTTGTATTCTTGGTCTCTCAACACTCACTCAGCAATTGGGAAGCAGAATTTAACACTAAACCTCAACCAAACAATAAGGATTTAAAATGATTTTGAATTTATAACTTGTTTCTTAGATGCACAAGCTAAATGACAAATCAGTGCCTAATTCTAGGCCATGGATTCAAACACATAATCATAAAGATAATTTCATTAGCAAATGAACTTCAATCAGCGGATTCAAACTGTTAATGCATTACACCAACAAATCCACTCTTGTTGTCAATTAAATTCTTCTTATAGATCCACCCTGCACACTCAAAATCACAATTATCTACTCAAAGTAATTTAACCATTTCTTTGAAAGAGAACCATGAACAAATAATACAATCTCAGTAAAACTGAGATGAAAAACTCAAACATACTTTTGTGTTGTCGCGGTTTGCACACAGCCCCATGCAAGTAGGGACCCTCTTTTCACTCTGGCTTTTGGTGTCTTTTGGCCCCTTAATTTTACTAATTTTATTGCCTTTGGAGGTCCTTTGATGTTCATCCTGCTTGCCCAAGTGATTTCCCCAGGTTGCACTTTGAAAAAACTAAGTTCTGTAATACGAAAATTTGGGTTTTACCCCAATGTCGAAGTTTTCGGTCCGTGCAGTTTTACCGGGTCTGCTCAAAGTCGGCTCACATTGCAAAATCGAGTTTTTAGTCGATCGGGGAATTTCCGCCCGACCGGATTTTCCCGGATTTCTTAACCCGGTTTTCCAGAATGTGCCAAAGTCCAGAATTTTATGCCATCCGCGGAAATCCGATCCACTCGGATTTTTCTGGATTTTCTGCGAGGCTTTGTGCAAATTGAAATACTGGATTAAATTGATGAATTTGATGATAAATGCTCAACACCCCATGCTTAATTTGATATATTACACGATGTTACACGCATTCTTGGTTTGTTTTGATGATCTATTGTTGAAATTTTTCTCCTTATTGGTAGAATCATGTCCGGTGGTTTTAGGATTAAGTGCGAATTAAAAGCGACTGCGGATTTCCCGGATTTTCCCCTTGAGTACGGTTTCCCAAAATGGAATTTTCGAAATGATTATTTTTCCAAAAGATGATTTTAAAATGATCCACGAATGAAATTTCTTAGATAAAAGAAAAATTGAAAATAAAAATTTTCAAAAATGGAAAAAATTCTAAAATGGAAAGTTTCCTTATAAAAATGTAAGTTTTTTTAGAAAGGTCAAAATTTTATTCAAATTCAATTTGAACATGTAGATACAATGGCCAGTGATATACATTTTAGGGACTAAACAAATATTAAAAGGGGACTTGCATATGGATTCGTGCCAAAGGGGGAAAATCTGGAAATGTTCAATTTAAATTTTCAAAGTGGGACATGCCTAAGAATCTGTGCCAAAACTGTCTACAGCTGGAAGAATTTCTGGAAAACATGTGAATCTGATCTTGCTGGAGATCGTGGGCCGACATGGATAATATTCATGCATTTAATGTAAATCTTGTCATATTTTGAAATTTCTCCTTAGGCCGACCTATTTTGGGGCCAGTTATTATTGTAAAATCTAATTGGGCCGACATGTTTGGGGTTTTCTATAAATGGCATTTGTGCCTCATTTGTAAAAAAAGATTAGGAGAAGATTTGATAGAGAGCGAATTTAGCAGTAGAGTAGAGGTAGAAGCTAGCCAATTTCTGAGCAAGTGATGTAACAGAACATTGGAATTATTGCTGGAGTTTGGTGATTCAATACAATTGAAAGCATTGTGATTTTCTGGTGATCTCTTTTGTGTTGACTTATTTTGCATGGTTCTTATGATTCAATTTTTAAAATTTCTCATGGTTATTAGATTTAGATTTAGATCTGATTCAATGATGTTCATGATTTAATGTTTGAAGTGTTTGCAGCAATCCCTGGTCCATACTTTTTGCAGCTAGCTGATTGTTAGTTGCTTTGTAAAGTTAGCCTGGACCTTTATATTCATTGTGCTTGGTTCAATTATGGAGACTTATTCATTTCAACTGCAGTCGGGTTGTCTTGGGTGAATGTTCATAATCTGAAAATCTTTAAAACCTTAGAAGATTGCACTGTTTCTATAAGATTGTAGATTAATCTTGGTCAATCAGAGATTGGTTTCATTGGGATTGGTCCTTTCAAGTGTTTATCATTTGCATTGTTAATCTTAAGAGTTAGAATAGAATAAAATCTCTCTAAACCCTCATCTCTTTTGCTGTTTATTTTGAATCTGGGTTAGTTTTAGGATTGGCATCACCATATTATTTGCATCTGATGGGGAATTCACTTCCAGCATTGTTCATTTTTAAGGCCCCTTGTGATTACTAGCATTTTCACATATTATCTGAGTTGTTTATGCATTGTCATGACCTGACACCCGAGAGACCTTGGGGTGGTTTTCAGCAATTTATTGTTGAGGGCAACCTTTCAAGAGATAGAATATTACGTGCAATGCGAGGTTGTTGTTAGTAGAGAAACACCATCAACACTTTGTATTATTGAATTCATATGATCAAATGTGTACAAATATGGAGACAATTTGATGAAATTCTTGATTTACTTGCACAAACTGATTGATATTTACTCATGAAATCAGCAATTACAGCTTATAGACTCCATCTATGACTTAGACTCAACATTTCCCTATCTACCCAACCCATACAGAAATTCAGAACCCTTTACAATGAGAGAAGAATCAGAAGATATAGAAGGAAATCCGCAAAAGTTAATCCGTTGAAGACACGTGGAAGCTTCATCCACCATTAATTAGCAACAAGAAAATATTTGGAAAATCCTCTCTCTTCTCTCTTCCCTTTGCAACAAACTTTGCCTCTATATTTTGTCTTTGCTTCAAGGTGTTCAGCAACAGAAAATTTCCCCACATGAAAAAATTGCACCATTTTACCTTGCTATTGAGAAAATAATTTTCCCGTGAAAACTCTATTTTACTCTCTTTATTTGCTACACATTGTGCTTTCACTTTCCAGCCAATAATAATCTTGATTTACAATAAATCTTTTTAGAGAGTAAATATTTAATTCACTTTATCTAAGAGAATAAAAAAAATATCACCCATGCATCCATTTTCATTTGCATCACTCTATATTTTACTCAACCTTTTGTACAAAGTGAATAATTTAAGAAAATTATTTACTAAGAAAAGTAGCATATTACCTATGCCTTTTTTACTCCATCTTTTATACTTTCACCCACCTGGTAAAGATTTTAAAACAATACTTTATCGAGCAAAGTAATTTTTACCCGTGCCCTTAATGTTTTAAATCTTTCATTTAAAACATTCACCTGTAAGCTTTTTGGTTTCACTTTACAAAAAGTGAAAACATTTTAAAATAATATCATAAGGCAATAAAAACTTGGCTTGTGCTTTTATTCACATTTCACCTTATTGGGCAAATATTAAAAAAAACTTTTCCCCACCATTTAAAACAAAATTCAAACAGGCCCATTTAAATATTTTCCATTTTATACTTTATGTTTTTGTCATTTAAAATATGGTGGCTTTTTAATATTTCATTGGGCCTCTTTTATCTTTCACTTATCGCACACCTCGCACCACATTCGATGACATCACCTTCAGTTTTGCGCGATACGCAAGATTCTTCCATGTAGCCCGTCCTTTTGATGGTCTTTGATCTCTATTTAGCTTTGGCCTAATTTTTCATTTTTCTTGGCATTCTGCAACTGCTTAGCTTCATTTTGGATCCCTCTGCACATCCTTCATACATTCTCATTGCAAGCGCATACCTTCCATTTGTGATCATGGCAGTTCCCACAAATGCCCATGATACTTCCTTCCAGGCACGGGCTAGCTTTCCAAAGTAAACATGTGTTATATTTACACATGCATTGGATGCCTAATTTCCTTGGCATAGCAGATCGGCCTCCCTCTACTTGGACAATGGCACCTATTTTTTGCATAGAAAGGTATAGCTAGTAAAAGCATTTTCCAAACGCATTTGCTTAAAAGTTCCTAAATCCTTTTCAATAAATTCACTTTGTGTGTACTTTTCATTTGGCGTCCCATGAAAACCACATTCATTTGGGGCTCATGCCAAATAGTTCGCATGCCATATCCAAATGTGTTGCCTCCATTCAACGTCCTCAGCTTTGAGTCATCTATCGGGGCTCCCTTGGTGGAGGTATATCACTAAATCTACTTTCAGCCAACATGGTTGTGCCCCTTAATTGCATCAAACCATGATGTTTCCCTCATCATTTCATTGTGCCTCTTCAACACTATGTAGCATTCTTCATTGATCCCTTCTCATCGCGCCAAAATACAAGAGACTCCTTTCATGGCACCATTCACAAAAATTCCCAAACCTCTTATGGTTCCTATTCCAATCTACATATGGTTTGAGCCTTTCTTAATGCGTTGCTAAGGAGAAACTGATCCACAAACAATTTTCAATACATTTCCATTGCCAGTGCCTATTGTACCCTTCCTCCATCTAGCGTAGAGGTTGCCTCACACTCTATTTCCAATAATGATATTTTGACAGATAGCTCCTTATTTTCTCTCAAGTAATTTGCTTCACTCTTTGTCTAAACCTTAAGATCAGGCATTGTGTTTTGCAACTTTTATAAAAAAACTCTTGCCTTTTTATTCTTGACAAATCTAGTTCTTGCACCTTGGCTACCAACTACTTTCGCATTGATTCATTCTCTGCATAGAACTTTCAATGATTCTTTGCTTCAAATCAGTCACTATTCACAGTCCCATGCCAAATCGAAGCCATAGCTACAAATAGATGTGTACTCACATGAATAGAGGAATCTGAACAATAATTAGCCTAATAAAATATTTTCTTTTTCATCATCATGTAGCTGCTCAAACAACTCAGCAAGATTAAACTCCATGGCACCAAGCCCTCTCAAAAAAAATTGGTTGTGTTTTATCTTCTACTTGAGATGGTAGATTACCAAATTGCACCAAGGGAGTTGCAGCTTTGCAATTGCATTTACTCTAGATACATTATAATATGGATTAATAACATTAGGTGGATGAGAAATAGGCATTTCCTTGCCCTTGATTCCAGTTTTCCCAGGCATATTCCCATTCTTACTACCATATAAAAATGGCATATATGTTTCACTACTTGGCCTTACTAATTTATCTTGCTTTTGACGAGATGGATAGATTTTACTAGAAAATATAAATGATGTAGATTCAGTAGGAGAATCTTCATCCATCTGCATTGAAGAATATAAGTCAAGGACATGTGTTATGTGGTTGTTCAAACAACCAAGCAAGATTTAAAAATGCTTGACTTTATCCCATGACAACTCGAGTTGTTGCTTCAAACTATCCAAAGGCCTCCCTATATTGATGCTTGGTTGACATCACTCGGAGTTATTCAATAGCTCTTCAATATCTTGCAGCCTCTTCATTTTGCATAGATACTTGATTATACATTGCCAAGTCACAAGCTGGACAGTGACTCTATTGGAGGAGAATAACAATCTTCATATAACAAATGTGATGACTATCACTTTGGAAATATGTTATTCAAAAGATAATAACATGAACCCTTGATCTCTGACAATGTCTCTTTACAATATTGAAACACAACTTCAAACTATGTGAAGCAGGCCAGGTCCCCAAGTGGGCCCAGATAAAAAATATATATTTTCAAACAAATTTCATGTTAAACTAATCTAAGACAACTTTTGAGTACTCCTGAAGTAAAAATTTGAAGTGGGTTATCATAAAAACTTGTTTTCAAGCATATTTGAGAAATGAGCAAAACTGGCCAGGTGGGCTCTAGAATCACTCTGGAAAAATAGTTAAACGACCTCCTGGAGCCATAAAAACTTATAAGCGTGTAGATATTTGAACCGAGAATGGAGTACAAAAGACGGTTTGGAAAAAAAAGTCACGAGGTGAAAATTATTCAATGTCAAAATTTCTCAGTCAGACTTTTCTGTAAATGCACTTGTTCAAAATCAATTAGAACCCACCAAATCACCATTTTGAAAAAATATCAAATCAACTCCTAACGAGTTGCCACTAGAAACATTAGCTCATTTAGGTACACTAAGCAGGTGTGCAAGAGGGATTTCGTTCAATCATCAATCCTCACGAGATATTAGGGGTCAAAGTTGACCACCTTGAAACACTGTCAAAAATGTAAATGTAAAACTGAAAAAACTGCATTTGCTTTTGATCTCACAAAAATAGCAAATTAGATAATGAGGCTCTAAAACTTGACAGGGAAGCACATGAATGTATGGAGAATGGAGAGAAATAATCCTTTTCTCTTGATGATCATACAGCTGTGAAATATCAGCTCGAACAGGAGGTCACTTTGCAGAACTGAAAGTTCTCAAACAGCAAAAAAGTGCCAAAACCCTCCAACTTCACTTTTCAAAACCCTGTCAAAACTCATTGTGGGAAGCTTAAAATTGACATGCTAGTTCACATATGTCACATGAGTGTTTCCACAAAGGTGTTTTGCACGAAAATCAACTGGCTCCAAATTATGACCCTTCAAATTGGGTCACTTAGGCAAAATTTTCAAGTGCACTTTTGAGTGTGTAAAGGCAAATTTTTTATATGGGCACTTCCAATTTGCAAAATTTGAATGTCCCAACAGATTCCATGCATTTCCTTCTTACAAAGAATTGATTTAATGGTGGTTTGAGCAGTTAATGAGAGGGTTCTCTTTGAATACTTTCTTCATTGTCCCTTTTCCTTCTTTCCTTGTGTTCTTGGAGCACTTGTTACTTATAGTTTCACCACAAAATCACCTCATCTCATTCTATTGATCAATAAAGCGTAGGGAATCACTATCACAATCATGTGATTCAATAGTAGTAACAGTGAGATTTCGTCGAGCTTACCAGATAGAATTTTCTATATAGCTTGTCGCTCACTTTGCATGAGTACAACAAAACACAAAACTTCCTCAACACCAGCAGATGCAAGCCCTTCCAAAGATACTATTCAATCATTTTACTAGTGGCAGGAGCACTTTAGGGCACTTTTGAGCAAAATTGTCTGTAGATATTTATTCCTCCCTTCAATATCTTTCTGATTGATGTCCTCTTTCCTTTTCAGGTTTTTGGAGAGACTATGAACTACTTCACTTTGATACTCCAGAGTCCCTTTGAACTCTTTTGGTGCATAAATCAAGAATTGTCCCTTCAACCTTTTGTTGTCACTCTGATATATTGTCGTATCATGTCCGAGAGATGTTTTTTTGCTTCCTGAATGTTGAGATGTAATTATTCTGCAAGTTGTGCCAAAGTAATAGTATTTTGACACAATTAAAATATAATGTTCCTTGGTGGTATATGTCTCAGTTTATGGAAGAGATCCCAAAACATTCTCTTCCAATATGTCAAGGTGTCTTCGATAAGGTTTAAGTCGGATTGTTGAAAGGAAACTAAAACAAATCTCCTTGATATGATGTACTCTCCTCGATAATGTTCACATTTTTTTACTTCATCATTTCATTGAAGGGACCCTAGACTGATTCTCGCCAATTTAATGCAGTCTTCCTGATGTGACGTCCTTCTCATATGGGTATGATGATGAATGTTAATTTGTTAAGATGATAACTATAGGGCGGGTAAATGGATTATTTTGAATGATAAAGTTTTAAATGACATATTAGCTGATAAGATATTTGATGGGACAATGGATGTTTTGTGGGGATTTGAGGCCAATTTTATTAGTCCTAACAGTATGCATGATATTTATGTTTATTTGTGTTTAAGTTTTGTAACTATCAAAGATCTATAAAGTTTAGCATTATTCTCCTCTCAAGATTAGTGTAGGAAGTTGTTCTGCTACCTTAGCTTCCTTACAAGTGGTATCAGAGCCTGATCACCTTTAGAACGATTGTGGGTTGTTGGGTTTTTTAACTAATCAAATTTGAGTGGGAGCTTGTGTAGAAGATACTTTGTGATCTTGTTGCAGGAATTTTCATATGGCAAGTTCATTAGGGTGAATAGAGGTGGATAATTTTTTTGGAAATAATTTTGAAATGTGGAAGCTAAAGATGGAGGATCTATTGATAGATCGAGATCTATGGGATGTTGTTGATGAGAATTTTTCAAGTCTTGTAGATCCTACTCAGGTTGCTCAATATGATGTTATGGATCGTAAAGCCAAGGATTTAATTAGACTATGCTTGGCAGACTCTGTTTTAATCAATGTCCATGAGGAGACCTCTACACAGAAACTATGGAAGAAGCTTGGTGAGATGTATCAAGCCACATCTTTAGTGAATAATATTTTCTTGAGGAAGAAATTGTATTCCTTGAGAATTGAAGAGGGTGGAAAAATCAGAGACCACCTAGAAGCATTCAATATTTTGGTGGCTCAATTGGAATTAGTTGGTATCAAAATGGATGAGGGGGAGAAATGCTAGATATTACTTTGTTCTTTGCCTGATTCATGGGATTCTCTTGTAATGGCTATTAGGAGTACTTATGCTATTTTGAAGATCAAAGATGTGGTGGGTTCTTTGCTTTCTGAAGAGATGAAGAGGAATGTATCCATCACTGCCAAGGAGGCTCTAAATGTTCATGGAAGACCTAAGGAAAAAGGCAAGAACAATGAGAAGCATGAAAAATTTAAGTCCAAAGGTAGATCTAAATTTCATGGAAAGTCTAAAGTTATTTGTTGGAACTATAATAAGTTTGGGCATATGTTCGTAAGGAATACAAAGAAAAGAAGAAGAAAAAGAAGAGATTTGATTCTAATTCTGAGTCTAAGAAGGAAGATGGTGATGCATTCATTGTAGCTTTGGAAACTCGTGCAGGTAATGATGCATGGTTAATTGACTCGGATGCATCTTTCAATATGACCTTTAATAGAGATTGGTTTTTTGAATATAAAGAATTTGATCGAGGTAAGGTGTACTTGGGTGATGATTCTTATTTAAATATTATTGGTCGTGGTAAATTTAAAATCAGGTTTCCTAATGGTAGAATAAAAAGGATTAATGGTGTGTTGCACATCCCTGGATTAGCATGAAATTTGTTATCTGTGAGCAAACTAATAGATGCAGGTGTGTAGGTAGAGTTTTCTAATGTAGGATGCAAGATGGTCAAAGGTGCTATGGTGATTGCTAGAGGTGTCAAATATAGCAAATTGTATAAGATTTATGCATTCACTGTTGAGTGCAATAGTACTTCTGTGAAAAGCAAGTCTATAGAAGAAGTGAGGATTTTACCTTTAGTAGATGGTCAAAGCTTTTGGGTACCCAAGGATGCTCTTTCTTCTAAATCAAAGTTACCTGCAAAGAAAACTATGTTATGGCACCAGAGACTTGGCCACATTGGAAAAAAAGGTCTAAGGACCTTGAAAAATAAAAACCTTGTTGAAGGTTTGTCTAATTGTAATCTTGAATTTGATTTTTATGAGCATTGCATTTATGGAAAACAAAACCATGTTCAACTTTACTCAAGTTCTCATAAATCTTCTGGTGTATTGGATCTTATTCATTCTAATGTGTTTGGTCATGTAGATGTTCCTTCAATTGGTATATCCACATATGGGTTGATGCAAGAAGTTGGGTACACAAAAACTCAAAAAGTGGAAGTGTTTTTGCTATTTTTCAAAATTTGTCACACTTGGACTGAAAATTTGAGACACTTACACAATGAATCTTAAAAAAATTCACTACTATGAAATTTTTAATTTTTAATCTAGTTTCCAAATATGTAAATTATTCAAATACCCAGATTATAGAAATTAAATTTTGATAGAGATCTATAAAAACCACTTTTTAAAAGTCCCTGTTTTTTTACCACACCAAGCACGTGTACGGACACCACTTTTTGACCCAAATAAAAGTATTTTGCTAATTCCTTTTGGGAAAAGAGAGCTAACAACATTAATATTGATGTGGAATTTTTTTTGTAATTTTTTGTTGAATATTTTTTTTATTGAATTTTCATTGGCCTTAATTATTGTTTTTAAAAATCAACGTGTACGGACAGCATAATTGGACCTAAACTAAACATTTTTTGAATATTTTTTTTCATTGTGTAGAGAATTGTCTGAAGTTTGATGCCATATAATTTTTTGTACAAGAAACTTAACCAAAAAAAAGTTATTAAAAATTTTTAAAAGCCTGATATTTCAAATTTAAGGATAGTTTGCTTAGAAATTAATTAAAAATAGAAAACATAATCCAATCTTAATAAAAATTATATATTTGGAAATTAGACATCGTGTTCTCTAATGGCTTTTAATTTTATACATTGATTCAGAAAAAAAGTCCATCAACGATATTGCCAATGTTGGACATTCTTCTTCAATCTGCCTTAGTTTTTTAGTTGCAGGTCCAAGGCTAAGGGTCGGGTTGCCAAGCCTTTCCCGAGCCTAAAACCAAGGTAGCATGTGGGTTGGGAATTCAAAATTTTAAAAACGCATGTGTTCTTTATTTTCTTGATTATTTAAAAAAATATATACTTTTTAGAAATGCATACGCATTTTGAGTTACAAAACACGTATGGTTTTAAAATGTGTACATGTTTCTAAAAGGTATTTATTTTTTAAAATAAATGACTTGTATGTGTTATAAAACGCGTACGTGTTTTTTAGTGCATACACATTTTTTTAGGCTCAGGTACTCGAACTATAATGCATACACTTTTTTTAATAACGCGTACGCGTTTTCTACAAGAATTTTTTTTGGCTGAGCAACTTCTTTCTTTTACCCATATTATATTTCATTTATTGATGATTATAGTAGAGGACATGGGTATACTTTCTAAAGAGTAAATCTGAATTTTTTAATCAATTTAAAGAATTTAAAGCAGTGGTTGAGTTGTAGACTGGAAAGAAAGTAAAATGTTTGAGGACTAATAATGTCGGTGAATTTTTCTCTAATGATTTTGATAGCTTCTGTAAAGATTGTGGTATTCATAGACAAAAGACAACTTTGTATTCTCCACAACATAACAAAGTTGCAGAAAGAATGAATAGGCCACTGATGGAGAAGGCTAGGAGTATGTTGAGTGGTGTTGGCCTAGAACAAAGGTTTTGGGATGAAGTTGTTGCCACTACTTGTTACTTGATTAACAAGTCTCCTACATCATCTCTTGTTGATAAGACACCTTTAGATGCATGGTCATGTTGCAAGACTTCATTAAGACATCTTAGAGTTTTTGGTTGTGAGGCATATGCACATGTGTCAAAGGAGAAACGAAAAAAGTTGGAGAAGGGCTGTGAAATGTATCTTCATCAGATATAATTATGGTGTGAAAGGATACAAGCTTTGGGATCTTGTTGCACAAAAGGTAATATATAGTAGAAGTGTTATTTTTAGAGAAACTAAGCCATCTATTAAATTGCAACCAGAACAAAGTAAACAGGAAGATGTGATTCAATTTCTTCTACACCTAAGAAAGTTGAATCGAGGCCCATGGATAGACAAGAAGTTGAGGAGATCTCATCTAGCTCTGAATCTTCAAAAGGGAGGAAGAACCTCCAACTCAACTTGTTTGTAGGTCTACAAGGCATAGACAACCACCTAAAAGGTATTCACCTAATGATTGGAGATGTATTTTTGCTTTGAATACTAACATGGATGAAGCCAGATCTATAGAAGAGGCATTAGGTATGAATGATGCAGAATCTTGGAAGATTGTTATGAATGAAGAAATGGAATCTTTGAAAAAGAATGATACATGGGATCTCGTACCATTACCTGAAGAACAGAAACCTATTGGTTGCAAATGGGTGTTCAAGAAAAATATTGGTTCAGATGGAGGTATTGAGAAGTACAAAGCAAGGTTGGTTGTGAAAGGTTACTCTCAAGTTGAGGGTGTTGATTATGCTAAGATATTTTCTCCTATTGCAAAAATGACATACATTAGATTTTTGTTTTCTATTGCTACTGCTTATGATTTAGAGGTTGATAAAATGGATGTGAAAACTGCTTTCCTTCATGGTGACTTGGAGGAGGATATTTATATGACATAGCCAGAGCACTATGTGGTGAAAGGTAAAAGTAAGTTGGTTTGCAAATTGAAGAAATATTTGTATGGCTTAAAACAAAGTCCTAGGATGTGGTACCAGAAATTTGATGCATATGTGTTGAGTTTGGGATTTGAGCATTCTAAATTAGATTGTTGTGTTTATTATAAAATTGATGGTGATCATTTCATGTTTATTGCATTATATGTTGATGATATGTTATTTATTGGCAAAGGGAAATGTGTGATTTTAGAAATGAAATCTCAACTTGTTGCTAAATTTGAAATGAAATACCTTGGTGCAGCTAGACATATTCTTGGGATGGAAATTAAAAGAGAGAGTGAACAGAAAGCTATGGATTGGCCAAAGTAAGTAGGTCACTTCAATTTTTCAGAGATTCAACATGTAGGATTGTAGACCATTATGTGTTCCCCTTTTTGTTGGAACAAAGTTATCTATTTTAGATTGTCCAACATCTCCATCAAAGATGGAAGATATGAGTAGAGTGCCTTACCAAAGTACAATTGGAAGTTTGATGTATGCTATGGTTTGTACTAGACCAAACATTGCCCAAGCAATGGAAGTTCTTTCCAAATATATGTCTAATCTTGGTAGAGTTCATTGGGATGCAGTTAAAAGAGTCTTCAGATATTTGTGTGGTACCTCAGATTATTCCTTGTGTTATCATAGTAATACGAATGAAGATGAGATTTCCTTTGATATTCATGGTTATGTGGATTCAGACTAGGCAGGTGATATTGATAGCAGACAATCCACCAATGCTTATGTATTTACTTTATTCGGTAGTATAATTAGTTAGATGAGTAAGCGACAAGTTGTGGTTGCTTTGTCCACTACTGTAGTTGAGTAGATGGAAGCTACTCATGCTTGTAAAGAAACCATTTTGTTTAAAAGACTATTTTCATATATTGGAATAAAACAAGGTGTAGTTACAATTTATTGTGATAGTCAGAGTCCAATATGTCTAGCCAAGAACCCAACATTTCATTCTAGGACCAAGCACATTGATTTATAGTATCATTTTGTTTGAGATATGATCGAAGATGGCAGGGTGAATTTGGTTAAGGTAGAGACTTTGATGAATGTTGTTGATTATTTAACTAAGCCTGTGAGCACAGAGAAGTTCAGATGGTGTTTAAAGACTATGTTCCTTTTGGCCCCTAGCAATTAGGAGACAATGTTTACTCCCTCCCATTGCTCTTCCAAGGTGTTCGACAAATGGGAGATTTGTTGGGAAAATGTGTCTCAACCTTGCAATTATATAAATTTTATTGTTGATAAGATATATATATATATATATATATATATATATATTTCCTAGTTACATCGATAGGTGTAATATACAATGAGAGCACAGGGTGGGGAGGAGTGGAATGCGTGTAAACATTTTTTTGTTCTTTTTCAGAAAACTCCTAAATGGTCGACATACATTAAATAAATGATATGTTGTAAATCTAGACCATTAATTATTAGGTTTTAGATCTAATGGTGGATATTTTGTTGGCTTGTCTTGCCCTAGAAGGTAACCCTAATTTATGAGGGTGTTGTACTACGATTGTAGATGGCGATGTATTCTAAGAGTTTAATAGCAGTTGTGTTGTATCTTGTTCTTTGGTGGTGATACTCTTGTGAGAAGCTTGCTTTGCAAGTATATTGTAATCTTTTTTATTTCTAAATAATATATTGGGTGGCTTTTAGAGTGTGGGGTTTTTTTTCCCAAAAGGGTATTCCCCACGTAAATTACTATGTTGTGGTATGCATGATATTTATGTTTATTTTTGTTTAAGTTTGTAAATGTTAAAGATATGTAAAGTTTGGCATTATTCTCCTCTTAAGATTAGTGTAGGAAGTTGTTTCACTACCTTAGCTTCCTTACAGTGACATGCTATATTAGCGGGTGTTTTTGATATACTACAACCTGCAGACATTTTATGGAGACCATATATAGCATTGCAGCATTGGGCAAGTCAGACCCATCAAATGATGAGGATACAATGAGATTAGCTCTTCGTTGATCACCAAGTGCATATCATCATTCTTTTCTACTATGACATGGTGACCTGACAGTTTAGTCGCATGTAGGTGGTTCCCATTTTACGACCTACTTACCTACAATCAGAATGCAATGTTACTAGTTTTGAAGATGCACCTCAGCCCACCACCATGGACACCACATTGAGTGACCCCGATGACAAGGATTGAGACACAGTCCTCATGTCTAGAACTAATGATGTGGGTCTAATCCTAGCATATATGATATGGTGGAGCACCGCCCATCCTACCCCTGTGTTTCCTGTAAACCATGCCACCAATGACCTAAGTTCATGGGCACATAAAAGCGAGGAGTTTGAGGAGGAGGGAGACGATGACGACGACAATGATGATGGGGAGAAATCGATGCTAGTAACAAGAGGTTAACAAGGGAAAAGGGAGGAGGCTTGTGATACCACCAAGGGGAGGCCCAAGTCTTGACCTTGTGTAGCACGAGAACTTTCTACTGTAACCGAAGTGTCTAGTGTTCATGATCACAAGGAGTCGAGTGGAGTTGTTGCTTCAATGCCCCGAGCACCACAAGTGACTTCAAGTATAGTCATAGTTGCCACTTCCATGGATCTCCATTAGCGGGCCAATGATCCAAGTGAGGTTTATATTTATGTTTTGATTGTTGATTGAGTAGAACACTAGATGTCACATTTGATTTTGATTTTGATATATATTATGATATCTAATTCAATGTTTTTTATTTCTTTTTACAATTGACACACAAGGGTGGCTCGACTTTATAGGTCGAATCATAATGGAGATGGTTCCCATTATACATATACAATAGCCAATGCAAGCTAGTTATAGACCACAGTAGACCGCGAGATGATACATCGAGATATTTGATCCCATGGCATGATTAAGAGTCGCATATGAGGAGGTGTTGGTGGAGCTCAGCTAAGTGACAGCTTAGAGAGATCAGGCATTGATAGATCTTTGGGCAGCAAGAGCAGCACTGTTGGTTTATAGATTTGTCACCTAACTTTATATTCTTACGCCCACAGAGATGACAAATGTAACAACAGTTGAACTGATATAATGATATTTCATACCGATTCTCTGCTTATTTTACAAGGTGGCAACTACCTTTTAAGATATACAATGAATAGAAATTCATGCTACTTTTAACTAGAAAGCAAAGAAAGGTGTAGCTTTTAACTAGAAAGATTTGAAAGGCGTACTAATATCAAACTATAAACTAAAGCACAAAGACTTGAATCACTTCAAAACTAACAAATTTCTTTAACTGAACACAACCATTGCCATAAGTGCTCATTCAAAGATAAACATTCGATAGCAATTCAATCCATTAAACATCCACAACACTAACGTAGATAACCATTGGCAAGATATTTAGAATAAACAAAATAAATCCATACACCACAACACAAAGATTATGTCTGCATGAATTTCACCATATGAGTTTCTATATTGAAAGATAACTGTAAAACAAACTTGAAAGCATAAAAGAGTTTTTCTCTAATGAGGAAAATCAAAGTTTTTCCCAAAAGATCCTAACTGCATCAACCAAACCCATATTTAAAGCATAAACCAATTACCTATGGTAATAGTTTTTTGAAGACAACCGCACCCAAAAATTAAAAGTCTTTAACTTAAAAGAACTAAAATTAAAGAAAGTATCATGAAATGCTAAAAATAACCATGCATCACTTTTCCGCTTCATCTTCCAGAACTTCAACCGCTTCATGTTCTAGCGCCTTTTCATGTGCCCCCATCCTGGACCTGTAATCCCGATATCTGGTGACAATTGCAAATATATCCTTGCTTCCTAGCATTGTAGTAATTTGTAACCTAGTTCTCCATTTGCCCAAAGCAACTTCAGACTCGACCAACATCTCAAATCTTCTCTCCTCTCCAGATTTATAAGAATTTAGGTGGATTTGCATTCTACTGAGTTTTGAGAAGGACTCCCATGTCACTATAGCAGGATCAGCTATTTCTTTATTGAATGTCTCTCTAAACTTCAAAGAGATCTATTTCATATCTAGAATCCTTTCATCAAACTCGTCAGTAATGTCCACTCTCAAAATACAACAATCTTCTTTAATTTCCACCAACATTTCAAAATATTGATCAAGTGTTTTATTAATTTCCTTCACCAGATTATCATACATATTCAATTTCCATTCCAATGAATCAGACCAAGAAGGGTCTAGCTCCTTAGGATTAGTCACAATTTTCTCACCAATTAATAGTTTATGATCCATAGAGATCAATTCTTTCATTTCATGAGAAAGCACATAGAGACTAGTTTGATATTTTCTGACTTGCTGAAGTTCTGTTAATAACTCCTTTCTCTTGTTAATAACCCGAGTGTAAAAGAGCACAGATTTATTAAGAAAGAAGATAGCCTCCTGAGATATTTTATCAATCCCCTCACTAGCAGCTCTGGAATAGCTCAAATTCTTTTTAATTTGTTGTATGGTGAGCACATCAATGCCCTCTACTTTAGAACTTGAGGCTTCATCAGATGTAGGAGGAGTGGCCATGGAAGAAATAAAGTTACGCAAAGCGATGACTTGAGATTGCAGTTTTATATTTTCTTTCCTCTGCTCTTTCACCCTTTTAATCAAGACATTGACTGAATAATTGGCATGATACACATCACCTTCTAGTGTTGGAGGTCCCATGTCGACATGTGTGACTTTGTAGTCTACCTCTGTTATTTCATCTTCGTTTAAGTCCTTCATAGGCTCAACAATCTTTAACATTTGATTTCCAGAAGTAGCATCAGTCACCATCCTTGACATCCTCCTAGCTTTCTTAGGTTTTGAAGAGCTTTGAAGTAACTTTGCAACTGTATCCACTCCAACTACCATTGTAGGAATATGCTTTCTCTTCTTCTCCAGTGTTTTCTTCAGCCATCCTCGAGAGGCTACTACCAGACCAAAACTCTCATTTCCACTGATAGTTTCTTTAGGAGCACTAGTAGTGATGGATGAATTCACAACCGGAGAAGCAAGCACTTCAGACAAAGGAGGGAAGATATTATCTTCGAAAATTTGTTGAAAGATAGTTCAAAAGTCTGTAGGCACATATTTTTCTTGACTGGTCTTTTTCTTAGGGGTAGGAGAAAGCACACTGTCTTGTTCACAGATCTTCTTCAACTTGATTGTTTCTTCTGGCCTATCACCATCACCTCTTGACTATGAATTACACTAGAGGACCTAACAAATGGTTTCCCCGATGATACACTTGCACCAGATGCTTGTGTAGACCCATGTTCATTCTTCTGTGATGACTTAGGTTCCTGAACAGGACCAGCAGCTTGCCACCATTTCCCATCCAACCAGTCTTGAGCTCTTTTAAGCACTAGAGCAGCATGCACCCTCATATATGAATTTCACTTTGGCTCCAATTGACCTTAGGGTGGGATTTATCAGGCAATTTTTCATATTCAGGATCTATGATCACCAAATCCTAAGCTACATTTTCAGGAATTTGAAATGACAGACTGAAAGCCTATATTTGTTTTATAGTTAACCTCATATAATCTCTTCTCAAAACTTCGTTTTCATCGACACAATCTTCCCATAAATCTTTGATAGATGGGTGATGCTGTTATAAGCTCCCTCCATAGAGATTTTGCTTCACAACACCGTTACAATCAAAATTAGCTCTCATAGACAAATACTAAAGGTTATATTCTTTGAGGACTCCTTTAGCTCCCCTAGCCATTTGGTTTGTTTTGCACACAAAAGAAGGGGTCTTCAATGGGAAGACATACCCTTTTTTCCCCATGTTTGTATACTTAATATTAACCATGGCCATTTGTCGGCAAACTTCCAGAAATATCAGTAAATCTTTATCGAGGTAATTTCAATGGGGCTTTCTCAAAACCCCCTATTCTCGGATAGGAAAATTTATCAAATTGGATATAAAACTTCCAAAATTTGATACAAGAGAACTTGATTCAGGAGAAAGGCGCATTTCTAGGTTTCCATCTAGCTTGCTCACGACCTCCATTAAAAATGCATCATTAACACGGCAAAAATCACCCATTCCAAATTGTTTAGTGAACTAAGGGAAGCATTTATACACAAGCATATCAAAAGCTGGGGTTCCTTGCAGCTCCAACCCAGGCCAGAAAGACCTCTTACTAGCTACAATGTACGTCAGGCAAGAACACATACAGAAAGTAGCAGTCCTATGGAAATTAATTAATTATTCATTCAAATGGAAGCAGATAACTTCAACCCAGTCAATGAAAATGTTCTCATCACAAATTATCAGGATAAATCGGCACATCCAATCTTCAAATGACTCAACTTGCGCATTTCCAACAACGTGGTGCAATAAAGCAATGGCATCTACAATTTCTTCCTTGAAATAAATTCTTTTAAGTTTAGTCAACAGTTGTGACTTACCTTTCCTTTCCGACTTCAACCAGGTTTTGGCTATGGAGTTCTTACACCAATCTTCATTCGCTTTGAAAAATTCACTCGCCACTGCAACAGACATGTCTTCTACAAGTTCCCTTTCCAGAATCGTCAATGCATGGGAAACAACTTCAAGAGAAATTTTTGCAATTGCAATCCCATCCACAACTCTAATTTCCCATGTCTCCAAAATGTACCTTCTTGCACATGCACTTATCAAGTCCACACTCAACACAGCTTCTGGGAACCCTCATGCATGAGCTAGCCTGCTCTCTTATAGTTTTACATCCAACTCAGACTTCTCGTTACTCTCTAGGCGCGCCTAGAATTCTTCCAACTAAAAAGGTCTGAGCTTCGTATCCCTCATGTCAAGCCAACAATTTCCAATTCTGGACTACATGAACTCCCAGCACATAAAGAAACACACAAACACCTAGAAGAGTAGATTACAGAAGAAAGAAATGCAGCTGAAAAACTTAGCAAAAATTATGCCACCTCAAGTTATGTCATCAACAAGACATGTGTTTAATGTTGCATTAATACAGTACTCTATTTGAATCCTCGGTAAAAGAAACCCAAAGATTTGTGCACTTTTGAAAACCCTTGACAAGACATCTCCAGGTTGTCCCATACACATCTTTAAATGAATATGTGGCGCCTCAAAACATGCGGAATGAACAATATGTCGCCCTGTCGTGGAACATCAAAACTTTAGAACCAAAATCGAAGGTTATGAAGTTATGAAAACTCCCGACCCCGCAACAACACAGGATAGACCATTATACCAACACACTTGACACTAAGAGGAAGACCAAGTTGAACTATTGGGTGGTTATAAAACTTACGAACCTCACGACAAGGTTAAAGAACATTAGGCGCCAGCGACTTGGGTTATAAAACCTAAAGAATTTGAGACAAGAGGTTAGAAACTCAAAGAATCTCGCGACAAAGGTTAAAATGAGGGCAAGGACTCCATACTCGAATGAGATGAAGAGTCAAAAGACTAAGAAAAATAAACTTTCAAAAATTGCATAGTACATGATATACACATGGGTAACAAGCACCAACACCCATAATTGACCATCCTCGTGTGGTGGCCCTACATGCAGAGGCGAACAGGCTACAAGTTGAGAGAGATCGATTGCAGCAACAATACACATATGTGAGGGTGGAGGTGGCAAATCTCAAGGGTGAGGTCAACAACCTACAAGCATGGAGTGGGTTGAAGAGTCACTCATAGTCTAAAGCCTCACAAGGACAATCATTTGTTGCTCAGCCACCAATAGGCTTCAAGAGATATTGTAGCCACAACCCTCTAAGGTGATGGAACTCTTGTATATCATTGTACCATTATGACACACCACATTTTGTTGTAGCGGTTATTTTTGTTGTACATCATGTATCGAGACATTTGTATATATATGAGCATTTTGATATATTTCTCAACACTTGTATTATGAAATGGTTTATTTTATATGTTATTTGTGATCTAATTGAAAAAATGTGATGTATTGTTTAATTCAATGTAACAAATATCTAATTGTATGTGGTAATTGACATGTATGGATTAATTAAATACAGTTATGATTTAATTCAACAACCAAATAAGATTCCTTAATAAATACAACAATGTTTTAATTGATACATGTATTGGTCATGTGTTATTAAATTAGATGAATCATGTGATCTAATTAAACAACTAGTTAAAATTGCTTAAATACAACCAATGATCACCTAGTATACATTCATGTTGAATTAAATACACATATAGTCTAACTAAACAATGTAATCAAATTATTTAATTAAATCTAACAATGATCTAATTAACATGGTACACAGATTACTGAATTTTATGCTAACAAAAAGTAATTCACTACTATGAAAACTACTTGCATAATTCAAGACACGCATATGTTTGTCATGAACGAACCAATTCAGGTTGAATTACCCTTTTTCACCTGGAGTAGCATTTACATTGTGTTGATTCTCATAGAGCACCAAGTCACCAACCGCGAACGAGCAATGAATGACACACTCATTGTAATTATGTTGAATATTCTTTTGATAAGCTTGGAGATATTTGAGAGCATGTATGCATTGTTCATCGAGCGTCTCAAGTTGTTGAAGTCGTTCCTTGTAAGAAGTTTCATCTAGAATAACATTGAGAGAAATCCGCAATGAAGGAATCTCTAAATCTAAGGGCGTGATTATGTCAACTCCATACATGGGATTACACAGGGTAGTACCCATAGCTATATGAAAACTCATTCGGTAAGCCCATAATGCATAAAAAACTCAAGTGTGTCAATCCTTGCCACGTTTATTGACAGTCTTTCGAAGGATTTGCTCAATTTTTTTATTAGAAGCTTCTAATTGACCATTTGATTTAGGATAATATGGCATGGAGAAGCAATGTTGGATGTGAAATTTCTCTAGGAACTTTTTTACCTCTTTGTTCTTAAATGATAAACCATTATCAAAAATCAAAGTGGAAGGAAGACCAAATCGAAAAATGATATTATCAAGGATAAAGCGACAGATCACTTGGACAGTTGTGGATCGAAGTGGAACTACTTCATAAATATTTGATTATATCCGAAGAAACCTTCTATAAAGGAAAGTAAAGCATGGCCAACAACGGAACCAACAATCATGTCTGTTAAAAAGGACAATCAAAAATAAATTGTGTATCATTTACCTATTTCTTACAAGCAATGACTTTTAAAAACAATCCCTTTAGGGAACATTACATGATCAAGAGTCCATTTTTGGCATTCCTCCATCCATCGAAAACGATGCACACCTATAACTCAACCCACAAATTCCTAATGAACTTCAATAAATCTTCTAAAAATTCCACCCATGTTGCCAATAAGTGCTACACACCCCAAAACTTGACCCTTGCGCCCTTTTGGAGCCTTTTTAATATTGCTCACGACTTCTTCCCAATATGATGAATAAACAATGTTGAAAAACAAACCATTTACATAAATGTATCTTTTAACGTGTTGACTAGGGGAGAGGACCCAGTAGTGGAGCGTGTTCCAATAGTTGTGAATGTTTTTGTTAATATAATGCCCAATAGTTTATATAATGCCAATAGTTGTGACTTTACTACCCATAATTAAACAAAATGTGTTCTTTTGATCTAAAAAGTAACCAATCATGTGATGCCACATCAGCATGATGTGAATGCACAACTATTGGTCTCACTTTTTTTTTTGGGCCTTTTTAGACACCTTGACAAAAAGCATGCTGATGTGGCATCATATTTGATGATGTGGCCTTGAAACGAAAGTTATAAGCAAGGGACTTGCCAAGTAAGCTGCTGTAAAAAATTGGGAGTGACTTGAAATTTCCACGTAGGATAATTAGAACCGCGAAGTTAGGGTGCACCACTACTGGGTCCTCTCCCCTAGCAATCTCTCAAAATTCATTTTGAAATGTATTTTCCAATGGTCATTTTATCTTCTTGCGTGAAGCAAACTCTCTTTGATGTGTAGCCAAAAATTGGTGGCTCTCTACCCCAACTTCAATAATAGATGGGGCCTTATTGCTTGAGATCCCTCCATTGCAAAAGGATGACATGTTCAACTAGCAATTGTTTCATCTGCTTGATCATGCTCTCTAATAAATTCCACCGCTTCAAATGTTTGGCACGAATCCAGCATTTTTGGATGGGCAAACTTTCACGCCATTCATGGCATGCCACAAATGAACTTTCACCAATCTAACTATCATACATATGGCAACAGGTGAGTGAAATATATATAAAAAAGAAATACTAAAAGCCAAATAAGAAAGACTATAAGTAAAGAAAAATGAAAAAATCACAAATCTGTTTTCCAAAAACCCTCTGCAATATTTGGTAGCAAATGGGTTCTTGCGCATGCATAGGACTAGCAATCCAACTGCTTCGAAACTTGCAAAGATCAATCTTTAACTCTAATTGTGTAATAGTAATCAAGAATGAAAGCTTAGCAAATGTATTCGGTTTTTGTCTTTTGATTCAAAATGAGATAAAATAAATTTGCTTTAGTGTTTCAAATGGTTTAAAATGCACTCGTAGATTAGGGCTCCTGGTTTTATATTTTTTAGTCAACATTAAATCAAAACATAAAGAAATAAAGAAAAGAAAAAATTAAAAAAAATTATTTCCGACGGATTCACCCACGTTCTGTGTGGATCCCACTAAACAGGCATTAATTCACCCAGTTTCGCCCTGCAACAGATCTAGTTGAATCCAGGTCCATTTATCAGAGCCCAAGACCTAGACCACATTTGAACCAGACCCAGTCCACGGGATTTTCAGCAACAAACCAGTGACAAAGGATTGGAGCAATTAAATAATGCACTTTTTCCTCGTGAACCATATGGATACAAAAAAAGTGTCCTTCCATTTTCCCCCTCATCTGAATGCAATTTGTATTGATTTCCCTACAACCAAAACTTAGTTTTCTTCTATTATTGGTGGAGTTCTCATCAAGGAAATGAAAACGATACTAGCAAACAACAGTTATACCCAAGAATAAAAACTTCTACCAGTCTAGAAAGAGTTGTGTACAGGGTATTCTGATGTGAAAATAGTACAAGAGATTCCATGCGAAACTTTTGGAATCTCAAAGAAATCAAATATGAATGACACATTCTTCCACTTTTACAAAGAAGTTCCATCAAAGTGGGACACTATGCATCAGTTATTATTGGTGGGCCTTTGAACCCCATTAATAAATAAAATATGAATAAATTGTATTCTTTCCTTATTGAATGCATTATGTTACAACAAACTGGGGCACTTTGCATCTAGGAAGTCACGCAGCATTCGAGCAGGCCTTTGTCCTCCCATTAATTCTGCAAGTCTCTCCAAAGGAAGAAGAGCTAGCTCAGCTAAGCTTTTACAACCATCCATTAAAGATCTATAATTAGCATCAGTTACACCTGGAAGGCGCCTCAGAAACTCCACTGCTGTGGTGTTATAGTTCTCAGCTCTGAATTCAGTATACAAGTATGTTAATGACATTTACTATACCAATGCTAATGACATAACAAATACGAATTTAGCTTCACCTTATATCTCCTTCAATCAGACCATCTTCAGTAGGAACACCAACACGCATGGCCGTACTCACATCAGGTTCATCTTGATTTGCTTTAAGTGAGGCAAATATTTCTGCAGTTGCATGCAAGCTACGAGACCACACAAGTCTGAGCCGGGGAAAATGCAGAACAAGCAGGGAAAGTTTTGATATGATACTGAATGGTGAAATATCCTCTCCAAGATCACTTGCAGACTGCAAGCAAAACATAAAAGAAAATGTATTTGTCAACCAGATAAGGAACTGAAAACTTTTAAGAAAATGCAGTACAATTATAGAATCAACTGTCTTCAAATTACCTGAAAATAAAAGCTTTTGTCTTGTGAGAACTCAATGAGTAGCACTGGTATGCGGTAGTAACGTGTCATTGTTTCAGCTTGATGGTAGAGGCGGCCAGAGGAAAAGCTATTGATAAGATCAGCAATGCTTTTTCTCTCAACACAAATATCCGGAGATAGAATGTAGTCACCCACCTCCAGGGTTACAGGAATAATTTTCATACCTTGTTGATGGAGGACACTTGGGAGACTACTCCTAAATTCACGCATATCAACTATAACCTGCACTTTAAAACATTTTCATTCTATTGGATGCAAGTTATCTTATTCACATACATGCAAATGATGTTGATATTGGATCTTGTTGACAAAGAAACACCACAAAAAAATTAAAATTAAATAAAAACATCTTTATGCAAATGATTTTGATATTGGATCTTGTTGACAAAGAAACATCCCAAAAAAATCTCAAAAAATATAATGAACCTGTATTTGTTTCTCTGGTGCCTTCCTTCCACCTGCCTTTCTGGTTAATGCATTTTGTGATACACCTGATATTGGTTCCATAGGTGCATTTGGACCTGGACATCTTCCATCCTGATACCCATAGACATAAAAGAGCAGAAAACATCAGTGCAAGATGAAATCTAAAAGAGGGCAAACAGATGTTAAAATGAAACCAGTCAATCAGTCTTTAGATCAATTACTGGCAAGTAGAAATTTAATTTTCTTTGGCGGTCTCTTGCACATTATAGAGGTGAATACAGCTTATTCCATTACAAAAATTACTAATATGTTCAGAAAGACTCAGGGAGTTTAAACTTCCATAAACCTAGGGATTATTACTGTCCTTAACTACTTAGGCTTACCATTAGGTAAGAAATTGAGACTCCTGAAATTTACTTTAAAAAGCATTATACCCAGATCTTTTGAAATTTAACAACTTACTGAACAGGAAGCCTGGTCAACCAACAACTATACAGAACACCTCAAATAATTGTTGCAAGGGTGTGTGCACCCAACATCTAAACAATGCACCTGGCATATACTTGTAACCGCACAATTACATTAATTTACCAATGTTTTGCATAATACATGGATGCATTGATGTGAGGTTTATACATAATGCAAATACACTCTATACCTTGCACATCCATGTCTCTGCAGTCCATATTGTCTGTATTCTTCTCAAACCCACACCTTCACACCAAGTAAACCCTATCTCAAAAAAGTGTCTCAAGGAATAGCAAGTTCTTTATTACAAAAGTGAACCACAAATTAATATCTGTACGGACTTAAGTTCCTTTAAACTACACAATACCATTTTTTGTATTGTTTTAATAGATAATTAATTTACTTTAAAGAAGACAACCAATCAAGAATGCATGCCATAATATTGATTTGCAACTCAATTGACGAAAGTGTATCTATGGGCATTTCCAGCATTCTTGAATGATTAGAAGCATATAAGAGAAAGGAGGTGTGATCCTGCACCATTCAACAAAAGCACCTCCACAAATCCCTTCACTGGACATTACATTACAAAAATCATAGCAATCCTGTCACCAGTCCTTGTTGAAGACTATAAGACAAAAACCTAATCATCAAACAATATGATCATTCAACCTCTTCTGCCAATCATGGGCAGCATCACAAGCTACTTCAATTTGTCACCTGCAAGACATAACTAGCTGTGGAGGGCCACTAAACCATCAGTCATAATAGCAAACCAGGCATTACAACGCATATACATTGATGTCAAATTGGGACTAAGTGCTCAAAATAATGTTGTTCATGTTATTATTAATCACTGTAAATGTAAATTAAATGCATGAAAGTGCAATGCAAAATTTAGCACCCAACAAAGACCTTTTGGATTTGCCACCCCACCAAAACCCCAATGGCACTCTTCCTTTCAGCCACCCTGAACTGCATATTGATGTCTACATAAGAAGAACCAACAAAAACTCTGCTCATTCATTTCATTTTATGTTCAACAGTCCATTGAGTCAACACAGTTTCAGAGAGATCCCAAGACTCATCAGCGCCTTATCAGGAGATGATCATCGATCATAGGCCTTCGTGGTACAACCTTACATGACAAGATACACCCAAAAATTATTCACCTGTAAAGCGGTATATGAGGAAGCATCCTGGCTACCACAAATAACAACTAGTTGCACTCACTCTGCCTATGTGCTCAGAGAAGTCCAGAAGGGACAGGAAAGGTGCCTATATTAGTCCACACATACTGTAGACACCTAGAATTGTCCTGTCATCAACTCCGATTATTTCTTCTATAATTGATCAAATACTTGGTTTTCGCCATATTATTTATTAAATAATATTTCAATTATTTAATTAATAATTACCTTATTATTCCGACTTCATTTCTCATTCAAAATCAATTAATTTCCCCTTCTAATTTGGGATCGCTATAGCTAATGATTGGTTTGGATCATATGTGAGCAGGATTTAATAATTTATCAATTTTACTCAATTGGGATATCATTTAAACGTAGAAAATTGAAATATCAAAGCCTTTATTGAAATTTGGGATGTGTGATCCAAAGAATTTCTTTTGAATAACCCGGAAAAACAAAATTGTTCATAAATTTAAAAAGCAGCGAAAGATCACCCACTAAAAAGGTATATGTAGTATATTACAGGGAAAGCTTTATACAAATAAAGCATTCTAGGTCAAATAGTCACAATAAATAAATGGGAGATCTTTAATCTTGATTTCCACCACAGCATACTGCCAAAAACTTCTCAAATTTGTATAGGGAGGTCACTAAAACTTCAAAGCCTCTCAAACATATCATTTTAGCCACAGTGCATGAATGTCTTACTTGCAAATGACACATCTGATTATAGTATAACACACTCTCACTGTATATAATGACAATTATCATGCTCTATACTTTCATCCATATGAAATTCATTGAAGCAGCCAAGGAAAATATTAATATGTTGGATAGAATTAGGCCACAGCCCTAATGATATTAGAAAGATGAGCTAACACAGTTGTATTCCTTCCTGTTATTTCAATGTGCTTTAACATTATATTGATGCAAGTGAACATTTTATTATTTAGAAATTAGAAATATAATAAAAATGAGTTTTACCAAGAAGTTATATCAGTGTGTCTTTTACAAACATAAAAAAGAATCCTGTCAAAAGAAGCCTCTAGATAGCAAATCATGATTTACAATGCCGATTGAAAAGATGAGTACTTTGATTGAAAATCTGACCTGGTCAACAGGAATCATCATCAGAGATTTCTGCCTGATTAGGGATTCAAATGCATTGTTCTCCTTTCGTATACTTGCTTCAAACTTTTGCTCTTCAGTGGAATTTTCATAAAACAAGAAGTACACTTTCAATGGTTTTCCAGGATTTTCTGCCTTGTAAACTTCAATCTCCCTGACAAATGCCATGTTTGGATCGTAAACTACAATATATGAAGGGTTTACAACATCTAGTATTTGCCGATCATTTTCAAGGGCATAATAATGTGCAAGAGGAACTGGCTTAGCAAAGTTGATTTCTGGATCATCACAATCTTTCCCTGCTTTTTTTGCATTCGCATTTTTATTGGAGCCATCTAAAGCAACCTCGTCAATATTTTGGACACACTCTGAAGAAGTTCCCTTACTTTCCAATGTCCCTGTTGTACTTGTTGTATTTGCAAATTCAGATTCTTTAGACATCTCAACTTTGTTTCTTTCTTGCTTTCCTTGATCTTTCATTATTGATGCATGAATCTCCACTGTTGTAGCATTCCTCCCTCTCCCTCTTCCTCTCCCTCTTCCCCCTCTCCCTCCTCTCCCTCTCCCTTTCCCTTGGCCCTTTATTCCCTTGCCTGAAGAAAGATCATCTCCAACAGGGATCACCTCTTTGTCATGAACTGCAACCTGAGCAGCTGCAGCAAGTAAAGCATCCTGTTCTAGCATATATGTGCTGCTAGATTCGGAATTATCTCCAAGTCCCACAGGAATATTTCCATCCAAAATACCAAATCCTTTAGGTCCTTGATTTTTCTTTTTTTTATGTGTCCGTAATCCATGTAACTCTGACTTGCCTAGCAAATATTTTTCCCACTCCTCACGCATGAGCTGCAATGGCAATAAAAACAGATGCTTAGTTTTGTCTTTACAGTAATACCAACAACAATCCTAAATACTGACAACATAAACCTATTCAAGGGCGAGCCTAGGAAGGACAGAAACACCACTTCTCCATAAATTGAATGCTTATTTTTAATAAAAATGGCAATTTATACTAAAAGGGAAAAACAATTACAGAAGACCAAACCTTGGTTTGGACTTGATCCAAAGGCTGTGGCAAATCAGCTGCAAAAGATATGCTACATTGAAACAAACAGCAGCTATAAAACATTGCAAGTTACATTGTTACTAGAAGCAATGACTAACCTATCCTGGTTTCAAAAATATGCATACAATTTAAAAAAGCAGATGCCTGGTGAATAAGTGTATGCAATTGTTTCTCAACTAGAGCAACAAACTTACAAAGAACATACATTTGTAGACCAAAGAAACTGCCCATGTTTGACATTAGACCTTACAAATCAGGGATTTTACTAATCTAAGAACCTCCAGAACTAGGCATCGGTGCCAGTCTCCACACCATCCCTGGGGGCATAAAAATCTTGTGCAGATACTTCAGACTCCTGGTCATCCATGGAAGCAGGAGCATTCACCTGATACATCCAGTTGGAACTGCAGTCCTGGGAATAGACCTATTTAGGGAAGTAATCTATTTTCCCTCAAGAATGAAAGCTTCCACAAAACTTTACATCATATAAACTCAGAGTTCCATGGACACAGATATGATATGACTATTTTTCAAGGTCCCCTACCACAGATACGGGATATATATTTATACACACCTGATAAGTAATATAGACTCTGTGCTACTATATTCCAAGATGTTTATGGATATAACTTCAACATTAAAAAAATATTTAATATCAACAATTATAGATATTTAAATATTATTTTTAAAGTATTATTTTAATAACAATTTTCACCATCAAAACCTATCTAAAGAATTAATGAAAAGAATAATTATTAAAAATTTAAAAGTATACCTTAAAATAAGATTACAGCATATTAATATAAATAATAATTTATAAATCCTTTTTAAAGCTAAACTGAGACCTCCTTGGGTTTTGAGTTATAAAAATCTTCATGGCTTCATTTTTTTATAAGATAAATTTATTAAAAACAATATACATTGTTTGGTAGCAAAACCTATCTAAAGAAATATTAAAAAATAACAAATTATTAAAAAATTTAAAGTACAACCTAAAATATGACTATAGCATAGTAAAATAAATAATAATTAATAAATCATTTTTAAAGCTAAACTGAGAACTCCTTAGGTTTTGAGTTTTATAGCTAGCTCTTGAGGTTTTGAGTTTTAAAAATCCCCATAGCTTTTTTTTAATAAAATAAATTTATTAAAAAGTAAAAACATTATACATTGCTTGGTAGCAAGCAATGAATCCTTAGCCGTAGCTAAAGATGCATTACTGTCAAGCCATGTAGATTTTAAACAAAAACATAGATGGAAGAGGTTCAGGTGGGAATCGAAACAAAACATCTACCTCAAATGCTCAAAAAAATCGCTACTCACAAACTCCTGCTGCTCACAAACTAAGAATGTCTTTTTTGTGTGATTTTAGAAGCAACCAAGCTGCATATTTAAACGGATAAGGTTTTTTCAGTTCTTGACCATTAGGGTTTTTGCAGTTTTTTTAATCTTATTTTTTATTTTTTGGTAGGATACAAAACCAAGAGCATAACCATCAAATGTGAATGAATTGAGCAAAGTGAAAAAAGACTAGTTTTAAAGATAAGGGTAGGTCTCGTACCCATGTCATATTGCATTTGTACCCATACCAAGAACATCAATACACATACTGAGACAGAAATTGTGTTAAATCTTGCAACTTTGGATAAATCAGATATAATCGAGTAGACTAATGTTTGTTATGTTTGTTGGAAGAATACTGCTTTGGTCTTTTATGTCATGTGATCAAAGACACCAGCAGCAGAGTAACCTCATTTGGCAAAGAAGAACAACACTAATTCTAGACTGATCACCTATAACTAGCTAGTTAGAGATATAATCAAAGAAAGCTTCTACATTTTTTACATTAATATCCAATGTTGCATGGACACGGATACAGATACGGCCATTTTTAAGACCCCCAATATGGATACAACTGGATACTATGTTCACAAAAACACACCCATATATTTAACACAAATTTCTAAGTTATTAGAGGAGATTTTCATTACTTTAAAAATAAATAATTAAATATAAATTAAATAATATTAATAGTTTAGTAAAGAATAAACAATTAAATATATATGAATAAATTTTATTTATATTTAAAGGATAAATTTTATTTTTTTTAAATATCTGACATTTAAACAACATAATATAAATATATAATTATAAACAATTAACTTTCTTAAATCTATAAAAATTAAGACACCAAAAAAAATGGTTTGCTGAAATAGAAAATGTTAATTTGTCTTCCTCATTTGGTGTAGGTTTTTTTATAAAAAAAAAAAAAAAAAATTGCAGGATTGAAGTTTTTTAAGATTAAGTTTAGGAGGATTCACGTCAATTTTTTTGAAAATCAAATCATACAGTATCCGGCATGGTTGGAAAATCAAAGTTTTTAGGCATGTGCGGATACAGCATCCAACGTGTATCCATGCCAAATCGGATACGGGGATATGCACGCCTGGGGAGGGGCAGGGGCATATCCGGCTACTCTGTTAATATCCCAACTAATTATAATTTTGTCAACGGAATCATCAACGAGTTTATGTGTTTTAGATTATTCACTACCTAGCAAAGAAATATCTGAAGCTCTTAAAATTTAGTTTACTCCTTTGGGTATTAGGAACCAAAACATATGAAGCTTAACCAAAAACAAAAAAAAAATGAGTTACTTTTGGTTTGAGACCAAGCCAGGATTCTTCAAGCGTGACAACTTGCAACTGTTTGCACAAACCTTTGTCAGTGGATATACCACTATTTTTGGGGCTTCCACCCTTATGTCTAACATTGCATTATATCTAATAAGTTTGTTGAAATAAGGTAGATTACATCTTCTATTTGAAAGCATAGAATCTTTTGATTACACAGCTATGAAGTTTAGTATGGCATGTAAGATTATATAAGTGAACAATATGCAATATATTTTCACAGTTTATTTAATAAAGCTTATGTGTTTTCATAGTCATTACCAGTCATGTTGATCTAAACTGAAGGAGGAATCTGATTGTAGTTGTTTGCCAATTTATCAAGCCTTCGTAAATTTTGTTTTCTACAAATTTTCATTTCCACCATTGAAAACATCCCTGGACACCTGTCCATATTTTGGACATATCTTTTAAATGACAAGTTTATTGAAGAGTATTTTTGGTGCCGGAAGAACTTTGAATTGATATGCTGTAGTATGCGATTGGAAGAAACACAAAGGGATCAAAAACAGCTCAAAATTATACAGTGTGAATGGAAGTTTTTTGTTTCGCTATTTGACATGGAGTTTGAGACAACATTAATAAAGCTGGTTGGCAGACTTTTTAGGCAAAGATTTCTTAGTAGCAATTCAGATCAGATGCATGTAAGGAGTGAAGAGCAGAAGTGCATCCATTCATAATTCACTACAAAGGCACAACCGTATATATTATTCAAGGAAGGAGGATCAAGTGCCAAATACTCATTGCAAAGGAAGGATCTTAGTGATCAGTTGCTTACTATTGATAAACCAATAGATGATGAAGATATGTTAACTTTGGTCTTACAAACCTTGCCATCATCCTATGATGCATTTGGTCTTAATATTTTGCAGAAACTCAAGCACTCGCTTTGCAAAGGTATCAACAATTCTCTTGCAGCAAAGACGGGATCAATTGAAAATTTGAAAGCATCAACTTTAGACACAATAGAGAGGGCATATAATGCACTGATCAAGGGCAAAGGTAGGCACAACACTTGCAATCCATAGAGAGTGCAATACGTCCAAGAGGTCAAAATAAAAATGTTTTAGTTTTAATATAATGAGCCTAGACATTTGAAGAGATTATCAGAAAAGAAAGAGTAAGACAGCATGCCACTCACTATCAAAGCAAGATAATGTTGCTAAAAGTGTTAAGGAACAAGAAGTGACAAAAAGATTTGTGCATCGCAAGATCAATTAGTTGAGTCAACAACCTAGTATTTTGATTTAGGTGCATCTAGAGTCTTTGACATGTCCAATTTCAACACAATAACTGGTCTATACTGAAATTTTTAAATGTGAATAGATTCCTGAACCACCATGATATTATATATTATTTATCTCCACAAACTAAGGTTGATTGATTGTTGAACCTTATTGTAGAGTGCAATTGATTGATGCTAATCCATTGAATCAGGCTAGGTCACTTTTGAGATCAGAGCCAATTGGGTGACATATATCTTGCTTAGTGTTTGTTTTGTTGAATATTTTGTCATTGATGTCAAAGGTTTGGTTTTAGCTTACCAGGTTTGTGAACATTGAATCGATCCACATAAAGACATGGAAATATATTGCAGGACATGGTATTATATATGCTGAGTATGTATTAACTTCAATTGCAGTACTATATCAGCTTCTTTGTGCCTACTTATCAGCTGGTCGATGACCTTATGTGCTGAGTAATGCACCTTGGAATAGATTTGAAACTATTGGAGTTTTTTGTGCGGACACCTCCTTGTCAACTCAAATGATACTCATATGAAATGCAAATAATATGGTCAACTATCTTATAATTGATTTCTGTTTCAGTGCCAAGTGGAATGTGAAAGCAGTCAAAGTTTAACATGCCAAGTCAGATTTACTTGTCAGTGCCAAATAAGTTTTGACTTGTCTAGGGTCGAGTCGAGCATTTGTGGGCGGCCTAATGCAAACGTTTCTGACCCAATTCAAAGGCACAATTCCTCTATTGTTGTTGACAGCTCTTAGTGGGTGGCTCATCTATTTTGAGTTTCGGCTACAGGTAATTTCGTCTGAATTATGCCAGACAAAATTGAAGTGGGGGCTGATTGATTTTAGTCATTGTTGAAGTCCTATTTTCATATGGAAACTTATTAGTGCTCGCTGTGTGAATCTCTTGGATGTAGTTGTGTGTAGCAAGACAGCCAGCAATTAATACATTGTCTTAATTCTTTTTCTGGCTCTTAAAAACTACTTAATTGCATATTTTTATGGAGTCATGGCTGTGCTAAATGGTCTTCATGGCATTTCAGTAAGGCAGTTTTTTTATTCTTCAACAATTTATGATGAGTTTTCTTTTAAGCCGCTGTGGTTGCAGTGGCATAAAGAATGAATAGTGTGGATTCGTGAATGACTTGGTGTGTGAGATTGTCTTTCGTGGCCTCTCATTTTCATTGGATCTTTCTCTTCAGGATGTCACATATCCTTATTTTTTCCGTTTTGGGCTCTTATTCTTAATTTGCTCACAAATTAATGAAGACGTGCTGCATTGATGGGTGCTTAGATTGCAGGCAGGTTCGTGAGGAATTACTTGTGATTTTCGTTCTTCATTTTAACGAGTTTTCTGATGAGAGTATGTGTGATGCCATGGATGTTCAGAAGATTGGTTACTGATGAATATAATTACTGCCACATATAAGAATCTTCAGCTATTGCATAAAGATTGCTGAGTGAGAATTTCTTTTGTCTGATGAAGTTATTATCTTGGTTTATTCTCTGAGGACAGGAGATGCATTTGTGTTCATTCCTCAATGAATGAGTTTGAGTTTGTGTGTGTGTGTGAGAAACAATAGTTGGGATCAGTCTCAAAAATCTATCGTTACCTCTCTTTCTGGTATGAGCTGTGGACGTGAATGTCACTGAGACATGCTCTGTTTATGGATAGTTAATCTCAGGCCGTGCCATTATTTCTGATGTGAATGCTGTGCCAATTTTTCTGATGTGAAAGCCGTGAATGTGAGGGTGTGCCTCTATATGGAGCTTTAGACATTTGTAAAAGTTTGTGTGGTCTTATGTGTAAAGAAAAGTTACAGGTCTTCATTGAAACTAATACCCTTTCATTGGAGTTTGCTCAGTTAGTTGGAAATGAACACAGAAGTTAATCTCTAGTCTTCTGGATATAGCAAAATATGCAATTTTCTTGGTCACATGAAGAGGTCTGCAAAGAGTATGAACTTTAAACAGTATGCATGTACAATAAGCATAGTTCTACCGTGGTTTTCTACCCGAAAGAGTTTTCCACGTGAAATCCATGTTCATCTTGTCTTATGCTTACTCTTACCATTTTACTTTGCTGATTTGATAGTTTTAAGTTTCAAAAGTTTAAAATACTGATTCACACACCCGCCCCCCGCCCCCCGCCCGCCTCCGGTATTTTCTGTGTGCTCTTCAAGTTCATCTCTCCTAGAGCAAATACTTTTTGATGATTTCCAAAGATTGTTGATAGAACAGAGCTGAAAGTCCCTCCAGTCCCAAGGGTTTATCCATATTGAAAGAAAACATAATTCTTCAATTCTTCATCCTTTATTGGCCTCAGTATTTCTTCATTTTCAGATTCACACTGCTCTTGGACAATTTTCTATGAGCCCTTTCTGGGCTGCTGATTTTCTATGGCTAGTTTGCTTGTGTTAACAATTGTCTGAAAGCCTGTTGCATAAGCTGTAGTTTTCAGGGCTCTTCAAAAAATCCATTGGCAAGAATGCTCATCCTTGGGGGTGCTAAAATGATGCTTATTCAATACATATTCCTCAAAGAAAAGTCGTGCTGGTAATCTCCTTTGGTGATCCTATTTCTCTTGATCATTTCACAGGACCCATTTCTCTGATGTCCTTTTGTATTTGAGCTAGTCTTGTAGTTTCCTCTTGAACTAAGCAAAAAAGTTACCTAAAGACATTTTGATTCCACCCTTTCATCTGGAATTTTAATAATTTAGTTTGTTCACATATTTTTACATTGGTTGACCTATGTTATTTTGAAACTCTGCCCATCACTGGGCAACATTGGCTTGAAATTCTCAATGAGTTAGCTACATACTTTCAAACCTGAATTCTGATTTTTCCTGCAGCTACTAAGGTATGATTTCTTGATCAGCAATCCAAGAGAGTAGAACCAGTGACCCATGCATTGATTAGGCCCTAGGGTACCAGCTGAGACTCATTGTGGTAAGAAAATTATTTGATCTGAAATCTCCAGTCATATAGTGTCTTCCCTTTTTATGATTTGCTCAGGAGAAATGTCCTTGAGTAAATCCCATATCAATCATACCATTTCCCTCAATAAGACCTATTAAGACATCTGCAAACCTACTATTAAATCTCCAGGTGCCTTTTTCTCCTTGGGAGATTTTATAAGCATTAAAATCTCCTGTCAAAATTATTTTCTGAATTACACTGGCTTTGACCCAATCTCTTAGCTGAACTAGAAAAACAATTTTAGCGTTTCCATAAGGAGCAGCATATATATTTACGATGCTGAAATTCATATGAATAAAAATAAGAGACCACTTCCCATGGTAATGAGGAATGGGAGTGGAGAGCATACCATGATAGGCCCCACTGAAGAGCCACCTTAGTGTATGCACAAAAATGGATATGCTTGCTTCCCCAGATCCCTGTGCATTTGATCCTTTGCAAGTTGCTGGCTCTTGTGGTTTAATGTAATTTGTCTTTAAGCAGGAGCTGTTTGTTAGGGACACCAGTCACTCAAGCATTTCCCAAGAGGATCTGTGTTATGTTGATTGTGTAGAGTCTGAGATGCTTGCCTCATGTCGTTTTATACAAAGTCAAAGGTTAGACATAATTGTCAGAGAATTGTCCTCATGTACATATTCCATTT
This sequence comes from Sequoia sempervirens, assembly GCA_007258455.2. Classification (NCBI taxonomy): domain Eukaryota; kingdom Viridiplantae; phylum Streptophyta; class Pinopsida; order Cupressales; family Cupressaceae; genus Sequoia; species Sequoia sempervirens. Next base: position 53,803,952 of record VDFB02179234.1, read on the forward strand.
TGTTTCCTCAATCACCTCTGTGATTCAAATAGTTGTGCAACTTTGGAAAGAAGATGATTTCTGGAAAATTGATGACTTAACACATACAAACATAAATAAAATATTATTGTTTACAGGAATAAACATGAAAACCTAGACAGCCAGGTAAATATTTCTATCACCTTTAAATGCTCTAGAAAAACACTAGGAACATTCCCCACATTTACCTAAAGACAACAAAAAAGTGGAGTAACAATGAAGTTTTGCTCTATAAAACCAAAGAAGCAGAAATAACCAAAAACGTGCAATTAATCATGAAAGTTGCAAAACACCATTGCTGGAGATTTTTCTCCCGACAGAATCGTATTTTCTCAAAATATTGTGGTAAACATTTGTTGACTGATTTCTTCCAGTCTACATGTGTTAAAGTTGTGTTTAAGTTGCACACTGATTTTCAACAATATTTTTAATCTGTTCTACTTTGCAATCAGCATTTTCCAATATTGCTTTTTCTTGTGTGCAACAGAACCGGCATCTGCAGAACACTAAGATCTAGCCCTGCAATTAGTAAATTATGGACTTGGATCCCACACATGCCGCAACCCTTAACCCATGCTTACGATAATGATAAGGTAATACATGTAGGACTTTCTCCTATTGGCCAAGTAGAGAGATGGGAAAAGTCCTTAGCCTATCCCAATATTACAGTTTTCTCACTCAGTTGTTTTTAGAAGCCTGGCTTTTATTTAAAATTTCAGCATACTTAATAAGTCACCATTATAAATGTACATGAATTATGAATTTATAAGTTTGTTCCTTTTTTTAATTGTAAATTATAAATATTTATATACTTTATTTTAAATATATATATATACTTTATTTTAAATAAATATATATACTTTATTTTAAATAAATAAATAAAAACAAATTATGAAAATTTATAATTATCATATATTAGAAATATATATACAAAGTCAAACCCATACTCATACTTGAGGCCCCAAACCCATGCTTGTTCCTATATTAGGACTAGTAAATTATTTTTTGTTGTTTGTTTAAATTCATTTTACCTTGTTTGGAAACCTATATTGGTGTTCGTCAATATTTAGGTTACTTGTTAGTTAGATAGACTTTAGGCTCTTTGACATTGAAAAAAATTTGTGCAAAGCATAATCATGGGATTTTAATTTATTTAGGGTTTCATCGACTCCAAATGTTTTGTTTGTAGATTAAGTATAAGGGTTTGTAGATCATTTTTTTTTAAATGAATAAAAATTTGAAAACAATCAAATCTAAAAGTGTGAAAGTCAAGCATATTTTTGAAAGATTTGGAAGTCTTGGAGCTTGGTTAAAAACGATAAAATTATGAAAAATAACATGCCCCATGAAAGTTTGTGTGGTTTCAAAGGCTTTAATTTGGACTTGGTGGTCAGGGCTCCACCCCTTGACCCCACCTTATATCACAACAGGGAGCATGCCTAGGGTGCTACCCCCAGCCCCTGAAAGGGGCACTGCCCATCAACCCCACTAAGGGCACTACCCCCTAAACTCCATGAGAAACTACTTGTTGACCCCATTGGGGGCACTAACCTTAGACCCCTATAAGGGGCATTGCCCCTCGACCATGCTAGGAACTGCAACTCTAGATCCCTTGTCTTATTTTTATTTTCTCTATATTTCTATGCTATTAAAAATCCTTTAAATTAAAAAAATATAGGTTTTTCTCTCTTTTTTATGTTTTTCTACGTTTTTTGATAATCTGATTTTTTCTTCATTTTTTCTGATTTTTTGAAAAAATCTTATACTTATGATTGCCAATTTTTTCCCCAAAAGATTTTTGCTGCTATACTATAAACCATAGCAGCATAAATCGTTTGGGGAAAAAATCGGCAAACCAAAAGATCAGGATTTTTTGAAAAATCGTGAAAAAATCGAGAAAAAATCGGATTCGAAAAAAAAGGTAAAAAATTGTAGAAAAATAGACAAAACCTACTTTTTTTTTAGACTTAAGGTCATTTCCATAGCATAGAGATACAGAGAGCAAATAAAATAGAGATTTTAACCCGAATTGTAGAAAATTGATCTTTTTTGTTTATATTCATATCGCTGATTACATTGCATCAATGCATTGCACAAAATAACTTGTGCTCTCTAAGTACGTTGGAAAATAACTTAAATTATTTAATATTTACATATATTATTTAATAAATTTATTTAATTATATAATATACTATATTTTAGAAAATATTATTTAATAATTTATTTTATTATATAATTTAAGTTCATTTTAAACATGAAAATAAATAATATAACTTGTGCTTTCTCACTGTAAAAAACTTAAATTATTTAATATTTACATATATTATTTAATAAATTTATTTAATTATATAATTTAAATTCATTTTAATTTTTCAAATAAACAATAACAAAACATTGAAATATTATTTAATAAATTTATTTAATTATATAATTTTCGTGTACACATTAACACAGCCACAAAATCAATACGCAACCCTGAATAGTGAATACGCAGAGGAAATATGAAAGGAATTTTTTAATCATATAATTTTCGTGTGCCTGGTCGCCTAAACTTGAAGAAACGACGGCAACAACAAAGTATGGTCGCGCGCGTCGCAGGTCGTGTGAAGAATTTTGGCAGACAGAAAATGCACAAGTCACAACCTCCAATCGCACAGCATGAAAACACGTCCTCTCAGTCGTAGAAAATGAAATTAAAAAACTGGCGACGCACATTAATCTTCAAAACGCGTTTTTTTAGGGTTCTTTTTTGCGCTTTTTAGGGTTTCAATTTTTTGCCGATTTTAACACGATTTTTACGCGATTTTCAACGATTTTTTGGGCAGTCAACGCAACCCAAAAAATCGCAATTTTTTGGCCGAAAAAATCGGGAATGGCCACGATTTTTTAAAAATCGCGATTTCTGCGATTTTTTGCCGATTTATGCTTCTATGCTATAAACTACAGAAGTAACAAACGATACTCTATGGACAGCTGAAAACAATAGTGAGTAATTTTCACAAATTAATGCTAAAGCAGCATTTTCTGACACTCCTTGAAATTGTCATTAGACTAATCCTTACAAGCACAGTATTCATATATAGGGAATTTTGTAACAATTAATCTATTAGACCTATCAACATGGTCACCTGATAAATATGGTTTTTAAAATTAAATACATTTTGCTTTTTACAACTGCCATATAAAGAACTATGGCATCTGTTCCCAAGCCTTCCACAACCTTGGAGAACATAAGCCCTTCTGGTAACTGATCTGTCTCACTGGTACTAAAGCCTTTCAATCTGACTCCTACTGAGACATGTCTTGAACAGGCCAAGCCAGGAAAAGAAGGCCAGAATCATGGCCTCTTTAGGAGATTTTGCAGACAGTAAATGAAATGGGAACATTTGTAGATTCTGGCTGCCTGAATGCAGCAGAAGAGGCCTGTCATTGAATTAAACCAAGAGGAAATTGATCAAGAAGGGCCTGATTTGCAAATGTAATGGAAGGTTGATAAAGGAAAAGGGTCTGCACACTTGGGCTGCAGATGCATCAAAGGTAAAAGAATAAGTCAAAAATTTCCTGGTGCTACAGGGTGTTTCCTGTCTGTAAGTTGTCTTACAAAATGAAAGAGTGATGGTGCTTGAGTAGCTCCAGCTTCTTCATGATTCCCTCAATTCAAGGATATGACTTGACTCAAAATCTAACCATACTCCCTGCAAACAGTGAATGAAATGGGAACATTTGGTAGAAATCTGGCTGCATGAATGCAGCAGATGAGCCCTGTCAGTGAATTTAACCAAGAGGAAATAGATCCAGAAAGTGAAGATTCTCCAAGAAGGGCCTGATTTGCGAATGAACCGAAAGGTTGATAAAGGAAAAGGATCTGCAGGTTCGGGCTGCAGATGCATCAAAGTTAAAAGAATAAGTAAAATTCGTCCAGGTGCTATGTGGTGTTTCCTGTCTGTCATTATCTTGCAAAATGAAAGAACAATGGTGCTTGAGTAGCTCCAGCCTCTTCATGATTCCCTGGATTCAAGGATATGACTTGACTCAAAATCTAACCACACTCCCTGTCCTTATAGTCATCTTCAATCCTCTGATCCATTTCAAGAAAGACTTCATACTAGCAAGCATGGAAATTCAATTAGTAAGGTTGTTTATATTGGATCAGAAATTTTTATCAGCGTTCTCCAAGGACATGTCCCCAAGACCTAGCTAACGATCCGGAACATTTTGGGGATGTGGGGCCATGGATGGAATATTCATTCCTCCTCTCCTTCCCCCACTGCCTCCTATCTGGAACTTTCAAGTACATGTAATGGACATCCACTTTTTTTGGCTGATAAAGGGGTCACCTTAGCATCCATGGGTCAGCCAGGGGATATCATGACATCCGTTCATCATCCTAGGGACATTAGGGTATCCCCCAGGTCAAACCCTTTAAAAACAGGAAACAATAAATTAAAAAACAGTGCAATTGAAAAAAAGGCATTCTAAAACAACCAAAGCCCTAAAAGAAGGGCCTGCCGAGGCTCCCTAACCCAAAAAGATTTTAAAACAAATGCCTGTTAATGTTTTACAATCACCAAAATAGAAAATGAGAAGAAGAGGAAGAGGAAAGGAGAGGAAGACAAAGAGGCAAAGGAAGGGTCTTCCTGCAAAACTCGGTTTGTACATTACTATATTGACTGAACTTATTTTATTTGTTTCCCTTTGCAAATGCAAAACTCAAAGCTTGTTTTAATTTTCATTTATTTTTCAAAGGTGGTTGCTAAGTTAATCTGATTTTTTGACATATTGAATAATTGAACCATTAAAGAATGATTTTTTCGTTGTCTAGTGACTCAATGTATTTTTTTCAGTTTTTTGAATTTTAAATGATAAAATGAAATAAATTTTTTCTTTGTCATTCCCTGCTAGGTTAAGAAATTAGACTTATGAAATCGCTATGTTAAGGAAATAAATAAGTAGCGCTCCTAGCAAGGGGATGATTAGGATTAAAAAGGAATGTCATTTGCAGGTTCCAATAAGACATACAATCAAAAAATAATAATAATAAATCAAGTTTCAAGGCAGCACTTAATTAGGAAGGGGTGTGACTCTTGCAAGGCAATGTTTTTACGAAGAGGTGTGACTCTCTCAAGAAGAGGATATAAAGGGAATTTCCAAGCAATAAATGGAAAGGAAATATAATAATATTCCAAGAAAGGGATAGAAAGTTGGGAACAGCAAGCAAGAAACATAAGATATATATATATATATATGGAACTGAATATTATTTTGAAAGAAGTTTAAAGAATAATCTTAGGATATAAATTAGGAATAGCTGTATATATATTATTGTAGAAATCAAGTTATTACAGCTACTTGTATGTTAATCCATTGATTTTCATAATGATATTTTATTAGCAATTAATATAGCAAATTCCTTTAGCAATCTATTTTGAATTTATAGAAGAGTCTTGCAAATAGGGAGGCTGTTCAGCCTTCCAAGTCATGAGAGCTGAAGAACTAGAAATTCTTTATATCAAACACGCCACCCTGAGATGGATGAACTAGAGGTTATGCCATATTTGTGGGCCGAGAGGCCGAATGGATCGAAAATCCATTTCCGTGCTCTTGGGCTTGGTTGAAGAGGGCAGCCTTCATGCGTCTTATCAAGCATACCACCCCGAGATTGATGAACTAGAGGTTCTGCCATACTCTTGGGCCAGGAGGCAGAATGGACCAGAAATCCACTTCCATGCTCTTGGGCTTGATTGAGGAGGACAGCCAGCCTCCAAAGTGGACTGAGGGATGGAATGGAACTAAAATTCTTCCATGCTCTCGCAATACAAGGGCAACCACCCTTGAGATTGTGGTTTGCAAGGATGACTATAGGAATATGCCTTGGAATAATTATTAATGATATTAAGATATTTTGGATTCAAATATTAATGATGCTATGAACTATGGATCTATCATCTAAATATTATGATGTTTTAGCTAATGATGTATTGATGTCAATATTATAATGTTTTATGTATGAATTTAAATATTACTGTAAAGTTGATACTTATTATTACTAATATCAGTTTTTAGTGATTATTATTGTTTTGTGGGCCTAAAATTAGGAATTTTCCAAAAGGGGACATTACACTCTTTTTTTGCAATCATGCTTTAAAAATGTAGATGAAAAAGGGTTAAAATATGTTGTTGTTTTGTTTTAAGCATTTGTCCTATGTGCTGGTTTTTTTTTGGCAATTGGACTTTTAAAAATGAATTTCTAATGGGCTGAACATGTTAACAGTTTTTTAGTAATATTGCTGTTTTTTGGTTTATATTGCTGGTATGTTTTGCAGTGCCAACATGAGTAACAATGATGAGTAGTACAAGGTAATGGAGGAAACAGGTAACGCAAATGAGGAGATTGTAGGAAAAAGGGAAAAAGCAATGCAAACTGAAAGTTCAGTCGTAAGTGCCAACTGCAAAGAAGCTTGATTGCCCTTCAGGGATGTTGACCTGATGGGCCAAAGGGCCATTTAACAAAAATATTCCTTTGTGATAATTTGCCACTTTCATTGATTTAAAAAAAATATAGAATTCAAGGGGGAATCAGCATTGGAAGCGCATTATTGGCTCTCTTGATTGGAAGAGAAAAACTACTAAAGTGAATGCATAATTACTTTGCAACACTGGAAAAGGATTTGGGATTCATGGGGAACTCACACTTAATCAAAAGGTTGAATACACCAAATTGTTTTAGAAAGATTATTTCACTCCATCTGCACCAATTCCTTCCTCTAGGATATCCACGCAGATTTCTAATTCCACACTTCCTACAGTGCCATCTTTTGAGGCAAGTGGATAAGAGCCTAAGGCGAAAAGAAAGGTTATGGATTTAGCTTTGAATCCAATACAGGCATGTTTAATGCACAAGCTCTCAAGACAAGGCAAACAATGCCATTGGCAAACTCTTCTTTACTAATGGCTTTCCATTCCATGTTGCTCACTATCCTTATTTCAAGGGGCTAAGACTAAGGTAGCCAAAGCTTCCCATGTGCCTGTTGGGAAGACAAAATTGAGGATCACCATCTTGGACAAAAAGTATTGTAAGGAAAATTTATTGATGGTGAAGATCAAAGATGCATGTATCTCTCATGGCTGCAAGATCATCACGGATGGGAGGACGGATATTAGGCGATACCTCCTCATCAATAACATGGTTTCATGCAAGCATGTAAGGCAAATTTATTGATGGTGAAGATCAAAGATGCATGTATCTCTCATGGCTGCAAGATCATGATGGATGGGTGGACAAATATTAGGCAATACCTCCTCATCAATATTATGGTTTCATGCAAGGATGGGCCTTATTTCCATAGGGCAATTGTCTACCCAAGAAAATGCTTGCTGCACGGTTTCATTTTCATTTACTGAGAGATGTCATTGTGGAAGTTGGTCCTTCCAATGTAGTGCAAGTAGTAATTCATGAACCATACATGTGTTGAGCAACAAGCAAATTGTTAAGGGCCCGCCTACAAGCACATGTACTAGATTCCTTGTCATGTGTATGCCATGAACAATGTATTCAAGGACATTACCAAAATTGAGTGGATTAAGAAGGTTGTGGCAGGTGCAAGGGAGGTGTACATTTGCAACTACCACACCTCCTTGTCAGTATTTTGTTCATTTTTGAGGAAGGAGTTCCTCAAACAAGTTGAGAATTGATTTGCTTCATACTTCATTCTATTGTGAGGATGCATGGTTGTAGAGCTCTTCCAACTTATGATCATGACATAGGAGTGGACTAGATGGGGAATGTCCACGAGCAGTAGGGGAAGACAGCAAAAAGGGTCACGATCAGTGATGTGTTTCGGTCAGATGTGAGATACATCACATCTATCATATTCTCCATTTTCACAATCATCAAATATGGGGATTCTAACAATTCAAGTCTCTGAACAAGTGAATTGTTAGCACACTTGGCAAAATAAAGACTTTCATTCATGAGATAGACCCCATCCTAGAGTTCTGTGACAAGCTTGTCCAGACCATTTTTCAATGGAAATGAAAGAAGTTGAACACCCCGTTACACATGGCTGTATGCAGTGAATCCAAAATGGCACGTGAAAATGACACTAGAATTGTCCCCAGTGATGACAATATACTGAAGAGAGGACTCATGAAGGCCTTCAAGAAAATGTACAATCCAAAAAAAGCGTCAAAAAACAAAATAGAGTGGATCAAATTTACTAAACCCAATGGCTGTAAGAATTTAGCATGGATAGATAGGACCAGTTTGGCACAAGAGAAACCAAATAGTTGGTGGTGACTACATGGGCATCAAGGATTGTTGCATACATTTGCCATTCACCTCCTCTAGCAAATTTCTGGTTCCTCTAATGCTGAGAGAAATTGGTTGATATATAGATTCATCCACTCTGTTAAGAGGAACAAACTTACTTCTTGAAGAGTAGAGAAGCTTGTTGCTATACTCATGCTTTGTGTCTTATTGATTAGAAAACACTTCAATACAGAGAGAATCCAACAGCATAGTGGGACATAGAGCTTGAGGAGCTTACACAAATTAATGAGGCGCAGGATGTGCATACAGTTCAGGTTCCATTGCAAAAGGCAACTGAGTCCAATAACAACGATAAGGAGCATTTTCTGAGAAATCAAATAAATGCCTCTGATTTCTGAGCTTGTTCCTCAATGTAGCTTATGTAAAATGCATGATGCAGCATTTCTTTTTTTTTGGCATCTCTCCATTTAAATCACGTTTCATACTCTGTCTTTGATTATCAGTCTATCAGATAGATTATAGAATCAATACATATCATTGTAATTTTTATAATTTCGGGATTTTTAGTTTGTTAAAGTTATTTTTAGTATTTTTTAAATTTATTTGCATATTATTTTAACAACCCATCCTCAAACTCAAAGAAACACTGCTTTAAGTAGTAAACACATTTTTTGGCCTGTGTGCATGCATCTAGATTTGAGGAAACCGTTCAGAAATCTGATATACTTGAAATCCTTGAGAGTTTGAAACAGGTGATTCATCTGTGCTGAGAAGAACCTCCATCCCCTCCAAAACAACAGCATTGAAGAAATTGTCAATCAACATCACTGTTTTAAGTAGGAAGCACATTTTTTCTGCTTGTGTGCATGCAGCTAGATTTGAGGAAGCCATTACCAAATCTGATATACCTTAAATCTTCAAAAGTTTGAAACAGAAGGTGATTCACCTGCTTAGGAGGAACCTCTATCCCCTCCAAAACAACAGGATGAGGAAATTGTTAATCAACATTACTGCTAATATTATTTTCATTCAAAAGTTAGTTTATTCCACAATCATTACTTTTCTAAAAGCTGTCCTTGGAACATGTGTACATGCTAAAAAATTGACCCTACTCCATGAAGTCTTTGCATTAATGTCTAATTACTAAAGCAAAATCAAAACTCATCTCATTGAATGTCCAAATTTTGCAAGTTAACAGTGCCACATCATAACCGAAATTAGAAGCATAACTCTTGTGTACCTTCTGTGGTCCCTTATAAATACAATCTTGGAGTTGCATGCATGAGCGCTCATCTTTACATGCTACAAGAACTGCACCACCACCATCATCCCATGCATCTTGAGAAGAATCTAAACCTGCTTCAGACACTTTCCGCTTCTTTCTTTCTTCTTCTATCTCCTCCAAAACTTCCTGTCAATCAAACCTCAAAAGATTATATAATTTATATTGGGTTTTAGATTGTCAGCGGATTTTCATTTCTCAACTGAACAATAGAATAAATTAATGAAACAATGTTCATTTGAAGTATCTATCTATTTGTAATGTCCTAATGTACTAGGATTTAGCACAGAGAACAAGGCAATAAACAGGAAAGTCCTCCATTAAATAACACAAAAAATATGCAAGTGTCATTTAGTTGAGCCTTTCCACGTGCCTGATTACAATTAAGTTGAAATCATGTGCAATCAAAAGTAACAAAACTCTCAGAAAGCAGCAAATAAGTTCTATTAAATGAAGAGCCTTATTTAGTGGGTTACGTTGCATCTTTCAAATGTTGTTCTCTTCCCATCAACACCTTACAGCTCACAAAATTCACTACTGAGACTAAAAATGAAGAGCCTTATTCAGTGGGTTACGTTGCATCTTTCAAATGTTCTCTTCCCATCAATATCGTACAGCTCACAAAGATGTGCAACTGCATTTATAAAATATTAAATTGTTTACAAAGTTTTATGTTTGGGCTATTTTAGAAGATCTCTGCTTTATAATACATAGCTTTGTTTAAAATGTTTTCTCTAGGATTTACCTGTTTGGATTCTTTTGGTAGATTTTTAAAATGGTCAAGTTCTATCCCTTTTGACCTTCGATTGCAGTAATGTTTTTAGCACTCCTAATTAGCCATTCTGACCTGATGTACTTAATAAAGGTCTGTCGACCCACTTTCGTCATTCCCATATAGATATGAATATAATTGTTTTTATATTTATTCCTTCTTTCTTTATGTGTACCATCTTGTTTATGTTTCAAATGCATGTAATTGTCTAATGGTTACATTGAAAATCGCATTGTATTAGACTACAAACATAACCAAGACAAATAAATATTTCAGACATCATATAAAAGGCAAAGATAACAGACAATTTTTGGGTTACAGTCAACCAGATGGCAATTTGGCATATTAGATCCCCTTGTACGAGGCCATAGAGGATTTCTTTCCATTTGCCTTATATATGTAAAAAAATTACACCCCTAGGTATCAACTTCATGACCAAGGTAGGGAGACTGGACCATGCCAACCCACCTACACCTATACAGGCAATTTTGGCACAAACTAATTCTCTTTCTACAAGGCATGCCTATAATTGGCATTAACATGAAAATGACAACAATTTTTAACTTGCACCATCCAATTTTCACAATTCTTCATATGTCATTTTTTCTCATAAACTTCCTGCATTCTCTACATTTCGTAGTTATAATGCAATATATTTAAAGTAGGGTTCAACTACAACTACCCCATTAGTTAAGACATGCACCTAAACAAATTATTAAATTTGCCTTACTAGGTCTGCTCCAATGTTGAAATTATTTTCAAATTTAGGTTTGTATTGAACCTCATAGATCACTAATTGTAGATAAAGGCTGAATGGGTTTAAGACAATGAAGCATTTGACATGATCCAAGGAATCCCAAACCTGTTTCTGAAACAGTGGATACTCATTTCCCCATCACAGGTTCTCATTTCTAATTCAGTTACTTGCCATCTGCTGCTGCTTTCCTGTTTTCTACTGTTTCATTAGATGTATACACCAAATTTGTTAAGTTCCCCAAGCCTGGCTGTCCCCCTTTCCAATAGATTTTTCTATTATTCAATTCCTCTTCTGGGTACAGCAAAAATATGATCCAAGACAACTATGAAATGATGTTAGGTCAACTGAGCTATAAAGAAAGATATCCTTTTTCACAGAATTTGTTTCCAAATCCTGGAGCAATATTGATATAATTTTAACAACCATAAATTAGTAATGATCACGCATAGCAACAAAAATTATTTGGGGAAAAAATCGGCAAACCAAAAGTATAAGATTTTTTGAAAAAATCAGGAAAAAATCGTGAAAATTTTGGATTTAAAAAAAAAAACGTAAAAATTGTAGAACAAAAGATAAAAACTATTTTATTTGAAATTGAAAGGCATTTCCATATCATAGAGATATGGAGAGCAAATAAAATAAAGAGTTTAACTAGTGAATTGTAGAAAATAGAGTTTTGTAGTTTATATTTGTATCGCTGATTACATTCATTGCATTGCACATCTTTCAAACTCAAAGCATTACTTCACATTGCATAACTAATAACTAGATGCTGATAGACGACAAAATTTCAATTACAATATAGCTTTTTACAAAGTCAACCTAAGCAGTTATACAATTATTTCATTGCATAACTAATAACTAGGAGCAGCTGCCAATTGCAATAGCTTGTCATGGCATTCCATGAGACCACATTTCTTCGAGGCATTTTTTCAAACAGTTCACTGCTTTGTCTATGCTACAACATTTTTCATACATGCCTACCAAAGCATTTTATCAAACAGTTCACCGCCTTGCTGCTATGGCTAAAAGCTTAAAACAGGTGCTTTCAAACAAGCCATGGATGCTTGGAAAAAATCTATCAAAGCATATAGTAAGCAATAGCATAGACAAGTCAGTGAACTGTTTGAAAAAATGCCTCAAAGAAGTGTGGTCTCATGGTGATGGAATGCCATGATGAATGCCTATGGCGATGGATTGTCATGGCATTCCATCACCATGAGAACACATTTCTTTGAGGCATCTTTTCAAACAGTTCACTGCCTTGTCTATGGTACAACATTTCTCATACATATCTACCAAAGCATTTTATCAAACAGTTCACTGCCTTGCTGCTATGGCTAAAAGCCTAAAACAAGTGTTTTTGAACAAGTTATGGATGCTTGGAAAAAATCTATCAAAGCATAATAGTAAGCAATAGCATAGACAAGGCAGTGAACTGTTTGAAAAAATGCCTCAAAGAAATGTGGTCTCATGGTGATGGAATGCCATGGCATTCTTCAAACAGTTCACTGCATATGCCATGGCATTCCATCACCATGAGACCACATTTCTTTGAGGCATTTTTTCAAACAGTTCACTGCCTTGCTGCTATGGCTAAAAGCTTAAAACAGGTGCTTTCCAACAAGCTATGGATGCTTGGAAAAAATCTATCAAAGCATAAAATAGTAAGCAACGAGCTATGGTCTCATCGTTTTTTTTCGCATGAAAATAGCACAATTTTATTCACATTCTTTTTTAGGTTTTAAACACGTTTTTTTGGCGATTTTGCAGTTTTAAATGGGAAAAAATTGTTGACCAAAAGGTCAAAGATTTTTTCAAAAAACTGGGGAAAAAATGGTCCAGCCTGCAGATTTTTTAAAAATCGTGATTAATCAGGTTTTTTTGCAGATTTCTGTTTCTATGAGTATGGAAATGCCTAGGCAAGCTACAAAAATGAAACACTTAATCTCAAAATTAAAGGAAGCACCAACACCCAACTGAAAATTAGAACAAGTTTAATATAAAATTATTTATGATTTAAATGGAATAGCAATATTCTGAGTTTTGACCTAGAAACTTGATGAAGTAAATGAAGAGTCTCTTCAACTTATATCACCCATCAATTTGTTAGAAATTAAATTTACAGACACATCTAAACCAATACACTAACTGCTTTGTTGTTGGAAGAAAGAGTGCAGGTTGGTGATTCAAATGTAACATGGTTGTTTTTCACATCAGGCTCAATAAGTAATAATAATAAATTATTTTACTAATAGTGGTACAGATATACAAGAGACTATCCCAGCCAGAGATTGCATGTCTGATTTGCATAGATCTTTCACAGTTAATCAGAAAAGCTTGAAAGTTCTATGTATCTGACTAACACTCTTGTAAAAACTGTAATACAAGGAGTGTTAGCAATGAGCATCATGTACAGAGTTAACACACAAAAGGGGCAGTCACAAAAAGGCAGAACAATGCTGTTTGCAACAAGTAAAGACTTGCTACTGAAGACCGGAGCAATTACAAGCCAGTGTCACACAATATCTTAGTTTACCTAGGATGAGACCAACACCAATCTTTACAGGAGAACTGGCAAGGTAGTTATCAGCTTTAGGAATGTAATTGAAAGAAATGCTAGAGAAACATTTCTGATACAGTTTATATACTTGATCATAGGTTGAAGATAAATGCTTCTGTAGTAACAGAAAATTATGGCATTAATAGTCATTTGACTTAAGTTGCTGAATGCCAGCTTCCTTGGAAAGTTGCAGGCCCAGCTTGAGTACTTGAGCTTCAGCAACATTATTGGACACATTATCTAAACCAACCAAGTATATGAACATTAATTTTCCATCATCCAGAAGAGCTCCACCATTTCCAGTACTCCCAGGGTTGGATTTAGAGGCCCCACCAAAGTAAAGTGTGACACCTTCAGTTTGACTGTTTGAGTTGACATTGTTTCTTTTCTTGGCCTTTTTCTTGATTTGAGGGCAATGGGGAGCTGTACCTTTGAGGAAAGCAATGGCATTTGAGGTTGTAACTGCCCTAAGGCTCTTTTTTTCTTTAAAATTAGAGTCATTACAGGTCTTGCAAAGACTCCAGATGATGTATCATGGAATCATATCTTTAATACGTGAAATCTAGGTTGTTTCAATATGAAGATCATAGAAAGTGGTAAATATTAAAGGTTTTTTGCAGGGAGTCTGGGGTTGAGACATTTGGAAATGTCTTTGAAAGGATGTGTTTCCAAACCACCCTAGCATACTTGCAAGTGATAACTGATAGTCAGATGCTCACAGATTTTTCTAAGCATAGGACCAGCAAAGTTTCCCTTTTGGAGATTGTTAAAGGTTAACTAATGATTATGTATAAGAAGCCAATATAAGAAATTCACCTTCAAGATAGCACTTCTGTGCCAAATATATCTCCAATTAGAGAGGGGAGAGATCTCGCCACTCAATTAGTAAGCTCCATTTCCCTGAATCTTACAACAAATAAGATGACCATCAGCATGGGGATCAAGGAGAACCCATCCTTCAAGGGAGTTGGAGGAATTCATCCGATCCTCATTCAAGTGAGCAGGAATGTTTATATCAGCATTGCTTTTTACTTTTGAGATCTCATTGAAATCGATGATTTGGAACAAGAGGTCTGTTATGTTCGGGCCAGGCTTTCAATTGTTCTGACACTTTTGGTTTGAAACTATGATTTTATCCTCTAGAGGATACATTTTGTTTCCATTTCCAGGAAACCAAGAGAGGTGTTGAGTAACAAGTTTATTCTTTCCTTTAATATTTTTTCTAGATATAGGACATTTTTATGGTGGCAGTGGAGTAATTTGTGTTAAGCATTGTCTGGATGTAATGTCTCAGACTAATTTTTTATTTTTATTTTTTAAATATTTGATGATGAAAATGCAAACCTCACACTTTTTGATCACCCAGATCTTGATATGAGCAAGGTGAGAGCATACAGTGATCAGTACACTAGCTTCTGGCAGCAAGCCGCACAAATCTAAATGCATGCAATTACAAACACTGAAAGATATGGTATGCAGATCTGGCAGCTAAGCCTTCCAGACTCCAATCAATTACAATATCAATATGGAATCTAGTGGAGAATCGCACAGATTACAAAATATATCTGATTTAAACCTCACAACTTCTAATTCAAAATCTATAGAAAAGTAAGAAAACCCTTGTAAAATGTATATCCACTGCAACTGATAATAATCATTGAAAACAGCAATTACTGAGCTAATATTATCACAAACCCTGAGACATTCTTCATACCAAACTCATGCTGGAAATTCAAACTAAATAATAGCAGTAAACCATATGATACTAACCAGCTGTACGGAAGCACAAAAAGTATGGCAGACCCTAAAACAGAACTCAGGATATACTGCAGCAGCTAGTACTTTGATTAGCATCCACAATGATATGAATAACAGCTATTAAATTCTTCAGCTTCCAAACACGTGTAATGCTGACATGGAGATGACTCAGCACATAGAAAGAAGTACGGCAGTCCACCACTAACATAGGATATGTACAGCAATCCCAGCAACAGACTTACACCAGCTTTTAAACTTTGGACTTAGCCATAAGACATGGTATGTCACGTTCTCTGCTCATTTTAACTGCTGCAACTACTTTGCAAAGTAGTATGGCAGCTAATATTACCTCTGAATGCTATGGTCCAAGGAATTTATCTGCTACTGAATACTCTTAACTGGCTGCTATAGAATATTCTCCAAAAGCTGTGATTTCCACATAACCCATCTGTGATCACCATTTTGAAAAACCGTGGTGGCAAAATAGATGAATTCAACAGCGCTGAAGGAATAGAGCGGCTCCCTTATTGGCACAGTCAAAGTCAAAGTCTAGCAACAAATAACAAGAACCGCCTGCATCAGACTATGTCAAAGATTGTCTTGGAATGTTACAGCACCCAACAGCAGTCATAAGGAATGTCAAGACTTCCATACAATTCCTTTAGTTAATCTCCTAACATAGCATTTGGCATAGTATTTTCCTTTAGTGGAAAACTAGGAGGAGTTAATAGGGTTCAGCTGCAATTAAACTAGCTGCAGCTATATTGACTATGGGAGTAATTATAACTATGTTGCCAGTTCTGGTTCAGATCCTGGTTTGGGTTTGTGGATTCAGTTCGTGGATCTGGCAAACAATTTTGGGGGTTTGAGTTTGTTTTGGTTCATCCATACAAAAAACATGTATATATATAATATAATAATAAAATTAATTATTAATTTTATAAATATTTATGTAACAATATATAAATATAAATAATAATAAATATAATATTATAATATTATAAATATTAATAATAATAATAATAATAAATATAATATTATAATATTATAAATATAAATAATAATAAATATAGTATATAAATATTAATAATAAAATATAATATGATGATATATAAAATTATAAATATTAATAACTTAATTAAATATAATAATAATATTATTATATTTATTAATAATATAATATTATAATTATTAATATAAATATTAAAATTAGTAATTGGAATGCCCTTCAATCGAGACAAGAAGATGATCGTGATTGGATGAATTTTCATTGAGTGACCTACTCATAGATGATGCCTCACTGAAACAAAAGGGAGGGACAAGGATTGTTTGTGGTGGATGGTCAAGTCCCTATTCATAGTAGGGCAAGCACAGTGGATTTCTTCAATACCTTTTGTGAGCCACTTTGAGATACATCTTCCACCAACGATGGTAAGCGATGCCACTACAAAACCAAGCCTTCAAAAATAGACCTAACCCTTAACCCTTCAAAAACAAACCTAACGCTTTAGAACAATTGAAGCCAATAAAAAAATTAAAATTGTCTTCATATATGCCAAAAATTTCTAATAGATCCTCGCCACACTAAAACAAACCTCAAATCTAGTTTGAACCCACCTGAATTTGGTGGCTTAGCCCACAAATCCAGTAACATAGAATTATAATCCTTATACTTTCTCTTCACAAAGTTCAATAGCAGTAATGAAATGAGGTACAATTGGGATTATTAATAACATGAACAACAAACAATATTTATGACTTCAAAAGTCACATTATACAAATCCGAATACTAAAAACATTCTAGAAAAACCTCCTCTACCACACAAATTGCTGAAATATCTGAAGCACTCACATACATTGAAAACATGAAGGGGAATACTTAATTAAACACACTTAGCTGAAATGCAGAAATCCTGAACTGAAATTGGAAAACCACAAGCCAACAAAAATCTGGAAATCCTTCTAATTTCGACACAACTCTTGAAATCCTCAATATGCTCTTGAAATAATCTTTCCACATAAATGCAATCACTAGATGGAATTGCATAAGATGGATATGAAGGTTTTTGTCCCCAAATCCAATCCAGAAACTAAGTGAACTTTTGTCCTCAAATTTTGATACGAAGAGGGTTTTCGTCCTTTGGCCAAAAGAAGAAACATCAAGTGCTCAAACTTCAATAAAGGGGTTTTTTGGCAACAAACAATGGATGATTTTCCTCAAGCCCAGCTCCTTTTATAATCACAAGTTTACTATTTTCAGCCTCCTCAAAAAGTCCCTAGAATTTCTTTTTCTTTTTAATTTAATATTTCAATTTGCCCCCTTGTTCTAGCGACACTTTTGACTTCATTTTAGGCCCCTCTTTTAAAAGCATTTTATAATACCTCTTTTAGGTACTTTAAAATTTAATAATGAAATATAAATTGCCTTTTTATTAACATAAAGTTACTTTTTGGGCAACTTAAATTAAATTATTAAATTATTTTCTCGACTCAAAAGGGGGACATAACACTGGAAGTGGTACTTTTGACAAAGAAGTTTACCCACCATTTGTCTAAGTGGGAGGCAATTCTCCATGCAAGCTTTCAAGCCAATGCCACTTGATGTTCTTGCAGGCTTCTAAATCCCAAATCAACTTCCTTTTTGGGCCTTATGACTTTGTCCCATTTATAAGATGGGAAGTATATCTTTAGGCCCAATAATAATATTCAATTGCTGGACAGTGAGGGCAGCCAGAATAGAGTTAATTAGGAGGACTCTAGCAGGGGTCGAGCCAAGTATTAGACGAACTGCTAATTCTGGATGTCATCTTGCTTATAACCTTCTCCTAGTGATGAGCTTTGCGACAAGTAAAGGAGATTTGAGACTTCAAGATAAGTGAAAGTTTCTTCTTTACTTGCCTCAAAACCAAGAACTCTTGAAATTTCAGCAGCAGCTTGATTGACAGGGTAAGAAAAGTAAATAGTATATTCAGGGGTATTGATCTTGCTTCCCATTTGACTCAACAAATTCATTAAGAACTTTAGCAAATCACCTACCAATCTGCAGAGAAGCTCTTCAAAAGAGATTGGTGTCATCACCAAATAGAGCATAATTGAGCTATTTACTGTCATGTCCCCAATTTTCAACCTCTTTCCAGTTGGTGGGAAAAAGAGCATTTTTAAATGCTAATTTGAAAATAATATTAAAATAATAATAATCTTTAAGTTAAATAAATAATAATAATTATATTTAAAAATAATAATAAATAATACTATTAAATATAAATTTAAATTATTGAATAAATAATATTTAAATTTAATAAACTCTCTGGCCGACCTTTGGAAGGCAAGTATTTAAGGCATCCTCGGCTTTGTTCATGAGCATCGAATGAAGACATTTAAAGTGACCACGTAGCCGGTCTCAGCCTGGTAGGACGTAGTCTCTGCCAGTGGTTCGGTGTCGCCATTCCTTAATTTTGCATCCATCGATTTTCGTCACTGTGTGGAGTCGAGCGACATAGCTGGGCGAGTTCCTGTTCAGGATCCGAGTAGAAGCTATCAACGGAAGAGGATTCACATTCACCGCGCCATTATAGAGACATCCTTCATATCATTCAAGCCCGGGATTTTTCAGATCGCAATATCCATTCTTGTGTGAAGAGTCGGGATCCAACATTGAGAACCAACGCGACAGTAGAGGCTACCGTGAAAGCGCAACAATTTGTTTCTGGTTCCTGCAATATAGAATTTGAACGTCGGCGCCCTAGTCGCAACACACAGCAAGCTCGACATCATAGCGCGACACTGTCGGGAGTCCATATTCTACAGCGCCATCACTTGGGCGGGCGTCGGGACTTACATTGCACATCATTAGCACTGTCAGCGTCATTCCAGAATTGTACTAGACAACCCAAGAATCGGATCGAGACATCAGACATCACATTCTCAACCTGGGCGCTACTATCATTCCCGTGGGTTTGTAAGTGTAGAATATTGGATAGCTATATTAACTGGTGTAATCTTCCCTTGTATTCATCATGAATCAACAGGTCATAATGCTGAGCCTTGTAATTCTAACTGTGAACATTCTGTGAGCGAATGCTATATCGTTTGGTACAATCAATCGGTTATATGTTCTCTGTACTAATAACAAGTGTGGTGTGAGTGGTGATTTCTGTAATTCGGGTTTAATCTGCGATCAGTGTTTTCTCTGTGGTGAATTTTTGTTTAACTGCACCCATCTGAACTAGCTGCTCAGCGTTCATTCAATACATTGTGTGAGCTCTATAGTGTATTTCCAGTTTCGAATATATATGTACATCAGTCCCGTGTGATGTGGCTAATAATAGCGATCTGAGCAATCACATTTCAGTGCATTTTTCCTGTGTTGTTTTATTGCATTGGGAGTCAGCATTTTACATTTAAATCCCTGGAAAGCAGGGCTGCCAAATAATGTGTTTTGCTGCCTTCTTTATTCCAGCATTCTGCCCAAGAGTGCGGCAGTTCTGCTACATAAAAAATGGAGAAAGAGGACAGTCATGTCTAATTCCTCTCAAAATTTGAGGAATCTGGTGAGACTGCCATTAACAAAGGGTGCAATCCAAGGGCTGTTAATACAAGCTTTAATCCAACCAACAATATTTCACCAAATCCAAATTTTCTTAATGTTTGAAGAAGTGCTTCATGGTTTAATCTGTCAAAAGCAGTTGCCATATCTAGTTTGATGGCCACAACATTCTTTTTCGCCTGTTTATTGCAGTGAATAGTCTCTTGAAAAAGGATAATACCTTCAAATACGAGCTTATGTGAAACAAAACTTGTTTGCTGCTCATATACTAGTTTAGAAATTAACATCTCCTTCCTTTTAGAAATCGATTTGGTGATAACTTTGCAAGAAGTATTTCATAAAGATATGGGTATATACCTGTCTATACTAATTACCTAACGTTCCTTTGGGATTAGACCCAAAAAGAGGAGTTGATATCCCCATGAATTCTTAGATGCTTGCAAATCATCCACCAATTTTAGCAGATCCACGTTAATAATTTCACACAACTCTTGACAAAAGTTTATATTAAATCCATCAGGTCCAACACCCTTGTCTAGTTTCTTCCTGAAAACCACACAATTCAATTTCTCCATACTAACGTTTTTTGCTGCATTCTTGATTTTACTCCTAGGTCACAATAGCTGGGATGTTAGCCAGAAGGTTATTGAGTGACCTCGTTTGTCTATGTCCTCCTCTTTATAAAGATGCTTGAAATGATTGAAAACTTGACTTTAAATATCTTGAATAGATTCAAATATTTGTCCCTAAGGACCATGAAATTTAGTGAGAGTGTTGAATATTCTACACTATTGAGCTTTCTTATATGCAGGGGGGCAGCTTCCAGGAAATTGGATCCTTGGTCCAGCTGCTTGTTCATAAGAGTGTTTCTTGTTTCCAGCTTGTTACCTGGTCAAGATCGAACAACCATGTCATTCTTGATTTAAGTCTCCATTTTGTTAAACAGGTGCAGGACAACTGAGAGAGGGGGCGGGGACGGCGAATCAGTTGTCACAAAATTCAAACTTAAGACTTCAACACTTATCAATTCCACAACCACACTATTCTGTTATTAAGTAAGAGCATGAAACACAAATAACAGAAAATCAACACATTGAACACCAGATTTTTATGTGGAAAACCTCATAAGGGAAAAACCACAGTGAGGGTTAACTCACAATATAAAAGGATTATAAAACTGAATACAAAGGCTCACTGCCCATAAGAGGACTCACTATCCAAGTACAAAGGCTCACTACCTACAGAAAGGACTCACTGTCCAACAGGGAGTTTCACTGCCTACAGAAAGAACTCACTGTCCAACAAGGAGGCTCACTGCCTACATATACAAGAGAGAACAAAAGATCCACCATAACAATTAACACACATCCGCAGCTTTGAATAAGGATTGCAGAAACCTTTAGTTCACTGCCTTCAGGAATCCAACACAATAAAGAATTGTTGTCTCAACTCACTTACACACACACTTCTGCTCTTATGATTTGTGGCTCACTTTCGTCACTTTACATCACACTGTCATACAACTCTTCACAATTTGACTTGCTTTTATACCATCCTCAACCTTAGAAACTTTCTCCAAGGTCAACCACAAATACCTCATTTCATAAATTCAAATTAGGTCGGCAACTCAACATTCCCACAGTGGAAAGGAATAAGAGTGGACCAATAAAACATTTTTCAAGATTAAAAATAATATCTCGAATCAACCACATGCTTCCTTAATTAAATTTTATTCTTCGAATGAAGTGTAAACACCAGGTCGGCCAAACCTAATGAAAACACAAATGAACATTGATGTACACGCTTCCCAACAAGATGACACGTGGACTTGTTGGTGTACGTTTTATCATCCACCGAACACACAGAATAAAATGTCCAAAGACACTCTATCCTCTTTTGAAAAACCACCGCGTATGCTAAGATTGCAAGAAGATCATATGGCGATTCCAAGGTTTCTTTTGTCAGGGCTTGACGTGTGGATAAGCTCAATGGGCGTTGTGATTTGCTAGTAATACACAAGGGGACTTATGTTAAAGAAATTTTCACAAGTTTTTAGGCGAATTTATCATTGAAGGCTTCTTCAATCGGGATTTCAATTTGGATCTCAAAAAATAGCAAAAAGATAAGGGTTTAGGGGATCTATTCTATGCCTAAGAATTTAAGAGACAGTAAAGATTCGGTGAAAGGGATAACCGCACTTTGTTTCGCCTCCTATTGGACAACTTACGCAAAGTGGGTGCAATCTTCAAGGGGTGTGATAATGATTTTCAAGTCTCGAATGAGACTGAAATTAAGCTTCCACAATTATAAGCTCAGGCTAACTTTACGCATCGAATGCAAATCATCCATTCGAAGAAAGTATGAGCAATATTTCACCATTGAATCTATACGATCAATCTCTCATTCACTTAACCAATACTCAAAAGCAAATTCTACTTAACCTAATTCTAACTCTAATCTATGGTAGAAGAAGATATGCAACCTCGCTTACTACTTGACAATAAAAGTTATTCAAAGCAAATCATGCATAAGAGCTTTTATTATCGGAAATAGTCTCAGTGCAACAATTTCATATACTGTCTCCACACTTTACAAATGAGGGGGCGAGCTCAATTTATAGGCTCCCCAATTACAATTCAATGGCCAAGATTGATTTCGGATCAACGGCCGAGATTAAAAATAAAACCCTAATTAGGGTTTGTCACTTTCAACCAATGAGAAAATTACATTCGAGGACACTTGTCCTTTTGCTAAATATAAATCAACAATAAAATATAAAGTTGTTGCATGTTGATTTGGAACAATTTGATTGGTTAGAAGATGACAAGGCGCCACCTCAGCGTGTTGGATGCCTTCCTTGGTTGCTCTGTTTTTCTTCCACGCACTTGCCTTAGAATATTTTCCTTGCTGATGACTCTGTCATTTGTGCTTGTTCCTTCCTAGCTTTGATCTTGGATTCCTTTTGAGACTTTGATTTCTTCTTCTTGCCTATACTGGAATCTTTGAGGTTTGGAAGTCTCCCCTTGGAGCAGGTGTTTGGACTTGAAGTTGGTTGCTTTGAACTTCCTCCTGCTTGAACTGGGTTGATGCTATTCCTTTGGATTTCCTCTCTGAATTCTCCAATTTGTGCCGAGAATAGGTCTGGGATTGTAGATGAAATCCTTTCAAGATGTCTGAACATTCTTTCAAGTGTCTTGAATTCGGAGAAGAATGCCTCTGTGCTTTCGCCACAATGGAGGAAATTGGAATTTCCTCTGTGAAATATTTCCCAAACTTAGCCAAATTTTGGCTATTTTGTAACACCTTCATGTGGACCATTCAACATTTAGCCAAGGTTTTGGATGAAATTTGCCTGTGGATTTGTCTTCAATTCTGAATTTGGCTTGTGCTATGTTGGACAAATTCCATCTTTGGACAAGGATCTTATTCATTTCCTCTTTATTTTCCTCTTTATTTTTAATTTATTTCCAACCCGTTCGTGTTGGACCCATGGCTATTTTGATTTTCTCTCCTTTTTTCTTTGGCTAAAAGTTTATTTTCCAATTTTCGTCTAGCTAAGTCAAAATTCTAGCCATCTTGCCAATAAATGTTATGCTGGATCCTCATTTTCTTCTGCCATGGTGGACTTCAAATTGTGTCGGTCACATTTTCTCATGCCAAAATCAATTTTTTTTTCTCTTGGTCAGACAAATTTCTCTAGGCAAAGTCTATGTCTGGATGTCTTCCTTAGGCAAAATTCCATGATACTTGACAAATTCTTATCCCTTTTGGCCAAGGGCGGACTTTCTTACCTCTTTGCCATGTGCAATTTCTCTGTATACTTGGCCTATTTTATCAATTTTTCTCTAGACATCCAAACTTTAGGCGAATTTTTAATCTTTCTTCTCTTCTCATGCTAGGCGAACTTCACCTTTCCTTTGCCATGTCCTAGGCAGACTTCCTCAAGTCTTTTCCATCTTCCATCAAGGTATGGCGGACTTTCTCAAGCATTTGCCTTTCAGATTTAGCACTTCTCCTCTTGAAAATGTTAAAATACTTAGCCAAAATTTCAATTTTTTTCCTTTCTAGGCCTCTATACTTAGGCAATTTTTGGATTTTCCCTTTAAGGCACCAAACACTTAGCAAAAATTTTAATTTTTCTCCTCTTGTATGCCTAGGCGGACTTTCTCAAGTCCTTGCCAAGTGAAGGGCGGACTTTCCAAGGTCTTTGCCAAAGCTGGGCAGGGTTTGGAATTTCTTTGCCAAGTCCCACTTTTTAAGGGCCGACCTCTTAATTTCCTTGCCATTTCTCTCCACGTCCCACTTTTTAAGGGCTGACCTTTCAATTTGACCAAGGCGGACTTGCAAGGGTATTGGCCATTTTCTCTTCGTCCCACTTTTTAAGGGCTGAACATGCTCTTTTCCTCTTGACCAAGACAAGGCGGACTTGCAAGGGTCTTAGCCAATTTCTATTCGTCCCACTTTTTAAGGGCCGACCTCTTCAAGTCCCTGCCGCTCTTCTCTCCATTGCTGGGCGGACTTTCTCAAGTCCTTGCCATTCTTTTCTTAGGCAGGGCGAACTTTGAATAAGGTTTGCCATTCTTTGCTTACGTCCCTCTTTTTAAGGGCCAACTTCTTCAAGGCTGAACATGTTGCTTAATGGTGAATTTTCCAGACTTGGACAGAATTTTACCATGAATTTTATGCTCTTTTGGCTGATTTTTGGTGATTTTCCTCTCAGATCTGACTGATTTTTCAATGATTTTTCGAGATTTTGGTTGATTTTCTCAAATTTTTAACTGATTTTTGCTTGCTTTTCCAGATTTTTCACTTGCTTTTCAGATTTTGTCTTTGATTTTTCAATGATTTTTCAATTTTTAGGTTGATTTTTGGATCTAAAGATGGAAAGTTGACTCGTTGACCAGGGTTGACTTCTAAAAATAGAAAAAACAAAATCCCTAAAAAATAGGGAACCCCATTTGGTCCAAAAATGCCAAAAATGAAAAAATGAAAAAGCAAAAAAGCAGATTCCCTAAAAAATAGGAAGTGTTAGATTTGGCCGAAAGCACAGGCGATCTTCGTTTCTTGGGCCTTCTGAGCACTCCTGTGACGTTTAGGCACTGATTCAAGCATGGATTATTGACTTGGCTCAGATGACTCTCGAAAAATTGATTTGGAACCCTCAAAATGATGACCTCATGTAAAAAAGACAAGTGATAAGCAGTTGCGATGCCGATGCAAAAAGCAAAAACAGGGGGTCCCCATTTGCAATGGGGCGATGTGTGAAAAGGTCACAACAGGACTCCACAACACACTTCATTATGCACGAGAATACATCTCAGATTTCTTCAAATACATCTGTGGCAAATGCAATATGCTTCAAACTCTGAACACCTTTCACTAGTCCATCTGAACTGTGCAAACTCATACTGAAACACTGAAACATGACTTCCAAATCACCAAACTTCAACCTTCTTTGCCAAAACCCAAAGAATACCATCTCAAGAAATATCCCAAATCCGCAAGATCTGAAACAAAACAATGGAAGACTGCGGAGCAGAAACATTTCTCTCTGTCCACAGAAGATCAACTGTGCCAGAACAATTCACACATCGGTGAACGTAACTTCCACATACCATCAAACCAGAAGCTAAAACTCAGGATATATCACCACAAGATCACCTTTATCAAACCTTCAAATCCGCACAAGCATAGGATCAACACAGGAGAAATGTGGAGCACATACCGGAGCACATTTTGAACACATTCATCACTCTAACTTCTCTTCTTTATTAATTTTCTCAAAAGCACTTGGAAACTCATGAACACAGCACATCTGCAACGACATAAAGATAGCTCCATGTACTCACAGCATCTCAACTATACATGTACAATCTGCAACATACTGAACTGTGTTGACTTCAATGACAACACCACCAAAACTTGTTCATACTTGCAACACACTTAACCTCCTCCTTAGGCAGATATGACAGCAGTTCAACGATGTAACCTTGTTTTTTTAAGTAATTCATTTGTTGGCCCTTGCTCCTCAATTTGGGTTTGGATGATCTCAATCTGTTGTCTAAGTTAAGATCTTACTGCTGATCTAGTGTGTTTTATTTGTTTACCCAACAATGTCTTCAAAAGCTGTGAGATGGTGCATCAAGCCAAGCATTGGTGACTGTCTCATAAAAAAAAAAAAAAAATCTTTTAGCCACCAAATAGGAGTATTTGAAGGGAATGGGCCCCCAATTAGCTTGGTAACAAAAATTTAACACAATGAGCTTATGATTAGAAGTAAGATTTGGGAACATTTCCATGTAAGCAAGGGGGAAAGATTCCAAATGTCTTCCTGAAACCAGAAACCTGTCAAGCCCAGTGGCAATATATGCAACTACCGCTCTCATTTGTCCAAATATACTTACCTTTCTTGAGTTTAAGATCTTTCAAGTCTTGGGCTAACATTAGATCTTCAACCCCTTCTCTCTCTCTATCCCTCACAATTAATCCTCCTCTCTTTTCATTTTCATCAAGCACAATGTTGAAATCTCCCCCAATTATCCTATTGACAAAGTTGTGAAGATTGGTGTCATCTTGTAAGGAAAAGTCAGTATTCCCTCTTATCAGCTGAATGATTAAGGCAATAAATATTGGTTAAATTAAACCGGAAGTTAGAAGATTGATCCCTTGAGATAGTCCTAATCAAATTTAGATTTAGGACTAAACCTGCAAGAGAGAGTTCAAACTTCCAAGAAGTAATTAAGCCTTTTAAAGCTTTTGGAGGAGACTACCAATCTGGTGTTGTTGGGCCATAATTTACTCATAATCTTTACTGCTTCACAACTATCTATCTTTGTCTCTTGCATAAGTAAGATATCTGGCTTTTATTGGCTAAGAGATCTTTAAAACTAATATTTTTGGTTATGTCTCCCATACCTCTTGGATTCCAAGAGACTATTTTCATTGCTTAACTAATTGTAAGCAACTTGCAAGAGAAATAAAGACAATGCACACAAATATACACAGAAAAGAGAGCAATGGAATGCTTTATATTATCTTCAAAACACCACTTTGAGGGGGCAACCTCCCAATGGAGCATACACTCCAATTACAAATATGCAAAATACCTTCCACTTGGGAAGATTACAATATAGTCTTGCTAGAAACAACTTACTACTATCCCATGCATGTGGGATAAATATTTTTATTCTAATCTACCATATGGGCAACTTACAAACCATATGCACCCAATATAATACTAACTAATAACTAATACCTATAATAGAATGGGGGTTCATAACATTGCCTCCCCCTTCAAAAAGCTTTGTCCTCAAAGCTTGAAATAAGGAAATTCAGAGAGAATGTTGGTTGGCTCCCATGTGGCATCTCCAAGCTAAAGACCCTTCCATTGAATTAAAAGCTCCTAAATGGAACAAGTGCAAATTAGTTTGGTGTGTTTGTCTAATTATTGGATCCAACTTACAATCCACCTTGTCAGGCAAGGATGTCTACTTATAAGGTTGTAGACATAAAAATACCCACTCACCAACTACAAAGGTGTGTTTTATCTGATGTTGATCCACGTGTTTCATGCAATTATATGCCTACACCAAATTGTCTTCAAGACCCTAAGAATTTCCTCCCATTTGGCAAGAGAACTATCAAAAGAAATTTATTGTGGAAGAACCAAATAAGGCAAGGGATGAATAGAGAGCCTAGTATGGAGTCATTTGGAGGCATCATGACAAGTGGTATTGCACAACCATTCAACTAGAGGCAACCACTTGGCTCATTGCCCTTGTTGCTCAGATATAAACAATGTAGATAGGTCTCAAGGCATTTTTTGACAACCTAAATTTAGCCATTGATCTAAGGGTGAGAGGCTGAACTCGTTTAATTGAGTGTCTTTTGACCTAAACAGTTCCTACAAAAAGTTGTTGGTGAAAGAAAGATCGCTATCACTAATGGAGCGAGGGACTAAGGTCAAGAAATGTTGAGCTGGAATAGTGATTATGTAAGGGTGAGGCAAGGCACAAAAATGAGCATGCTTAGTCAACTAGTCAACAACAATCAAAATGATCTGTTTACCACCCAACTTTGGAACCCCAACAACGAAGTCCATAGAAATATCTGCCCATGCCATGTCAAGAATAGTAGGGGGTTGTAGAGACACTACAATTTGATGGTTTCTCCTTTCTTCTGTTGACATTTTACCACAAAGCATCCTGCTTGACATACTCACATGTCTTCAAAAAACTTGAGTGACTTGCAATAGGGGAGGAATAGAGTTCCTCGAGAAACTAAAGCTTGAGCAAGGAGTTGGGACATAAATAAATGAGATAATGATATTTCAGCACTTTTCCTACCATTGAACCCTGGCACAATTGAGGATCATGTTCCAGCTAATGGATGATAACCTAAATGTTTGGATTAGCTTCCCATTCATAATGAATATCTTCCATACAAGTAGGTACTAACACTAAAGAGAAAGTGATTCCTCTTCATATTCACATAAGAGTGCATCCACACACATTTTTGTTGTTTGGGGGAGGACACCTTACCATGTTCCAACTAATGGATGATAACCTAAATGTTTGGATTAGCTTCCCATTCATAATGAATATCTTCCATACAAGTAGGTACTAACACTAAAGAGAAAGTGATTCCTCTTCATATTCACATAAGAGTGCATCCACACACACATTTTTGTTGTTTGGGGGAGGACACCTTACCATGTTCCAACTAATGGATGATAACCTAAATGTTTGGATTAGCTGCCCATTCTTGACTAATATCTTCCATAAAGTGAGTACTAACACTAAAACAGAAAACAAGGTAGCTTCCTCTTCATATTTGTGTGACAACGCATCCACCACCACATTTACTCCGCCCTTCTTATAAAGGATCTCACAATCATAACCTTGCATTTGGTCACACACTTTTGTTGTTCAAGGGAGGGCACCCTTTGTTGCAAGAAATATTTCAAGCTATGATGATCAGTTTTGATTTTGAATTTTGGCCCAAGAGGTAAGGATGCCATTTCTAAACAACATGGAATATAGCTATCATTTCTTTTTCATATGTGGATTTAGTTGGATTGTACCTTGTTAATTGCTTGCTAGTGAAGGCCAATGGCCAACCTTCTTGCAATACACGACACCCATATTTGTGCCCAATGCATCACATTCAAGAACAAAGGGTCTACGAAAATCCAGCATGGACAACACTAGAGTTAAACTCATAAAGGCTTTGAGTGCAAGGAATGCCAAATCTGCCTCTTCCATCCAAACAAAGCTATTATTTTCCAATAATGCTTTCAAAGGCACAACAATTTTACCATAGTTGCAGATAAACTTCCAATAATACCCTATCAAGCCTAAGAAACCCTACAATTTTTTTATGGATTTGAGTGTAAGCCACTTCTACATTGCTTCAATCTTCTTGGGATCAGCATGTACTCCCTCCTAGAAAATAATGAGGTCAAGATGTTCCGCCTATTGGACTCCAAAGGCACACTTATAGTGTTTGGCAAAAAGACATTGATCCTTTAAAATCTTGAGAGCCATCTCCCCATGTCTTAGATGATCAACCCAAGTGGGACTATAAATTAGAATGTCATCAAAGAAGACCAAGATAAATTTGCAGAGGTAACCTTGGAACACCTTATTTATTAAATCTTGAAAGGAAGGAGCATTAGTTAAGCCAAAGGGTAATACCAAGAATTCATAATGACCTTCATGAGTCCAAAAGGCCATCTTGGGAATATCTCCTCCTTGACACAAATTTGGAGATAGCTAATGCAAAGATACAATTTTGTTAAAAAATTCCCCTAGAAGGTTTATCCAACAAGTTTTTGAAAGTCAAGGCAAATTTGCTATCCACCATCTTTCTCAGGAGCCATAAAAACAAGGGATGAATAAGGATTGGTAGTGGGTAGGATGGTACTTGCCTCTTATAGCTATTTAGTATTTAATCATCTAGTCAATTTCATCCTTCTGTTCGAAAGGATATCTATAGGCCTAATATTTGGAGGTTGATTGCCAAGAATGCAAGGAATGATATGGTCATGGGGCCATAGGGGAGGCAACCTTTTGGGGTCCTCAGGCACTTGATAATATTGATTCAATACAACTTGCATATCAAATGGAGGAGAATGGTGAAAGGAAGGTTAAGCCTCAATAGAGTGGAATTGTGCTATAATGTTAGAATGCCACCTTTTTAACAACTTCTCCATGCAATGAGAATTTACTGTTTGAGCATCACTAGCCTTCAAACCTTGCAAGGAATATTCCTTTCTTGTGTGACTAAATTTACTCCATTGCAAGGAGTAGTTAAAAGTGAGTGACCCTAATGTTTGCATCCATTGTACTCATACCACAACAATACCTCCGAAGGAAAGAGCATGAATATCAATGGTCAATCGATATTCTCTTATAGTGAGTTTTAAAATACAACACTCGACACCACATGACATGGTATTCCCATTGGCCACCATAATCTAGGAATTGTTGCAAGGATGGTCATAGCGATGGAGTTGGTCAACAAGTTTCTTGCTAATGAATTTATACATGCTACCACCATCAATTAGGATCACCACCCTTTAGCATTTAATTAGCCAATGACTTTAAGAGTTTGGGGGAAGAGAATCGGATAAGAGCAGAGACAAAAATGTGAGTGTTCTCAATGGGCAAACTTTCAAGCAAAGCAATCTCTTCTTCCTCTTCTAAAGATTCCTCTGTCATTAGGTGCCCCTATAGAATCAATGAGATTCAATCATTGTCCCCTACATCTATGACTTTTTGCCACTTTTGATCACACTGAAACAAATTCCTTTCTTTACCAATTCTTCTTTGGGTAATCTATGAATAGTGATGGGTTTATTGCCTAGATTTTTCATGTCTCTATTATGCCTGAAGGACGAAGAAGAGGATCCTAAAGCTTTTTTTTTTGTTGCATATCATCCCCTACTATGTGGATTAAACCAAGAGCATCCCAAAATGTGGCCAATTTGAACATTTGGACCTTAGTTCGAATATCTACTTTGAGACCACTAGTAAAACAACTTTTGAAATTCTTCATCAAAGCCATTTTACTAATTTGCTAATTTCTCAAACTATGTTTGGTATTCCCAAAAAATGGGCCTAGCACAATTTTGTGAGGGCTCCTATAAAGTCTTCATATGCACTTGGACCAAACTAGTTTCCGACTTCCTTGCAAGAGTTTGCATAAGTGAAACGATTGACATTTCTCCAACCATTGAATGGCTTCATTCACTAGCTGGAAAAAAGTGGTGTAATTATTTATTTATTGCACCTTATATTAAGCTTTTAGGTAATTAGGTAAATTATATTTATTTACTTATGTAAATTAGGAAATAGTTGAGCACATGTATCACCTCCTTGATTGATCAGTGCACATGCCACCTCTACCTCATTCAAACTCCTTGACTAACAATAGTTAGGTGCCACCTCTCCCTCATCAAGTTGAGTCTACTTGACACCACAACTCCTGCACGTAGAGTTGATCCTCCAAATCACTAAGGTTTTCTGTGACACTTGTCATCTTGACTTGTGCATCCCAAAGCCTATATATGTAGTCATTTCCTTTGTTTTATCATCTAGAAGTACAAATATTAGAATTTTGTCATTTTTTCTTTTAAATGTTATTGAATTTATGTTGTCATTATTCTATTTTGATTTTAGGGAGATTTAATTTTGTCATTCTTTGTTATTAAATCTAAAAAAAAGCAATAGAGAGCTTTTGGGAAGCTGGAATTTGATGGTCTACAACATAGAAGAATAAACCGCCAAAAACACGCAATTAATCGCCAAAATCGTGAATCGCCATATTGGACGATTTTTCCCTTGAAAAAATTGCACTTTCAATCAAAATTGTGGCCAACATTTATTGACCAAATTTTTTCATTTACACACATTTAAACCATGTTAAAATCACATTTAAATCACACTACACGATTTTTTGCGATTTTATCCATTTTTCCACGATTTTTTGCCAAACATCCACAAATGACAAAACATTTCGTAAGGATAGAGAAATCAAAAGAGGGATTAGAGGCAAGAAAAGAAGGGAGGGTGATCAAGTAACCCTCCTTGATTACTCGCCAACCTATCAAAATAGGGCCAATTCAAAAGCATTGGGCCCGAATTCCTCAATCAATTATGGAAACATTAAGCTAAACGAAAAGGAAATAAAAAATCTATTACCACATCAAAGAAAATATAAATTTATAAATATTTACAAAAATTTATTCTTTAATAAATTTTATAAATTATAAATATTTATATATCTTAACATATTTTATAAATTATAAATAAATATATATATATATAGATATATACATATATGTAAATTATAAATATTTTTAATATATATATATTTACAAATTATGAAGTTATATTTTTAATTTTATAAAATATTATTGTTTTTCTTTATAAGGGAATTTTTTTAAGTTCATTAAAATTAAAGTTGTTTAATTTAAATATATAATTAATTTTTTAAAATTAATTTAATGATATTTTTAATTATAAATTTAAATATTTTCTAATTAATTAATTTTGATATAATCAATATAATGATATAATTTTAATAATATTACTAATAAATATATATTAAAAATTAATATATGAATTTGTAAGGCCCCAAACTCATACCCGTTCTCATACGAGGACTAGCAACTTATTTTTTCTTTGTTTAAAGTCATTTTACCTTGTTTAGGAACTTCTAGTGTCATTCGTCAATATTCATTTTTTAGGTTAATTATTAGCTATATAGAGTTTAGTCTCTATGCCATTAAATAAATTGCATGTGAAGTACAATATGGAATTTGGATGTTTTGTTTGTAGGTTAAGTGTTAGGATTTTAGGATCTTTTATGTTTCTAATAGTATAATTGAAAGCCATAATGATTTTATTATATTAATATTATATAATTATTAAATAAAAAATTTACAACATTCAAATCTAAAAGTGTGAAAAGTCAATATTTTTTGAAAGGTTTGGGAGAG
Organism: Sequoia sempervirens; assembly: GCA_007258455.2. Taxonomy (NCBI): domain Eukaryota; kingdom Viridiplantae; phylum Streptophyta; class Pinopsida; order Cupressales; family Cupressaceae; genus Sequoia; species Sequoia sempervirens. The sequence continues at coordinate 53,836,920 of VDFB02179234.1, forward strand.
TCTTGGAGATTGGTTAAAAGCGATAAAATTATGAAAATAAGCATACCCCATGAAGGTGTGTGTGCTTTCAAAGGCTTTAAATTGGGCTTGGTGGCGAGGACTTTGCCCCTCAACCCTACCCAATATCACGATAGGGAGCATGTCAGGGGTGTTGCTCCCAAACACTATGAGGGGCACTACCCCTCAACTCTACTAGGAGCACTACCCCCAAACCCCTGTGAGGAGCACCATCTCTCAAGGCATTGTGCTCTGTTGGAATATCTAATACCAACTACTTCATTAACTCCCCATGTTGACCTGTCCTCATCTTATCAGCATTAGATCACAATCATATCCCAGCATTAAAGACGAGGATCTGATTTGGTCTTATCTTCTCCAACTACTCTGTTGACTGTTAGCTATCTCCTTTATTGGCTGTCGATGCTTGATTGCCTATATATTGTTGAGTCTATCTTGCTTTCTACTTACTCTCTGATGAGTCCAGCTCTGTAGAGCTGTAAGTTGTAATGGTATGCTGTAAGGGACTGAGCTGAAGCTCAGTCTTTGTAGTATTTCTATCTGATTAATATCTTGTTTCATGTCTCCATTATATTTGTCTCTGTTCTCTCCCCTTTTCAAATTCTGTCATTTGGTATCAGAGCTGTATGGTAGAAGATCCAAGATGCGGTGAGCAGAAGCTTGTCAAAGAAGCCAAAGATGGAGGGAGTCACTCAAAGCTGTAGGGGGATGTTGTTTATTTGTTGAAGAGCTGCAGTGTTGAATGGGAAGAGAAAATCACTAGCTAGAAGGAGATCAATTGGGTTTGAGATAGCAGATCGTTGTTTTCAATAAAAGGAGCTGCTTGAAGATTTTGTTGTACTGTTGAAGCGTACCAACAAAGGCCAGCCAGGAAGAGGTGAAGTTTGAAGCCCAGATCCGTTGTAGAGGAGATCTGAAGCCATCAAAGAATATCGATGGTTTCAATCAGTCAAAGGAAGTGTAGGCGCTGTCTGAAAAGAAGACACCATAAGGAAAAATATCACAGCTGTTAGTTGAGCAAGATGAAGATCTTGGGTGTCAAGCTTATCGGAGCAGATCTGAAGATTGCCAGAAGATTGTAGATGGCTGTGTAAGTCATTGTCTGCAAATCTTAAGAATTGATATAGAAGCTAGGATCGCAGAAGGTGATTCTAAAGGAAGCCAGTGGTAGCTGAAGTTGTAAAGAAAAGAAGTAGTTGTTCTTTGCTAAAGCCATATTGTGGCTAAGAATGTTAGCGCCGATCACTAAAGGAGATCGTTGTTTGAACAAAAGATGCAAGGAGGAGTCGTAGCCAAAGGAATCCATCCAAGTAGATCGTGGAGATAAGAGCCAAGTCACCGTTTGGTCCAGGTCAAACCGCCAACTTAATGGCGAGTGCCCGAGTGTGAGGAAAGTCATTCTCAAAGAGAGATTGAGGAAGTTGTTGAAGCTTGATTGAAGGACTTCCAAGTCTGAGTACGAGGAAGCCACCGTGCAAGGAGATTGCGGCCAAAGAAGAAAAGGTTGCAGCATCGCTATAGATATGTTGTTAATGAGTCTGAAGTTGTTGTTTAAAAGGTGGAGGTCTATGTATTGTACCTGATTTGTTGTAAGGGGTGCATGTTCGGTTGTACCCGACACCCCAATGTTTTTAATATTGATGATCCATGTATCCGAAAAGGAATCCTATACAACTAGCGAGTACAGCGACTGGTTACCCATGTATCTCGATAGATGGAATTCTTTTTATATGGACTCAATAATGAATTTTGATGTAGGTACAAATGGAGAAAAACCCAGACTGATGATGGTTTCCCCGTGATGTTAATTTGTGGATCCATAAGTGTGCTCGGTTTATGGTAATCCAAAACCATTTGTTGAGAGGTTTGTGGTTAGCTGAAACCACTTGTACCATTTGAGTGTGAAGTTTGTGGTGATCCTGAAACCACTTGTATGTGAGTATGTGAGTTTGTGGTCATCTGAAACCACTTGTATGCACGGTTTGTGGTTAGCAAAGCCTAGTAAGATTCCCGAGCACCTGCAATGTGACTCTACGGGAGGTGTTGAAGAAAAACAAAGATTTCACACCTGAACTGACGATGGACTGGTTATCAAGAAGACCAGAGCTCATGGTTGCAAATGCCAAAGCATCAATAGAAAAGATTAAGAAAGTATTTGGAATTCGTAGTTGAGATTAAGGGGGAGTGTTGGAATATCTAATCCCAACTACTTCATTAACTCCCCATGTTGACCTGTCCTCATCTTCTCAGCATTAGATCACAATCATATCCCAGCATTAAAGACGAGGATCTGATTTGGTCTTATCTTCTCCAACTACTCTGTTGACTGTTAGCTATCTCCTTTATTGACTGTCGATGCTTGATTGCCTATATATTGTTGAGTCTGTCTTGCTTTCTACTTACTCTCCGATGAGTCCAGCTTTGTAGAGCTATAAGTTGTAATGGTATGCTGTAAGGGACTGAGCTGAAGCTCAGTCTTTGTAGTATTTCTATCTGATTAATATCTTGTTTCATGTCTCCATTATATTTGTCTCTGTTCTCTCCCCTTTTCAAATTCTGTCATGCTCAAGCCTCAAACCCTTGTAAGAGGCATTGCCCCACGACCATGCTAGCTATTCCCACCTTAGATTCTTGACTTCACTTTTATTTTCACTATATCTCTATGCTTTTAAAATGCCTTGAAATTAAAGAATAGTAGAATTTTCTCTTCTTCTTTTTGACACTTTTTATTTTTTTGATAATACAATATTTTCCCAAAAAAAATCAATGTTTTTAAAAAATGTAATACTTTTGGTTTGCCAATTTTTTCCCCAAAATGTTTTTGCTGCTATTGTTGCTATGGTCTACAAAATATTGCTCTACTCTATATAGCCAGCTAGTAGGGTCTTTACCATCATTTTGGAAAGTCTATTTTAGATGAGCATTGGAGCCTCCATTGACTCTAGGGATTGGAAAAGTCCTCAGTGTCAAGAATGTTGACCACTATTGGCCTATCAATGACAAACATATAGATGGAATTTAGGGCTCCAACATATCTCCTAGATCAACTAGCATATCAATTTGATCTAGCTTGGAGAGGCATGCATCCCAATCAAATTGTTGTGGTAAGACCCTATCATTGACGAATTCTAGAGAGAGCTCCAATTGGTGTGATAAGGATTTGCAACTGGATTACTTGAATTGTTCCCAAATTGAGAGAGGAACTTGCAAAACTTGTGGATTGTGTAGGAACCAAACCTACTACAATAACTCAAAAATTTATAACTTGGAGATTCACTTCTACTTTATGAACAATTTGGAGTACTATTGCGCTAGTGTAAGATCATAAAACTACTCAATTGTCTTGAATTCTGACTGCCAATGCCCAAATTTGACTACACAAAGTAAGGTATAGGAAGGAAAGCTTTTGTAAGGTGTGTTTGGTATGTGAGCTCCCAAATATACTAATCTTGTTTGTAAATATTGTCGGCCCAATACTTCAAAGCACCAACTACGAGGATAAACCATTCCATAGCTCACTATCCCATCTCTAAGGTATGGCAAAAATAACTTCCCAAGTCTAATTGCTTACCAATGGACTATAGATTTTAGATGGCCAAAGGCTAACTAGGGTTAGGTTTTGAAATAAATCTTGTGGGATCTTCCAATATTCTTGAGGGTATGTGGAACATCATGGCCATATATAAAGGTTGTCTGAGGCTAAGATATTCAAGTCAAAGCACTCCTGACTTCATCAAACCATTTACTGGGGAATCTAGCTTAGCCAAAAACCACTCTTCTAAGAATACTTGAAAACCCCTCGCACAAGGTTTCTACCCTAAAATATTATTTTAAACTACTTGAAAGCGGAAAAACAATTGGTCAAATCTAAAGCAAGATATTTAGTGCCATTACTTTTGTAACCACTTTTTGATGTCCAAGATCCCAAGAGAGGTGAGAGCATACAAAGGAAACCACAAAAAACCCTAAACTCGTAATGTTGTTGTAGAAAACAGCCTTGTTAAGAACTCTAATACCACTTGTAAGGAACCCACAACAGAAATAAAGACAACGCATAAAGATATACACAAAGAAGAGAGCAACAAGATGCTTTGTATTATATTCATAACACCACTTTGAGGGGTCAACCTCCCAATAGAGCATACACTTCGATTACAAATATTCAAGATACCTTCTACTTGGGGAAAAAAATATTACAATATAAAGAGTATTGCTAAAGACAACTACTACTATCCCACGCACATGAGATAATTACTTTTATTCTAATTTTCCATATGGGTGATTTACATAGCACATGCACCCAATAACAAAATGGGGGTTTATAGCACTTATTTTTGTTAAGCTTTGAGGGAAAAATCAAGGGTCACTTGCCTCCCTTTCAATTCCTTCCTTTGAGCGAACTTATATGTTTTTATTTCTCCATCAAGCTTTCTAGTTGGTTTTTGGGGATGTTGGTGTTTCATTTTCTTCTATAACTTTTTCTTCTTCTACAATGAACATGTGCCTTTCTTCAATCTAGAGTTTTGATTTTTGATTGCCCTCATGCATTTTTTTCCCTACAAGCTCTTCCTCCACTACCTATTCATTCACATCTTCTGAATTTGGATTTCCTTCTTCCTCCATATCAAGGACATTAAATGGATTCGAAAAGGAAGGCTTAGGATTGCTTATATTGTTCCTTCAACAAACATGAAACTTTCAATTTATACTCTTGCTCTTTGTTATCCTTGAAATTTTGTGAGTAGTTGCTTTGAAAGCGCCCATGCTCATGGTAATGGTTGGATTTGAATGGGATTTGTCATAATCAAGCTTTTGAGTGAATATAAAGTCATTCATTTTAAGGTTGATGGTTTCTAGGATGCTCTTGAGAAGATCAGCATCCACATAGATACAAGCTACAAAGAAATTATTCTCCTTTGGTTCAGCCCAAGGCTTGAAGGTTCCAATCACATTACCTATTGCTTTCAAGGCAAATTCGTGCTATATATGGAGAGGAAGAAAAGGAAGCCTCATCCAAACTGGGACTTTCAAGCAAGGTTTTCTTCAAGGGGATGAAAATTTGGCATCTAGTTATTTAAGGATAACCCACAAGGACCAAGAAGCCATGGGCTGCTCTTCAAATCAGGTTTTTGTCTCCCTTTGAAGTGAATGTAGCAACAAGAAATCCCTTGCACACATAGCAATCTCAATGCTCAAGTGTACTTGTGGCCTCCATTTTTTATCAACCTGGTTCTAAAGAGTTTTTGGGGAAGAACAAACTCTAGTAAACTTTCCCACCACGGCTAACTCTGTTAGATTTATGAGCATTTATGTTGATTGATCATGAGGCATATCCATAGTGGGAACCTCTTCCCATCTCTTCACAATTCTAAGACCTTCCCTTTCTTTAAATGGTTTTTTGTTTGCCACTGCTTCAAAGACTATCTGTTTCAGAAGAGCTTAGAGCAATTTTGGGAGAGAATATATTTGGAGGAAGAACAAGTTGTATTAGAAGCCCACTTATGCTAGGAGCCTCTCACTCCTCTTTGAGAACCTCCTCTATATTCTCCACTGCCAAAACCACAACAGCATTCTCCAAAATCACCATGGCTACCACCAGCAACAAGAGACCTGTCAAAATTTGGCATAAAAACAGGAAGAAACCCTAGCTTCTCGTGCTCAAAAGAGCAAACCTAGTGTTGGTGTACATTTTATCATTCACCGAACATTAGAATAAAATGTCAAGGACACTCTACCCTCTCTTGAACAAAATCACTATGTGTGCCAAGATTGCAAGAAAGACCACACGGCAACTCCAAGGTTTATATGTGCGAACGGGCGACTTTACATTGTATAGCTTCCCTGGTTATGTATGCTGAAATACAAGGGGGACTTACGCTTACAAATCATTCACAAGCTAGGACTTACACAAATTTTACAGTAAATGCTCTTTTTCTTTTTTCTTTTTTTTGGATTTTCAATTTTGGAATTTCAAAAAAAAAAACAAAAGTATAAGGGATTAGAAGTTTTATGCTACTTCTAAGAACTCAAGAGATGGTAAAGACTAGGTGAAACCAATAACATCACTTTGCTTCGCCACATGAATGACAACTACACAAAGTAAGTGCAATCTTCTAGGGTTGTGCTCAAGATTTTCATACAATGAATAATACCATCAATAGAACAATATTTTATTCAAAGTAGAAGTTAAAGCATCCACAATATAGGCTCAGGCTAACTTTACACATTGAACAAAAATCATTCATTCAAAGAAAGTATGAGTAAGAGTTTCACCAATCCATACTATCAAATCTTTCATTCATCTAACAAGCGTGCAAATCAAATTCTATTCTAAATTTATTCTATGTTGAAGGAGATATGTAACCATGCAACCACTTGATAACAAGGATTCAAAGCAAACTTGCAACATGAACTTGTATTATCCAAGTAGCTCTAAGCAACAATTTCATAAAACTCTCTTCACACTATGAAATGAGAGAATAGGAGTTTATATAGAGTTTTGAAAAACAAATTGAAGGCCGAGATCAATCTAATATCAACGGTTGCGATTAAGATATAACAACCCTAATTAGGGTTTCCCAAAATAACATCCATAGCGAGTGCATGGAGGACAAGTGGCACGAGGAGCTATCTTCTAGGAGGCGCATCCCTTTCCTCTTGAGTGGCAGTATGTTCAATGAATCTGGACACCATCGGGCTGACCTCCTCCATCGTGACATATGGCAGCATATTCACCTTGAATTCCAATCCGTCCAAGTCATCTGCGCACACGACAAAAGCAATCTCCCATTCCAATTCTTGTCTTTGGAAGGCATCCCAGATGGACAAGAAATCTGATGCCTTAGTCAAATTTTGCTTCAAGACTGGTCCAGTGATGGCAAAGAAAATCTCCTGAGTTCTGAGCTTTAGACTTTCCAACTGCCTATCATTTTCTCATATGGTATCCTTCTCGAGTACATCCACAGCTACAAGGAAAATCTTATTATGAATCTCTCTTATATGTTCCTCAACTCTGATACCATCGACCTTCACTTTTTCTAAGACTTCGTTTCGTGCAACCAATGCCCAGTACCAAGTGTTGAAATCATATGCAGCCCCTACTACAATTACTTTTCCATCAATCAATTCCTACTTTGGAATTCCTTTCAACACTCTAAGGCATGGGATAATTCTGTCCTAAACATCCTGAAGGTTATCCCATGCTTTCGCCATGACTGCAATTTTGGAAAGCAAAGAAGAAGCAATCTTTCCACAAATGTGGCTACTTCTTCACTTTTGCTCACCATCCACTCCTTGGTTTCTCTAGTTGTTACCATTTATTCTTCAAAATCTTTGACTGCTTCCTATGAAGAATTCAAAAGTGGAGGAGCCACTGAATCGCCTTGATTAAGAGCTTTGGTCAAGTACTGAATATATTCCTTCAGGCACTCAATTTCCTTTTTGTATTCTCTTTTCTTTCCTACCTCCTTTTCCAATCTTGCCTTCATGGAAGCAACTGAATTGTCGAAGTCCTCAATCTCTTGACCCTCTGTAGTTGATCCCAAGTCGATAGTAGTGATTGCATACTCCTAAGGAGTAATATCTTCCTTTGCCTTGTCCACTGTTGGTACAACAATTTGCACTAAACAACAGCCGGCTTCATCTCTCTGGATTGTGGAAAACTTATTGGTTGGCTTCTTTACAGTAACCTTCTCTAATCTAGCCAAGAAATCAACCGTATCATCTTCTTCTTGAATTTCCACTGGTGCTTTCATTTTCAACCTTTCTTTCAACCAATCAGGAATCGTAGGCTGCTTAATGCCTTCCTCTTCCTGATTACTTTCTTCACATGGAATATCCTGAACTCCTCTAAGAGCGGAAATCATTCCCTCTTGAAATTCCTCATCCAGAATATCCATCTCATTTTTTGGTTCAAGTATTTCCGTGCCAGTAGGAGATGGGGGTTCATCATCACCTTCTCTAATCTGGCCAAGAAATCAACCGTATCATCTTCTTCTTGAATTTCCACTGGTGCTTTCATTTTCAACCTTTCTTTCAACCAATCAGGAATAGTAGGCTGCTTAATGCCTTCCTCTTCCTGATTACTTTCTTCACATGGAATATCCTGAACTCCTCTAAGAGCGGAAATCATTCCCTCTTGAAATTCCTCATCCAGAATATCCATCTCATTTTTTGGTTCAAGTATTTCCGTGCCAGTAGGAGATGGGGGTTCATCATCGTCCTGCTGGATTGATTCAATATTCTCCTCATGGATTGAAGAAGGAATCATTATTTCAGCCAATGACTCATCCTCAATAGTTAATACCTTGCTCACATTCCTGGACGTGGCAGAAAGGGATGGCTCTGATCTCTGCTTCTTCTGAACAGGTTCCTCGTTTACAATTTTCTTCCCCTTCGACCTTGTGGAGTCATCAACTACTTCATTTTCTTGGAATTAGTGCTTTCAATTAGTTCAGCACTTTGGGACGCTCCTGCATTTGAAGAATATGATTCCATTTCACCCATCAAGTTATAAGTGAGGGTCAAATTTCTTCGCCTTAGCCCCTGGACTTGCTGATCAACCCACCACTGTGAATACTTAACAACTGGCCTCATCAAGGTGGCTAGATCTACGAGCTCTGGTTCTGACCATTTCACAGAAGGAAGAGGCCAATTCTCGTCATAGCGCGGCTAAACATATTCTCCATCATCCTCTAACTAGTCAGGCACACGGCAAAGCTCGGCTGTTCTGATCAAGCTTACTAGCAATCTAGACCATAGTCTTTTCCTAATATCAAACTCATCTGCAGCATTTGCCCAAAAATCCTCCAGGTCTACCTTATGTCTGTACTTCTTTCCATTCACTGTCCCAATATGATTGTGAGGATCGAAATCAGCCTTGGACCGGTAAGATGTGAATGGATACCACTGCATTTCCAACATGGCACTCTCGACTGCCTGTGTCGTTGGGCAAGACTCTAGCATATTTCCAATGAAAAATGGAAAGGAAATGGCTGCTTTCTGCTTTGTTCTCTGGAAGCCTTGATATGTTTCCAATTGTCTAAGGACTTCGAGCAAGACCATTATGTTGGTAGGGTAAATCGGAAGTCGGTAAGGACATCCAGTAAATCCTTGAACTCTTATATACGTGAATCTTGGATACTGGACAAACCAAGATCCATACTTGCTTATCAAGCTCTTGACCTCCTAAGTGAGCCTTTGATGAGTTCCTCCCTGCAATATCCTGGTGATGTACATCAAGAAGGCATCATTTACCCTTCTAAAGTGGGTCTTCTCGCTAAGCTACAGCTATAGATAACAATCATAGAACTTAAACTCATTTTCACCATTACCTACCATGCCTCTACAAATCAATCCTATGTATCTGTAAAAGGACTCGTCCTTTCCAAAAAAATTAGTTGTTCATTAAGATTATCACTGATTATCCGAGACTAATTCAACATTTTAACACCTGAGGTGATCTCATCAATAAAATAGTACATCCAAGTTTCAAATGGCATACCCTGAGGGTTGCCCATTACTCTGTTTAACAACAAAATGATGTCACCATGCTCCTCTTTGAAGTCAGTATGAAGCAACTTCTTTGGCACTTTCTTGAGGGAAGGCCTTGGCTTTTCTAACCACAACTTATTGACATTTGTTGCACAGAGCTCAAGCTGGTCCTCATAATGTTTTTTGGCATCTTCTTTGGTTTTATAGGAAGTCCGGTTGTGATTTGGTATCCCAAATGCTTCCTGAATGGCTAACTCTCCAAGGTGAGCCAATACTCTCCCATCTGGAAAATAATTTGTCTTTCTTGTGCATTGTAATGTATGGCACACTCAATCATCAACTCAACACACTCCATAGCCGGTGGAAATCCAGCCACCTGTACAATGCCATTTCTCATCATCCGGCAAGCAATAGGTGTTGGCAGGAATCCATCTTGCCCATACATTCTCCTTTTGAAATCCTTGAAATCCACGTGCCCGAGGTTGGTGTCTGTGACATTTTTCCACTTGGAATTGATCTTTGACTCCGGCTACAATCCTTTATTGGCGAACTTCATCTGAGCTTTTCTTGAAGGTCCTCCTTTGGTGGTCATCAACCTGCAACAAACATGAAGAAAATTGACATTACTTTTAAGACCCTAATTCTGATTTTTTTTTTTTGGACCTGTTGATGCGTGTTTTATGACACAACAAACATTCTAGAATAAAGAGTCCAAAGACGCTCTATCCCCTCTTGAAAAACTACCTCGTATGCTAAGATTGCAAGTAAGATCATACGGTAATTCCAATGTTTAAGATGAATGCGGATGAGCTCTGTGGTTTGATGTGATTATGCTGGTAACACAAAGGGACTTACGCTAGGCTTGTTCAAGTCACAATGAAGGTCTAGACAATGAAGCTCTACTGCTTGGGTCATGGATCAAAGAAACTAAAAAAAGAGAAGGGTTCAGAAGCATTAATCTACTCCTACGAATCCAAGAGACGGTATTGACTCGGTGAAACAAAACTAAACTTTGTTTCGCCACGCAGGGAACGCGCCAACTACGCAAAGCCAGTGCAATCTTCAAGGGAGAGTTGTGTTTATGATTTTCACGTCATGAATAACTACCTTCCAATCGAACAATATTTATTCAGACAGAAGTTAAGAATCCACAAAGTAAGCTCAGGCTAACTTTACGCATTGAACGAAAATCATCCGTTCAAAGAAAGTATGAGCAAAAAGTTTCACCATAAATCAATACTTATCAAATCTTGCATTCATCTAACATACATGAAAATAAATCTAAACTATGATGAGGGATAAGAACCATGTCAACTCCAAAATAAGAGAAGCAATCACCATCAGAACAATGCATGCATTACTTATTACTTTGGCAATCTTACAACAATTACTTATCTTAACATGTTTCGCAACATGCTCCCATGCTTTACAAATGAGGGGGGTGAGCTCAATTTATAGGCTTCCCAATTACAATTCAATGGCCAAGATCAATTTGGAATCAACGGCCAAGATTACAAATAAAACCCTAATTAGGGTTTGCTACCCTTCGACCAATGAGAAAATTGCATTCGAGGACACTTGTCCTTCTTGCCAAATATGAACCAACAGATAAAATAGAAAGTTGTTGCATGTTGATTTGGAACAATCTGATTGGTCAGAAGATGACGAGGCGCCACCTCAGCGTCTTGGATGCCTTCCTTGATCACTTTGTGCCTTTTCCATGTTCTTGCCTTAGAATATTTTCTTCCTGCCAGTGACTTTATCCTTTGTGCTTCGATCTTGGATGACTTTGGCTTCTTCTTCTCACCTCGCCTCGGAGCACCTGTTTAGACTTGAAGCCCTTAAATCTTTCTTTCCGGATTGCTTTGGAATTCCTTCAAGTGCCAATTCAATGTTGAGCGCGTGGAGGAGAGGCAAGCATACAAAGGTGATGTAGCAAAGATTTCTTTTCGTTCAGCCCTCCTTGAATAATTGGTTCTTTCTTTGTTCAGACCTCCTTTGCCTTGTGTAGTCATCCACCTGCAGTAAAACAAAACAAATTTATTTTAGATAACTTTTCAAGATAAGCTTTGAAAGATTTTTACAAATTTCATTTTCAAGCTTTTAATTCTCTTTCCGTCCAATTTATTTGGCCATATTTTCTCGCCCTTTCCCAAAATTTATCTCGCCATGTCCAGTTTTATTTAGCCACAAATATTTTTTCGTCCAACATTCCTCTAGCCACGTCCGACTTTTCCCTAGCTACGTCCAATTTTATTTTGTCCGAAAATTGCCTCTTGTCCAAAATTATTTTGCCACGTCCAAAATTATCTGGCCATTATCCTCTTTTGTTGGCCATATTTTCTTGCCGTCCGATTTTATTTGGCCATGAACTTCTCTTGATTTTCGACAATTTTCTTGCCATGTCCAATTTTATTCTAGACACGTCCAACATTTCTTGGCCATAAATTGCCTCTTGTCTAAAATTCTTTCGCCATGTCCGGCATTTTCCTAGCCATTTGCTTGATCTTTCACAAATTTTCCTAGCCAAATCCAATTTTATTTTGAAGATTTTCTTGATCTTTCCAACATTTTCCTAGCCATGGCAAAAATTTCTTTGGTCACTTGGGCGAATATTCAAAGGGCCATGCATATTTTAGCTTTCCAAAGGTTTGGACTTAGGCGAATTTTAATTTTTATACTCTCCAACACATGGCGGACTTTGCCATTTTCTTTGCCTTGGCTATGCCTTAGCCATTTTTCTTTCTTTTTCATAGGCAGACTTTGATCTTTGTTAAGCCATTTCTCCTTTTGCTTTAGGCATTTTCCTCTTCCCTAAGGCGGACTTCAGCTTGTCTTTGGCCACTTTAACTTTGCTTTGTCCATGCCTTAGTCAAATTTATCTCATTTTTGCCTTGGGCGGACTTCACACATTTTCTAGCCACTTCCATTTTGACTTGGGCGGACTTTGGGCCTATGCTTGCCAATGACTTTTTGTATAGGGCGGACTTCATGATATTTCTAGCCATTGCCTTGGTTGGAGGGCGGACTTCCTCACATTTCTAGCCATTTAACACTTACCTCAAGGCGGACTTGGCTGTTTTCCATGCCACTTACAAAGGCGGACTTCATAGTTTTTATTGCCACTTGACCTTTTGACTAGGGCGGACTTTATCAAATCCTTGGCCATTGTCCAAAACTTAAGGCGGACTTCCCTGTTTTTATTGCCATTAGACCTCTCTTGCTGGGCGGATTTGCCTTGATTGTTTGCCATTTGACTTGTTGAAGAGGGCGGACTTCATCTTTGACCTGTCCATTTGATGCTTTGACAGGGGCGGACTTCATGCTTTCTCTTGCCATGGCCTCATTTGACTTAGACATTTCCAAGGGCAGACTTCATGGTTTGCATGTCCATTGCTCAGATTTCAAAGCGGACTTCATCATTTTCCTTGCCATTGGATGGCGGACTTCAGCTAGTGGTTGACCATGACAAGGGCGGACATGATACATGTTCTTGCTGTTGCATACTTTGACAGAGGCGGACTTGACAGATTTCATTGCCATTGCCCAGATTTTTGTGCCATTGCTCAGGTTTTTATGCCATTGATACTTGACTTAGAGCGGAATTGCTCAGATCTGTTGCCATTCATTGCTTGGCTGAAGCTTCATTGACTGGTAAACTCCATTTTCACGCTGGTAAACTTCATACTCAGGCAGATTTCTAGTCTCCTCCATGATTGTTCAGCCATAAACTACCTTCACCATGATCAGATCGCCATGAATGCTCAGATTTTTTACGAATTTCCAGATTTCTTGACGGATTTCATCAAATCTTCAACCATTTTTAGTGCTTTTACCAGATTTCTCTGTGATTTTCCAGAATTTCTCACCATTTTTGAACCTTTTTTGTGATTTTCCAGATTTTTGACCAAAATTTCAAAAAAACTTTGAATCGATTTTCTGAGAGTTTCGTTGCTCGTTTCGAACTTCTGAGTGCGTTTTCGAAACTCGTGACCCTTCTAAAAATAGAAACTTTCTAAAAATAGAAATTTTCCAAAAATAGCAACTTTCCAAAAATAGACCCTAAAAAATAGGGATCCCAGAATTGCCCAAAAGTGCCAAAAAGGTAGGTCCTAAAAAATAGGGGGCCCGGGGTGAGAAACCCTAAAAACTTGGAAGTGTCAGAATCGACCGAGACGACAGTCGATCTTCGTCTCCCAGGCCTTCTAAGCACGATGGCGATGTTTATACAGTGATCTAGGCTCAATTTCTCCAACTAACTCGGGTGACCGTTCAAAACACAAACTCCTCATTACAAAAAGACTGGTGATAAGCAGTTGCGACGCCAAGGCAAAACCAAAAAGGAAAAAAAAGGAAAAAAACGATGGGTCCCCATTTGCAATGGGGCGATGTGTAAAAAGGTCACAACAGGACCTTTTGCTCGAAAATTTCACTTTCAGTCTGAAAAATCAGACTGAAAATGGAAGAATTTGGCTAAACACTTAGCAAATTTTGCAAGAATAAGTGAATAAGATAGAAGAAGGATGAAAGAAATCAGTCAAACTCAGATTTTGAACCTTCGAAACTATATTTTTGACTGTAAATCTGCCTTTAATTCTGAAAATTCTGTCTTTAACTCAGAAAAAGCACGTTATTTTCTGGAAATTATGTCCTTCAACTCAGAAATTTTACTTTATCTTCAAAAGTCCCCCTTCAAAATTTATCTTTCGCAACCTTGAGAGAGCCAAAACCTTTTCCCAATCGAACTTTGGAGAAAATGAATTGACAAGTGACAAGTTAAACTTGATCGTCTTCATGCCAATTTTACCTAGGCAGACTTCATGGTTGCTGTGTGACTTTTCTTTCTAGTTGGGCGGATTTTGCTGTTGTTTGAACATCTTCATGTCAGGTTTGTTTTAGGTTGGACTTTGGCAATGTCATGCCAAAGCATGGCGGACTTGGAACATCCTTTGCCATCTCCCCTTGATTTCTTCTTGGCAGATTTTAGCATGGTTTAGTCATTTTGCTTCATGCTAGGGTGGAGTTGGAGTGCTCTTGGACAAGGCGGAGTTCATGGTTGCTTGGACATTGCAAGGGTGGACTTCATGAGTCCTTGGACATTGCAAGGGGAAGTTTGAGTGCTCTTGGACAAGGCGGAGTTTGACCTTCTTGTGCCATGCCACTTTCTTTGTTCTAGGGCGGACTTTGCCAACCCCATGCCATTCCCTACCTTGGGCGGACTTTAGGCTCAACAAGCCATGCTTGGGCGGACTTTAAGCTTACCTTGCCAAGTGTGGGCAGACTTTGAGCTTTGCAAGCCGAGTGTGAGCGGACTTTGTAGATTAGTAGGCCATGTTCTTCAAACCATGGCGAACTTGTGGATGGCCTAGATATTGCCTTGCCTAACACTTGGATGAATTTCTTGCTCAACACTTCACGTTTACCTAGAACATCTAGAACAAAACCTCCCCTGGAGATTTTCCCTTGCTTTTTATACTTTGAGACACAAATTTTTGATTCTCAAGATAGGAATGTTGTTGCCATGCCCTGAGGGACCCAATCTTAGGTCAACTTTCAAAAAAGCTGAAAAAAGCAAAAAGCAGGCCAAAAAAGCTGCTTCCCAGATTGGTCCCAAAGTGCCAAAAATCAAAAAGCAAAAAAAGCAAAAAGCAAAAAAAAAGCAGAGTCCCACAAAAATAAGGTGTCAGAATTGACCCTAAGCAATGGCGTTTTTCGTCCTCCGGGCCTTCTAAGCACTTTGACGATGTCCAGACACTATTCTAAGCCTTAGTTCCCTATTTGACTCGGACGATTTCTCAAAACCCTAACTCCAAACTCTCAAAGAAATGGACTTATGAAATTGCAACGCTAAGACAAAACCTCTAAAAAGCAAACTACTGGGGGTCCCCATTTGCAAAGGGCGAGTGTGAAATAGGTAACAACACCTAGCTACCCCTTCAAAATCAAATGCATAGAACTTAGTGTGTTAATATTGTGTTAATAATGCACTTTTTTCTTATTTCAAGAGCTGCGATGTAATATATACATTAAATACGCATTAAACTGTGATTCTAATGATTCCTTGCATGCCTACCTAGTTAAACAATGATCAATGTCAAATTGTCATCAAGTACTCAATTTTTACAAGTCCAAGCAATTAGTTTGGTTTCAAATTCAAAACATCAACAGAAAGTATACAGCAAATTTGAATGAAACCAAAAACTGTAAAATCAATCAACTTGTTATAGGCAGTGACCCAGGCGTGATCAGCAACAATTTAGCTGTCTTCAAAGCTCACTATCAACTTTCAAGAAAAATGACTGAGCTAACCAACCACAAAAAAACTAGATCAAGGCAAAAAGAAGTTACAAAGTGAATAAGTATATCATCAGAAGTAGAACAATGAAAGATTTCAGTCAAGATATTAATGCATAACAAAATAATATGGAGAATGGATCTATAAAAGCCAGGTCTACAACTCAAAACATCAAATCAATTACTTTGTTATAGGCAGTATAAGGCACAATCAGTAACAGTTTAGCTATGTGTCTTCATAGTTCCCTATCAAGGCATAGGACTGAGCTAACAAGCCATAACACATCAGATCAAGGCAAAAAGGTGTTACAACGCAAAGAAGGATATCGTCAGAAGTCAGACCAATGAAAGATTCAGTCAAGATCTCAATGCATAACAAAAAAATATGGAGAATAGGATCTATGGAAGCAAGGTCTACACTAATTGCATATTAATACCCTCTCAAACAAAAGCATGTGCAATTTACACCAAAAAAGAGAAAAATAGGCATCAAAGCTCTCAAAATGATCATTGATTACTAGTAATCAATATGATTAAATCAAACATTGAACAAGTATCATTTGTAGTTAAAATTGAATTGAAATTTACAAGTGAAGTAAATCATGGTTAAGACATGTCAGTATCTCTTTATAGAATCAAGTTAATGATAGAGAATCATTTGTCATGATATGTTAGCCCAAATATTAGTGCTTGTGTCATGTACTAAGGAAATGATCCAAGTCATGTTGTGGGTCCTGATGCGGATCACGATCACCCTGCCCTTAGTAGTAATAGGGAAAATAAGGCAATAACAGAATATGGTGGCATATTAATTGAAATATAGAAACATATTTTTCCTAGTTTAGAAGGTTGAAATTGAGCTTTCTAGTAAGGTATAGAGTTGGTAGTCCTCAAGTTTGCAATGTCTAAAACTTGTTTTGTGGATCCCAAGTGAGGGTTATGTCCCCCCTCCTCATTGTTACTATCTTACTATTATATTATTATTTAAGATGCAGTAAGTTGGAGTCTTAAAGTATTGCAGGTGAAAGCATAAGAGTAATTCAAAAGATATGCCCCTCCTTAAATAAATTGTGATGTTTTGTTTTAGGCCATTATAATGCCAGGTTCCATGTCTCCTTCATTTTTCTTTGCAGATTCTCCTTTGAAAAGTATAATTTCTTCAGCATGGCTTTAACCACATTATTTACTGCATTTGTAGCCTGAACTAAATCGATTCAGACTTGCATCTTCAGATATATTCAGTGTTACAAGAATTATATTCTTGCTTACATTTCTCTTCTTCATGTTTCTGCTGCTTTCTAGACCACAGCATATGGCATACAAAATTTAAATGTTATCATTTCTTGTCTTTTATGTGCATGGAGATGAATACCACATCAGATGTCATCTGTTATAGCCTGAAGGGACCTTTGGTGCAAAAAGAAAAAATGAACAACATGTTTGAGCTACCAAGGAAACATTATTTCCCACGTTACTATTAGTTTTTTGTGAAAAGTCACTTTTCACTCAAAAATTTAATCCTATCATCTTCTCACCCAAATAGCCAAACTAATCTTCGTGTAAGACTTTACATATAGTTTTTTAATGACCTGTTTGTGCTAACTCATGCACTATACTCTTCTAATACACAACTGAGCTTTCCAATGTCTGGAAAAGTAATATCAGATTGCGTCACAGACTTAACCATCGAATAGTTTACCTGCAACTTTGGAACATGTTATATTCCGTGTTGGTTCAAAGAGATCTGATTGCTAAATGTAATGCATTCCTTGGTAGGATTTAAAGAAGCTTGTATGATTATTCTACCTGGTGCAAATTACATGAATCAATCATAATCAATTTTGTTTCACAAATGTGTGAAGACTTCTCGTGGTTATTTTCAACAATTAAAAATAAATATGTATACCATTCCTCTACAGCTTATTAACAGCTTACTTGGAGGCCAACTACCACCATATCAATTGCATGGTATATTAAATGCATATTGCAGTAATCAATTCGGTCATGAAGAGCATGATATTCACAATTACCAAGATGATCAATAGGATTCAGCCAGCAGCAAAGATCAAAAAGTACTTTACTGAACTCTATATACTATGGAGATGATTTTCTCTTGGATATGGTTTCACAATAAAATTTCTGCTGACATCTTTTTTTATCACATTATTGTAAGTTAAGCGTGTTACACATTTTTCAGAGGTTGTATTGGCCATAGTTTGAAAAGATCTGATATTCAAATGTGTAAGGACAATGCTGATTGCACATAAAAATATTTATCAGGTTAGAATAATGTTTAAAATTTTCTATACCGCTCTCTTGCTGCAGATGATGTGTCAGTAAGGAATTTTGTCACTATATTCTAAACAACAATTTGATTATTTACTGTTTCTTCAAAATCTATTAAATATTAAATTGATACTTTTTAGTTTTTAGGATGGTAACCCATTAAGGCATACAACGGCTACTTCTAAATTTAATAAATAATAAGTCAATTCCTTTTTAGGATAGTAACTCTTCAAGATATACGAGGAGAGATGGTCATCACTTTCAAATTTCCAAGAAATCCAGAAATGGCTAACTAAATCTAGAGCTTCAATTGTGGGGTGGACGAAAGGAGATGATGAATCATGGAGGGGCCATCATTTTTGTTTCAACTTAGAAAAATTTATAATCAAGATAAAATGATGGAATCTCCTCCACAACATATATGATATAACCTATAATTATCACATCCATGATCAAATAGTGGCATTAAACAAAAAAAATAACAGTCCTAATACATAGCCAACATTATTACAAATATAAGGAAAAAATTAATACACTGAATATAAAACAAGATAAATTAAATTAGAGAAAGAGCAAAATGAATTAAATTGAAGATAAAATTAACCAAAATTATTTTGAAGTCCGCAGTTCTGTACAGCTTTGAATTAGAAAATGATATGTCCAACTCTTATTGTTGTCAGTGTTCTTTTTACATAGGATTCTAGCATACTGATTGGTCACAAAAAATAGTTTAAAATCGATTTTCAAGTTATCATGGTAAGGCAACATATTGGCATAAAAAAAGTCTATGACTATTCTTAATGAATGAGTACTTAATATCAAGCACACAGAAAAGTGGACCTTAGATCTTTAAAAGTCGAGCTGTTATTTCATAATAATTTGTTGAAAGCTTAATTGTAGGGGAAGGACTCACTCACTCGCAACACCTTCCATTTGGGCATTTCCTCTCCAACAACCTCTAGCTCAACACCCAAGGCCTCTTTTGACAAATCATTTGAAGTTTCTCCACTCCTGTCCGAAGTCGGTGCTTCAGTTGCTATAGAAGCACAAGGAAAAGAGTACCTTGCTGTCAGAAAAGATGGTTTGAACTCTATGAACCATTAATTGCAGTTGCAATATTTATCCACATGTCATAAAATCCTATACAACAATGGCCACTATGGCCATCAATTAACAAACATAAACGCAATGTGTTCAGAATTGCCAACAACATGGCGCATGATCAAATACCAGAGGTAAACACATCAAATAGCATTTCACCTTGGATACACAATACAACAGGAGTCCTAATACTAGACTTACCAGATCTCACAAAATCAGAAGAAATTGCCATGTCTAATATTGGTCAATTATAGAAGATAATTGATCTCAATATCTAAACTTATCATATCACTGCCTAACAGATTCCAGTGTTATGGTAGTCGGAATTAAAATCCCCACACAGTGGATGAGATGACAGAAGTGACAGCGTTCAAGCTTACCCCATGCTGGAAGATTTTCCCATACTCTCCCCCAAGATTTATCAAGCAATAAAAAAAATTGCAATTTCTATAAATAAGACTTAGAATCTCGAGAAATTTGAAAAATAATTCTAACATTTAAGCAAAATTTATAAAATAGGAATATATTTCCAGATCAAGATTTGCCAAATTTTCTGAACTTCTGTTTATGTTTCCTTAAATTATTTGCTTGAGGTGTAGATGTATCAGCAAGACCTGGTCTACTCACAAGCTTGGTCAGGGTTAGGTAATGTAAAAAGGTTCTCTTGTTACAACAAGGAGTACATCAAGCACCAAGTTTGTATGCTGGCTAGCCCAAGACCTAAAAGATCTCCTTTACCTACTACCTAAAAAATTCCATGTACAGAACATTTTACTTGTACCCAACCTATAGCATCAGCCAAGCAAGGACTAAAGGTTCTTACCCTTGTTTTCTTTTATGTCATTCACATTTATTTTTCTGCGCTTGCTTGCATCTCCCCTTACTCTGCTGACGCCCTTAATCAAACCATTTGCAGACCCTAGCTTAACACCATCAGATCTAACGACCTGATAAACACGTTTTTTTGCTAACTCAAATATTCGATGGCTAGGGTTAGCAAAAATCCAAACTGATCTCACACCCTCTGAAACCCTCAATGCATCCAAATACTTCAAGTAAGTCACAGCATCATACCTAACCAAATAATCAGCCAGTTTCCTCAATGTCTTCAGGTCCCCGACCAGCTGCTTTGTTTTCTTCCCTATAATATGCCAAATTGGATCCAGTTGTTGGCGCACAATCTCATCAAAAGACTTGAAAAGTCCGCTTTCTACTGTCAAATCCTCCACATCAACTTTATTAGTCTTCCTAAGCTCCTTCAAGCAAGCATCCATGACCTCAATTATTGCAGATTGGATTCCAGACATCAAAGAGGTCTGTGGCATTCGAACATCAATAACCTCAGGAGGGTCCTTCTCCAGTATATCAGATACAAAAACCTGAAACCAGAAAAAAGAAAATGTTAGTGGCTAATAACTACCAATTTGCTTTCTTTATTAATAATATTTTTTTATCGAAAAAGTTAATTCTTTGAAATTCAACATTTACCACAATGTGTTGTTACTCAATGATTACAGATCATTACACTGCATAAATATTATTGCATTGCAAAATATATATATACTAAAAAATTAGAGATTAAAACACATTTAAAGGTTGTTTTCTTCTTCCTTGAAAGGAAAGGAAAGACTCTTTTAAGGTTCACAATGCCTTGTTCTTCTCACATCTAAGTGCGCTTAGACTATAGGGTAACATTCAGCATGAGACCATCACACACACCTAACCACATAAATTTCGCTTTATCTATGTTTTGGGTGTCTTTTTTACATAAGCTGCAGTAATGGAATATTGATTTGTTACTCTTCTGGAATCCAATTCATTGAAAACCAAATCGCACATCAAGAAGCTCAACCAACAAGGCCATAAACTAAACTTTGAGCCTGTTTATTTTTGGGAAAAGATGTTCAATAATGCTTACAATGTAAATTAATATTTATTTTGGTGCACCTAGGAAATCTAGGGATACATGCATCACATGAGTTAGACATTCTTGGACACTTTGTATGTTTTTTATTAGATAAGCAAGGTTTTGAAAGGGCCCTGACCCTTGTACAAGGAGAAAGATAGAGCAATAAGCACAGCCTGACAACAAAGGACAACCAAACAGAACAGCGACAAGACTACAGGAAACAGAGCATTACAAAGCAAGGGACACCACCACAACTACAGAAAACAAAGCATGAAACACCACCCGACCAGCATTAAGTCACGGTGGTTTAAAAAATTGTTCCATGGATTTTTGCTGTAATGTAATACAAGGATTCTTTTCCACAAAACTTTTCTTCTTTTTTTACAAGGAGTGGACAACAGATCACTTACAGAACCAACTTCCAACCCCAAAGTTACAAGAGAGGAGACCAACATCAGGGAGGAGGAAATTCCTTTAAATGCTTCATTCTGAAACTCCATGGGGGGGATTAGTGTAATCCTGCACAACAGCTGGAATCTTTGCCTTCTTCTTCCAAACAAAGTGTTGTTTCTTATAATTCAAGCAAGTAATGGAGGCATGACTCATTTTACCACAAGAATGGCAAATAACCGAGGAGTCATCATAATCAATCTGCTGCACCCACTTACCAAATTTAGAAGATAAGGTAATCTTAGTGGGAAGAACAAGATTATTCTCCACAAACACACACAATCTGGTAAACAGCAAGCACTTCATGGATTTGGTGACCTTATCAGTAGTACAGTATTGCCCAAAAGAGTTAGCAATGCTCATAAAAATCTTTTCATTCCAAAACTCTAAAGGCAGCTAACTGGCAAACAACCCCAAATAGGAAACTTGAAAATGTCTATCAATGGGTTGAAACCAGGGAACTACTTCTCGAGACAAAGGCCATTTGAGCCAAGAAACTAGGGGCCATTTAAAAGAACCCTTGAACAGTCTTCCTCACAGGGAAAAGAAAAAAGAAAGCAACCATTCAACATAGTAGCTACCTCAACACATCCATTAATCTTCCAAGCCCGAAGGACCTATCTTCAGACAACATCGATATTGGGGCAATTGCCACTGAATCTCCCAACCAATGAGCTCTTAAGCCACTCCAGAGACTCAAAAAGGAGAGAATCAGGAATGTCAATTTGAATCTGACCATCCTCCATAACATCTATGGAGCTTCCATCTGAAACTTTGCAGTCAAAACCATCCTGCGGGTTAGATGTGCCACCCACTTCCTTAGCACACAGCTCATCCAACACCCTAGGGTTTGGATCTGGGATAGTAGAGGAAGAAACAACAGCCACAGGAGCACCGGTGCTCTCAACCCTGCAATCCTTCCACTCACAAAGACCAATAGGGGTCGAAGGAGAAACAACAAGAATCCCAACAAGAGGAGGGGAAACAACACCTTCCTCACTAAAAGAAGGGAGAAGAAAACCTTTCTTGAGACCCTTAAACGGAGCATTTTTAAGGGGATACTCCACAAATCTCGCAGCCACACTCTTTTGAGCCTGCAAGCACACCTCAAGAAGGATATCAAGAAGAAACTCATCCTCCTCAACAAACCCTTCACTGTCCCAAGCATCAGCAAGAGGAGAACCATCAACAAGATCTCCATTTTCAGAGAAAAGAAAATCTTCCTCGTTCCATTCATGTGCCCACAATTCAATTTCCAAGGAGACGGGCATCTTTAGCAAATTCAAAAAAGGGACAACCTTCAATATTTGGCATTTTTTTCTGTCCATGCATTGATTCTTTTCAATGATTTTTTTTACTTTTCTTTTTTAGGGTTTTTACTTTTTATGTGTGATTTGGTACTACTTTCAGATGGATATATACATCACTCAAATGTGATGGTCATATGACCATAATTACGCATGTGTACTGTAAAATAGAACCAAAACTCATTTTTGGAAGACTGTATCAGATAAAGGGAGAAATTTTAGGCAGGCATTCTTAAGAATTAAAGTTATATATCTGGCCCGTGATGTTTCCTACTTTAACCATAAATTGCCCTAGCATTTGTAGGGCAACACTGAATGGAAAACAGTTACGAAAAATTTACCTAGCAAACAATATATGGAGCTCGGTCCAACAGTTTTGAGAAATGCATGACTTTGACTCGAAACTGAGTTACAACTATATTGCGGCTCCTTCCTAGTATCACTCTTTAGTCATCAACAATACTGACATATGGTTGATTGTGAATTGTATAATATTATTCTGCTTGGCAATACATGAGAATCACATTTATTCAAAGAAACACATATCAAATATTTACAGATTTTTAATTTGCTGAGTCGTCCCGAGTTTTCACTGTGCTTTCTACCACGTCCAAGTCAAAATCTCAAATGTGCGCAACCAGTCTGTGTTGAACAGGAATCTCAATGCTGTGATTTAAAAAGAAATCTTGACACGAATATATATTTTCAAATTATCATGAAGAAATTGAAATTTTAATATTGATATCTAATCAAACCCTAGACTTTAAACAAAATTTAATATGTGTACTCCTTAACATGTTACCTACCTGAAATCTCGGCCAAAGATGCAGTTTCCTGACAAACAAGCACTTCATAATACGCTCCGTCTTGGAAAAACCCGCAATCATGGACTGGGGTCTATCGGAAAAAGCCCTAACATAACCCTTCTTATTGCCAAATCTGTAGAGACGCACTATGAAGGCTTCTGTGCATGTTTCCGTCAATCTGTGGGCGTTGACAAGAATGAGACCTGCGACTCTGCTGAGCGGCACCTTTTCGTTGAGCAAGTCGACAATGAGAATGCGCGACGTGATGAAGAAAACTCCGCCCTGGGAATAACATTCAACTCTGTCTTGAGACGAATATTGACTGTCTATATCAATGGGCGCCGCCAGGCGGAGGTCAGCTGCGAGGGCTCTGCGCTGGGAGTCGGAGGCGGACAGTATGAAAAGGATGCCGTCTGAATGGGAGTGTAGTCGTATGAGAGAGGCGATGAGTTTGTTGAGGCCGAGACCCGAACCCAACACCACCAGCCCGCCGTTGTCATCTTGAAGGAGCTCTCCGATTATAAGCTCGTGGAAGGGCAGCATAGGAAGAGTGGGCTGATTTTGAAACAGGCGCATCTGTAATGTGTGCGGGTAGAATTTGGCTCCGCCCGATTACAAATCGCAGTGGGGTTGCTGCGACCAGGTCCTCGCCAATACTGCGCTACTTCGCTGAATCCAAGGGCCGCGTGTCATCTTAGAGGGGATTCCTAAAAAATTCTTAACGCGCCAAAATTTACCGAACTCTGAAATATTTGGCACTTCGAGGTTTTTTTTCAAATTTTGATGCCTTCTATTTAAGGCCGGATTTTGGACGCTCCGTTTGAAAGTCTTCTTTGTAAACTCTTTTTGAAATGAAGTGTTTTTAGGTAGTGAATTTTGATGAAAGAAGTCTGCAATTTTGATCAGTTTTATCTCTTCAAATAAGGTGTTTAAATTGTCAAATTTTCAAGATATCTTCATATCTATAGTTGGTATCGATATCACTCTTTAAGTTTCTACCTAATTAGTAAGTAGATTTATGTGGGGCCGCTGAGCTAGGTCGCGAGGACATCTATGCAGTACAAAAAAAAAAAGTAGATTTATGTGAATTTGTGAGTTAAAATATTTTTTTATTATTTGGAGTTGTGAGCATTTACTTATGATGTATTTATATAAGTTACATTCTTTTAATTTTTTTAAAATATTAAAAGCAATTAGATTAAAATATATATATTAAGATATTATTATCCATCTCTTATGCGTCATAATATAATTGGTTGTTTTTTTGATGTAACTTATCAAAATAGTTTTTTTTATTTTTTAAGTATAAACATAAGGATTGGTATTCTATAAATAATGGGTAAAAGTCAATAAAAATAGAGATCACTTACTACACTACACCATAAGGACTATTAGTGTGTGGGTGGCTATTAGGTCCTCTCTTCTATCTACTAACATTTGTACTAAATAACAAAGAAATATGAAACGTCACTTTAAGCATTCATTTTAAATATTGTTTACATTTGACCATTTCACTTGAAATTGAGATAAAAAGTTTTGGCATAAATTTATGTAAGGGAACAAGAAGTTATAAATATAATAACATAATTGTCTCATATAATTTAGTGCTTATTTTAAGAGAATGGCCAAATATAATTGCATATCAATAAATGGTTGTGTTAAGTTGGGTTCATTCACCTACCCCTTGTTTATCTTTATTTGTACATATTCTCATGCATTTATTTGCACTCTATGTATTTCTACATTTTTTTATACACGAACCACATTTTGTAGCCCTGTATCTAAATAGTTATTCCTTGAACAAGTTTTAATGTTTTGTTACTTTAGGTCATTCATATAGCCATAAGATTCATTTCGCAATCATAGATTTGACCTCCAAATTTCTAAAATTCGAGTTTAAATTTAGTTGATTCCCACCCATTTCACTAGCCATTATGGAATGACTAAACACATATTTGCATGATTTATTATTATGTATCTATATTTAAAGGTATTCAATGGCATTTGTTTCATATCCTCTCATCCTAGAGCATTCAAGGAGCAATTCTTCGAATAGTTTGGTTTAATGCGCTAAAACGGAATAACATCTATATAACTATACTAGCATATTTGCATGATTGGCTTTGGGAAAGTACATGAAAATGGGCCTGAACCAAAAGGAGGTTTTAAGTGGGCACCTTTTTTTAAATCAAGAAAAACTAATCTTGTATGAGATATTGAAGATAGTTACACTCAAAATTTGAAGACGTGACAAGAACAAGAGTCGTAGTGCTCTAAATCTAATTTCTAAACTACTAATTTATTTTGAAAATAGTGGAGATTAAGGGGTTCAAATAGAGGGAGCACACAAATTGCCCTTATTTTCATCAAAAAATATAACATAGCATTTAGTGTGCTCCCCAAAATGCTAACTTTTTTTAGAGTTTCAAAAGTCTCTTTTTTGAAAAATTAGCTAACATCATGTAGTTTATACCTAATTTTTCTAATATTTTTTTAATGAATATATGATATTTTACTAATTTTCAACGTGGACACATCCTAAAAAACAAAAAAATTAAACATGCTCTCCCCTAATTTTTTTTAAAATTAATTGGAAATGATTTTTTAATTTGCATAGAATAGAATATAGTTTTTAAAAATGTAATTTATTTTAAATGTTGATGAGCAGGCAAAAATGAAACCAAAAATACCATAAATAGGTTTTCGATAAAAAATAGACACTAGCAAAAGAAATTAAAGATCAAAATCTTAACATATTTGAAATATAAAAAAAATACAAGGTTAGATAGCTAGGAGAGAGCTTGATGTTATTATGGTGCTTTTTTAACTCAACATCAAAAGATGTGCAAACCTAATAGAGAGCATGCTTGAGATTTGGATGTCTTTCTATGTTTTACAAAAAATATGTCTTTGGGCATTGACATGCAAGTCCAACCCTTTGGGTTGGATGCCCAAAGCAAGTCTAACCCTAAGTGTCGATGGTTTCCAAGTAAAGTTATAATGTGCTAGCATTGTGAGAAAAAAAAGTCTAAATCACATTATTTTAAATTGTTATTTATATTTTACAAGTCATTTTTTTATTTTTATTCGAGGGTGCTAACCCAAACCCCCACTAGAGGGCTTTAAAATCTATTGTCACCCCCTAGACCCCTTGGCAATATAAGTGGAGAGGAAAGCCCCCTCCCCCACACCCCACTAAGAACTAGAATCTAAACACAATTGTAATAAACAAAAAGATAAGTAGACTAGATACTACCAACACATCTCCCTCTTCCTCTCTCCTTCCATTTATCTCTCTATATATTCATCTCTCCACCTCTCATCTCTTTATCTTTCCCTCTTCATCTTTTTCTATATATATCTTCATTTCTCACTTTATCTTTGCATATCTTTCTGTCTCTATCTCTACATACCTCTCCCTCTCTCCCCCTCTCTCCCTCTTCTTCTTCCTAGAATTCTATATCTATATCTATATTTGCTTCTCTATTTATCTCCCCTATCTCTATCTCTCCATATTTTCCTTCTATCTCTCACTCTCTTTATATCTATCTCCTTAAATCTTCATCTATTTCTACCCTTATACCTCTCCCTCTCTTCGCCTCTCTCTATATATCACTCCCTATTGTTGGAAAATGTGCCTCAAACTTACTGACATGAAACTCCTGAAAGAGAAAAATCGATTGGACCCTCAGAATGTCTTACCGACTAGCAGCTGTGTTCTAAACTTCTGAAGAGCTCAAATCGACGTGACTTTGGAATTGTCTTGCCAACGGAAGTCATCGGCAAGACATGGCTATCATTGTGAAAGTTTTAACTCTTTCCGTCTGGGAAGACCTCTTGCCGATGGGTTGATTCCTAGTGATCATCAGGGAGACTCTTGGCGACGAGTGGCATCGGGGAGAGACGTGAACCTTCGGAGTGACTCATTTCGACAGAGTATGTCTCGTCGATGGTTTTATACACGAATGTCATCAGGGTGACATGAAGGCTCGATAAGAGTCTAAGCGACAGTGTTGGTCTCGCCAACAGGTCTATGTTCGATGAGAACTTTTGCCGATGGATGTGGTCTCACCAACAAGTATACATTCGGTGTGAGCTCTTACCGACAGTGTTGGTCTCGCCGACAGATTTGCAATCGGTATGAAGTCTTGTCAATAGTATTCCTCTCACTGATGGTTTTGTGTTTGTTGTGAACTCTCAGCGATAGCGAAACTCTCGCTGATAGATTTGCATGAGATGGATATCGATGTGAAGTCTTAGCAATAGAGTGTGTCTGGCTGATGGGTTTGTATTCGATATGATTCTTGCTAATAGAGTGAGTCTGGCCGACAGGTTTGCACTCAATATGACTCTTGCCGATGGTGGTGACTCTTGCTGATGGACAGTTGGTTTTCTTATGATATCGGGGAGACTTGATTTGTTATCGGTCTGACTTCTTAGGGTGTTGTCAATACCTTTGGTCTTGCCCATAGCTATGTGATCGGGCATTTTGGCATCGGGGAGACATGGTCTAGTGTCTCATCAACATGTGATTCAGTTTGAACATTTTGACCGAACGACTATCTGACGTGGTCTGTTTTGAACCAATGAGCGAAGCGGAAGGAGAACCGTTGGCAGTTGAACTGTTGCGACCGTTCCTGTCTGGAAGATGAACAGATTGTGGGAAAAATGACTATGCTTTGCAATGGTTGACGATGGTGAACAGTTTGAGATAATGAAAGTGTTGCTCGATTGAACATGAATTGATCTTAGTGGGTTCATTGTATGCGTCTAAGAGCATTGTGAGATTAATGTTTTGTACAAGATTGATCAGTGAATGTTGCTGTTGTAAATTGACATCAGAAAGTTAAGTTTGATCTCTATATGTAATTTTCTTTACTATAATACAAAGAGGCTTTTCTTGGTGTGGTGGGTTTTTCTCCCATAAGGGTTTTCCCACGTAAATCTGGTGTCCAATTGTGTATGTTCATTTCTTTGTTCTGTTATTCCTTTCAAGTGTATCTTAATGAATTGTAATTGAAAAATTTAAAGTCCTGCATTCTTCCCTAAGGTTTTGACGTTAGGAGAGTTTGTTCCACACCTAAGCTTTCCTTGCAAGTGGTATTAGAGCCTGGCCAGTTGTGTTATCCTTGTGGGTATGTTAGGTTTTTTGTGTTAATTCTATTCAGTGGGAGTCTTGTAGAAGTCTGGTAATTCAAATTACAGATTAAGATGGCAAGCACATCATGAAAGATTGAAATTGAGAAATTCAATGGTAGTAATTTTGAGTTGTGGAAACTCAAAATGGAAGATTTGTCGGTTGATCGTGATCTTTGGCTTGCTGTGTCTGGGACGAAGCCTATAGGAATGAAGCAAAAGGATTGGGACCTTGCAGATCAAAAATCAAAGGGGTTGATAAGGCTCTGTTTAGCAGACTTTGTTCTTCTAAATGTTCATGAAGAAAAGACAACATCCTCTTTGTGGAAAAGACTGGGAGCTATTTATCAGGGCAAGTCCTTGGTGAATAAGTTGTACTCTTTGAAAACGTAGGAAGGAGTGTTTGTTGCTGATTATTTGAATGCTTTCAACATGCCGATTGTTCAGTTAGCATATGTGGGTGTAAAGATTGATGAAGAAGATCGTTGTATGCTATTGTTGTGTTATTTGTTAGATTCTTGGGATCACTTGGTGATGGCTATTGGGAGTACTACTTCCTCTTTAAGATATTGTTGCTTCTTTGTTATTAGAAGAGATGAGAAGAAATTCTTCTGAGATGGCAAAGGAGGCTCTTGCTGTTAGAGGCAGATCGAAAGAAAAAGGCAAGAAGGACAAGAAGTCCAAATCCAAATCAAAGGGGAGATCAAAGTCTCCTAGTAAGAATTCCAAGGTAGAGTGTTGGAATTGTGGGCAACCTGGTCATGTCTGAAAGGATTGAAAAGAGGAGAAAAAGAAGAAGTGTTCTTCCGACAATGATTCTTCTCAAAGTGATGCAGACGCTTTCATTGCAGCCTTGGCTACATAGGCATCAGATGATGTCTGGCTGGTTGATTCTGGAGCATCTTTCCACATGACATCTCATAGAGACTGGTTCACTAAGTATGAAAAATATGATGGTGGAAGGGTGTATTTGGCAAGCGATTCATCTCTAGAAATAGTTGGTCGTGGAAGAGTCAGAATACAATTCCCTGATGGAAGAGTGAAGGGAATCAATGATGTAATGCATATACCAAGTCTGGCTCAAAATTTACTTTAAGTTAGTAAGCTGAACAATGTTGGAGTGCAAGTCACGTTCTTTGGAAATGGCTACAAAATGACTAGAGGCTCAATGGTGCTAGCAAGGGGTGCTCGTATTGGTACCTTGATAAGCTATATGCATTTGTTGTGTAATGCAATAGTGTCTCTGTAAACTCATAGAAGGCTACTCATGGAGAAAAGGAGGAAAAAGTTCCTAATAGTGCAAACTCTATGGAAGTTAAACTTCCAGTAGAAAAGACTATGCTCTGGCATCACAGGCTTGGCCACATTGGAGAAAAAGGTTTAAAAATCTTGAAGAATAAAAACCTGGTTGAAGGGCTTGATGACTGTAACCTTGAATTCAAATTTTGTGAACATTGTATATATGGTAAACAACATCGTGTTTCATTTTACTCCAGTCCTCATAAATCTTTTGGTTTACTTGATTACATTCATTCTAATGTTCTTGGTCCAGTAAATGTTCCTTCTTTGTCTAAATCAAGATATTATGTATCGTTCATTGATGATTATTCAAGAAGAGCATTTGTTTATTTTTTGAAAAGTAAATCAGAAGTGTTCAGTCGTTTTAAGGAATTTAAAAACCTTGTGGAAAATCATACTGAAATAAAAATAAAATGTTTAAGGACTGACAATGGCGGTGAGTTTTGTTTTGATGAGTTTGAAAGGTATTGTAAAGATCATGGGATTAAAAGACATAAAACTACACCCTACACTCTGCAACAAAATGGAGTTGTTGAAAGGCTCAACAGGATAGTGATGGAAAGAGCACGAAGTATGCTAAGCAGTGCTGGCTTGGAGGAGAAGTTATGGGCTGAGGCAGTTGTAACAAGATGTTATTTAATAAACTGTTCTCCTAATTCTGCTCTTGTTGAGAAAACACCTTTGGAAGCATGGTCTGGAAAGAAGCCCTCTCAGAGACACATTCATGTCTTTGGCTGTGAGGCATATGCATATGTGTCGAATGAAAAAAGATCTAAATTAGAAAACAAGGCTGTTAAATGTATTTTTATTGGTTATAGTGCTAGCATAAAAGGATACAAGCTTTGGAATCCTGATACGGAGAAGGTTTTGTACAACAAAAGTGTTATTTTTTGTGAGCTAAATCCTTCTACTTTGGATCTACAATCAGAGACAAAATTAGAAAATAAAAAAGATGTAGTTGAAATTCCTCTGACACCAGATAAAGAGGAATTGAAAATTCAAAATGTACCTGAAACTGAGGAGAGCTCAAGTAGTTCTGAAGAAGAACAACAACCTCAGCCTCAGCCTGTGAGGAGGTCAACACGTGAAAGAAAGCAACCTGATAGGTATGGGTTTTCTTTGTTAGATTTTACTTGTGCCTATGCTTTAATTTCTAGCACTGATAAGCCTAAGACTATGAAAGAGGCATTTAGAATGTCTGATTCAAACTCTTGGTTGGAAGCCATGAATGAAGAAATGGCATCATTAGAAAAGAATGACACTTGGAGTTTGGTGCCCTTGCCTGAAGGCATAAAAGTTGTTGGCTGCAAATGGGTATTTAAAAAGAAGATCAGTCTGGATGGCAGTGTGGAAAAGTATAAGGCGAGGTTGGTTGCAAAGGGATATTCCCAAGTAGAGGGAATTGATTATGGAAAAAAAAAATTCTTCTGTACCTAAGCTGATGTCTATCAGATTTCTTTTGTCACTTGTAGCAACGTATGACTTAGAGATTGAACAGATGGATGTGAAGACAAAATTTCTTCATGGTGACCTTGAAGAAGAAATTTACATGTCCCAGCCTAAGCACTTTGTGGAAAAAGGTAAAGAAAATATGGTTTGCAAGTTGAAAAAATCTTTGTATGGATTAAAACAATCTCCTAGAATGTGTAAGGTACCGTATTTGACACTTTTTGTCATTGGGATTTGTAAGATCAAAACTGATCATTGTGTACTACAAAGTTGAAAAATGATCGTATTCTTATTGCCTCTATGCGATGATATGTTGTTCATAGGCAATAGTAAGTTAATGATTTCTTAATCTAAAATCTCGCCATTCCGCGAAGTTCGAAATGAAAGACCTGCTACCTGCATATTCTAGGAATGGAAATAATCTACTTTGGTCTAACTGCAGTAAGTATTAATACTATTTTGAGAGATTTTGTATGACTAATTGCAAGCAGCCTAGTTGTTCTAGTTTTGTAGGGAACTTAAGCTATCTGTTGAAGATCGCCCAAAATCTCCTAATCGAGATAGAGGACAGCGACTAGAGTGCCTATGCTAGTGCAGCTTGGTAGTTTAATGCATGCAATGGTTTTGTACAAGGCCGCATTACTGGCCCAAGCAATGGGAGTACTTAGTCGCTTTATGAAAATCTTGGAAGGACACATTGGGATGTTGTGAAAAGAGTGTTTAGATATCTAATGGGCACTTCAAAATATGCTTTGTGTTACCATGGAAATTTGGTTGAATCACGCAGGACTCTCAGCATTCGAGGCTATGTGGATTTTGATTTCAAGGGACATTGATGTTAAGATCCACTAGTGGATATATTTTCATGATGAATGGTGGTGCAGTTAGTTGGATGAGTAAGCGGCAGGCTATAGTCATTTTGTCCACTACAGAGGCAGAATACATGGCACCAACACATGCCTATAAAGAAGCAATCTTGGTTAAAACGTTTGTGTTCTAACATTGGGTTTGATGCAGGAAAATTACAATTTACTATGATAGTCAGAGTGCTATTTGTTTGGCAAAAAATCCTACTTTCCATGCCAGGACGAAACATATTGATGTGTAGTATCATTTTGTACGAGATATGGTGGAGGATGGAAAGGTCTCTTTAGAAAAAGTGGATACTCTAGAGAATGTTGCAGATGCATTGACGAAGCCAGTAAGCACAGACAAGTTCAGGTGGTGTGCCAGTTCGATGGGCCTTAGTTCCCATGAATTATAGTAGTTTTGTTGTGTTCTAGAGGTGTCAGTAAGATCTTCGTCAAGTGGGAGATTGTTGGAAAATGTGCCTCAAACTTACTGACATGAAACTCCTAAAAGAGCAAAATCGGTGAGACCCTCATAATGTCTCATCGACTAGCAGTTGTGTTCTAAACTTTTGAAGAGCTCAGATCGATGTGACTTTGGAACCGTCTTGCCGACGGAAGTCATCGACAAGACATGGCTATCGCTATGAAAGTTCTAACTCTTTCCGTTCGAGCAGACCTATTGCCGATGGGTTGATTCCTAGTGATCATTGGGGAGACTCTTGGCGATGAGTGGCATCAGGGAGAGACGTGAACCTTCAGAGTGACTCATTCTGGCAGAGTATGTCTTGTCGATGGTTTTACACACGAATGTCATCGGGGTGACATGAAGGCTCAATAAGAGTCTAAGTGATAGTGTTGGTCTCGCCGACAGGTTTATGTTCGGTGAGAACTCTTGCCGATGGATGTGGTCTCACCGACAGGTATACATTCGGTGTGAGCTCTTGCCAATAGTGTTGGTCTTGTCGATAGATTTTCATTCAGTATGAAGTCTTGTTGATATTATTCCTCTCGCTGATGGTTTTGTGTTCGCTGTGAACTGTCAGCGATAGCGAAACTCTTGTCGATAGATCTGCACAAGATGGATATCAATGTGAAGTCTTCACGATAGAGTGTGTCTGGCTGATGGGTTTGTATTCAATATGATTCTTGTCGATAGAGTGAGTCTGGCTGACAAGTTTGCACTCGATATGACTCTTGCCGATGGTGGTGACTCTTGCCAATGGACAGTTGGTTTTCTTGTGATATCGGGGAGACTCGATTTGTTATCGGTCTGACTTCTTAGGGTGTTGTCGATACCTTTGGTCTTGCCGATAGCTATGTGATTGGGCATTTTGGCATCGAGGAGACACGGTCTAGTGTCTCACCGACATGCGATTCAGTTTGAACATTTTGACTGAACGACTGTCTGACGTGGTCTGTTTTGAACCAATGAGTGAAGCAGAAGGAGAACTGTTGGCAGTTGAACTGTTGCGACCATTCCTATGTGGAAGATGAACAGATTGTGGGAAAATTGACTATGCTCTGCAATGGTTGACGATGGTGAACAGTTCGAGATAATGAAAGTGTTGCTCAATTGAACACAAATTGATCTGAGTGGGTTCATTGTATGCGTCTGAGAGCATTGTGAGATTAATGTTTTGTACAAGATTGATCAGTGAATGTTGCTACTATAAATTGACATTAGAAAGTTAAGTTTGATCTATGTATGTAATTTTCCTTACTGTAATACGAATAGGTTTTTCTTGGTGTGGTGGGTTTTTCTCCCGTAAGGGTTTTCCCACGTAAATCTAGTGTCTAATTGTGTATGTTCATTTCTTTGTTCTGTTATTCCTTTCAAGTGTATCTTAATGAACTATAATTGAAAAATTTAAAGTCATATCTGCATTCTTCCCTGAGGTTTTGACGTTAGGAGAGTTTGTTCCGCACCTAAGTTTTCCTTACACCTATCTCTCTCTATAGATCTATCTTTCTCATTCTCGCCCTCTCTCTTTGTCTCTCCCTCTTTCTATCTTTATTTCTCCCTCTCCTTCCTCTCTCCCTTCATCTCTCCCTCTCTCTTCATCTTTGTATATTTATCTATCCATCTCTCCTCTCTCACTCTTTATCACAAAAAAATTTAAGCATTAACACCAACTAAAATAGGGTATGCCTCAACACAATGAAACAAGACATATGAAAAACACATGGATGAAAACAACAAAAGATCTAAATCACACATTATCTTTTAATGAGAATGTAGAGTGTACAGAAACACTTCTTGGGAAGCAACAACAACTAGGATAGTATATATTATTGAATTATAACCTCAAAAGCAATGCTTGAGGTATATCCCATTGACTGGGATGAGAATAAATTCATTGTCCAAATTTGAAATATTGAATGCATTAGCTTCTTTGCATTTGGTGTTGAGATAAGGACCACTACATATGACATCAAACTTTTCAGCCTTGGCTCTATCTACATCCCACCTTAGCACCAAGTCTCCCTCTTTGAACATTATGTTGACAATTCTCTTATCAAAATTCCTTTTGACCTATGATTGTTGATTCTCTAGGGTATGCATGGCCTTGTTTCTAATATCCCCTGACTCTATTAATTTAGCTAACCTCGCTATCATTGCATCATTTTCTAACATCTCTAAATACTACACTAACTCAAGATAAGGCAACTCTAGTGATAATATAAGTCTTGCTTCTCAAAACATAGAAAAAGGTTATCCTAAAGCTTAAATGATTAGAATAATAGGATTCAAGGCCTTTCTCTAAGGTTTCAAATTAAGATGAAGATCAACAAGGTGTATAGATTGACTTTCAACCATGAAGGTGAGCCAATTGGACCTAGATCTCCATCTTATTAAGGAGTGGAATGGATTAGAATTGATTTACTATGATTGACCTAATTAGACTATGTGCCCTAATGTGAAAATTGTAAAATACTGACAATTGATAGACTAAAACAATGAACTACAGGAAAATTTGGGAAGTGCAGAGGACTATGTATTGCCCAAAAAATTTGATGGTGGTTTGAATAGGAGGATAGAGTCACCCAAGGGTGTCTAAGTCCTTGTATGCCTCTCCTTCTCTGTTTGTGTAGTCCTTTGATAACAGATCAAAGATCTCCATTTCTAATTGCAAAGTTCTCAGAACACTGTCAGATAATTTGTAAGTGAGTTTTCACGAGTTGACAAGGTGTAGGGCTTCAATTACAACAATGAACAACTTTTATTCAAAAT
Organism: Sequoia sempervirens; assembly: GCA_007258455.2. Taxonomy (NCBI): domain Eukaryota; kingdom Viridiplantae; phylum Streptophyta; class Pinopsida; order Cupressales; family Cupressaceae; genus Sequoia; species Sequoia sempervirens. The sequence goes on from VDFB02179234.1 coordinate 53,872,550, forward strand.
TCCTTCAATCTTCTTTAGGCATGAAATCTGCACTTTCAAAGAGAAGGAAAGGGTTGTGTCATTTAGGGGCTTGCCTTAGTCAAACCCCATGTTAGCGTTTCCACATCCACAATGGCAATGTCAATGATGAAAAGGATAAATGATAGGAAGGAATGATGCAATCACAAAGTGTTGTAGCTCACCAACCTTCAATGGCTTCCTTGAAGGACCGAAGTCGTGTACATCACCTCAAGGTCTTAGATCTTGCTTTCTTGAATGCTTGAAATTGCTTGGAGACATACAACAAGGGTTAGCCTTCATAAGCAATGATAACATAAACATACATGAACTCAAATAGGATTTGACATGATGCTTGGATCTTGAATTGTTGTAATAAAGCTCTGAAATGTTGCTCTTAACAATAATGCTTGATCATAAATTCTCCAACTTGCTAGATAATTTCATTTATATTTTAAATGATGCAATAACTAGGTATTTATAGTCATTGAACTCTAATTTCCTGAAAAATAAATCCTAATAGCCGACATTTGCAATTTAAATTTTTAATTTTAAAATGTTGACACTGACATATTCAAAATTGGTCCTTGGTAAAATAGGGGGACTCATACACCCTAGGATGTATGGGTCTTGGCCCTATTTTCCAGGACATTAAGTGTCGATGACAAAATATCAATTGGATGCATTTGTTCAATGCTTGCAATTTCTTGGAAAATAGTACAAATGGGCTATAGAATGCATAATTTAGGAAGGGACCCAATTAGGCTCAATAATTTAGGGGGACAAAACATAGTGTGAAATTGTCAAGGGTGACAATTTACAACAGTATATTTAGCCCCCACTTTAGTGAGAGTATGAACTTACACTCAGACTCACACTAAAGTAGAAAAATATATGTCCATAGGGGTCTAATTGTCCAAATGTTGAAGAGATAGGATGACAGTGAATCTAAGGGGGTGATCAAGCCCCCAAGATTTAAAATCCTATGGCAAGACAACATAAGCATAAAGGAACACACATGTATGAAATGCAGCAAGACAACATACACAAAAATACATATCGGAAAACACAAAGCATACATGATAAAAACACATCGCATGAAGGAACATAAAGATGATGACGAAATGATAACAAACATGAAGAAGACACACAAAAGACATACAACCAACACACTGGTTAGTACTAAAAGGGATTCGAGTCGGTAAGGCAAAGGGACCTCAGTCTTAAATTGTCTCAAATACCAAATATCATCCATCAAATAAAGAATACTCACGTGAGGATTAGCAAGTTATTCTATGCCACATCACTCATGATCCACATGGATCTATTGGCTAGATAGTTGTGTTATGCTAGATGTCCATGCAATATGATGGGTTCCATAAGGTTAGCAAGGTGTGTTATGCTAAACACTCATGAAACACATGGATCAACTGGCAAGCAAGTTGTGTCATGCTAGGTGGCCATGTTAAAGGGGGTACTCAAGTTCCTGACCCAACAAGCTCCATTATTTTGAATCCATGAACTATCTTACAAAATATCGCTTCAGGGAGCGCATAAAACTCACCTCAAGAGGTGCATAAAGTTTAACGTCACAAGGGCGAACAAAACTCACCTTGGGGGGTGCATAAATGATAATAGGATAAGGATAAAAATTCAAATGGTGTTGTAACAACACCGCCATAAAAGGTGATTTACAAAAATAAAGGGGATTTTGTTCAATACATGAAGGGTCATGCCTTAGGGAATATCACACATGACATCACCACCAATAGAGGACTAGTTGTGGAATAAAAGACTCACACCTTAGGGAATACTAGCCATAGCATTACCACCAAGGGGAACGTTAAATGCCAAGAAAGGTCACACACTTAGAGGACATCAAGCCCAATATCACCACAAAGGAGACATTTTACATAAAGAAAGAAGGCCACAATTTGATTGACAAGGTCACACTTCCTAGGATATGTATGTTATCATCACTAAGAAGGGACCATTCTTTATGCAAACAATGAACGAGGGACTATATGCCCCCCTTAAAATTTTAGTGTAGTTGATACACTAACATTTTAAGGAGATAGAAAGGGATCCCTTGCTAGAAGGAATAAATCTAACATAAGGTTGCCTAACCCCTTGCCAACCGAATGTAGGGACAAAGGTGAGCCGAGATGCATGATGACATGTTGCTCTTCGCAAAAATAAAATATGATTGCATAAAGCCAAGTTTATACCCCCATGCATAGTAGTGAGCATTGTGTGATACTACAACTACTACATGGAAAGGAGCAACAACTATTGTTATTTGTCTCTTTTATGATTAAGTGAAGGTCCTTTTGATGTTTTTTGTTATTTTTGAAGGATAATAGCCAATACCTCTTGTTGTTTCTTACGTGTTAGGCTCTATGGGGACATAGATTCCTTGTTCTTTTACACCACATCCTTTTCCATTATAGCCAAGTTATTTTTAAAGCTCATAACCTCTTACATAAATGGCTTTCAAATCTTTCAAATAAGGTAGTATTTCATAAACACTTTCATCATATGTGGATGTGTAATTTATGTTTCCCTCTTTTTTAGAAGTTGTAGATTCAGATGCTTTTGATGATTCAGTGAAAGATTGTGTTGATAGCATTGCAACTTCTTTTTCTTTTCCTAATTTTGATTGTGTAATCTTGTATTCCCCATGAATGTAGGTGTGAAATCTAACGATCCCCAATCATCGTCCAATAAATTTATCTTTGATGAAAGATAATCAAGATCATCATTGATTTGTAAAGGTTCCATTTTTGTAGTTGGTGTCAATGGGCTAAGAGGATTCATCATTCCTATTTCAGTTTGTAAACAATTTGTAGAATTAAGATCATTTTATCATGTAAACCTTATTGTTGCGAGTGTATTTCATTAAACGATGAAGCATTGAAGGCACTCCTTTTATTTCATGAATCCACAATTTACCCAAAAGAAGATTGTATGAAATATCATGGGACATGACATGGATGGGATTTTGAAACACAACCTTACCAACTTTGACAGGTAATGTTATTACACCAAGTGGTTGTCTTCTCATGTTATCAAAACCACAGATAGACAAATCAACTGGTTGAATTTTATTCTTGTCCACTCCAATTCTATCTAAAACATTAACACTATAAATATTAATCCTTGAATCATTGTCAATAAGGGAACAATAATTCTAATCTTTTTAATAACACCCAATATCATAAAACCATCATTTTGTTTTTGTGTTTCCAAAGGAGGTAATTCACTTTGATGAAAAACAATATCCACATTACCCAAATTTATACCCTCGATTAAGGTTGCTACATCATTTAGTTGCGCACTGGAAGGAATAACAACTTTTTTCAAAGCATTTTGAAGCGTAACATGATAAATGGGTGATGTTTGAATCAAATCCCATAAGGGTATCTTAGCAGGAGTGTTACGAAGTTGTTCCATAAGATCATACTCCTTTCCACCACATTGAGGTAAGTGAGGGGCACTAAGTAAAATAGATCATGTGAGTGTGATCGATGAAGGAAGGCTTGTGTTTGTCTTGGTTTCTTGTTATTCCTTGTGTTATATGTATGAGTAACTATGTGATAATTTGGTTGTTGCGACACATGATTACTAGTAAGTTGTTTTGCAAAGTTTAGGATATGGCCATGAGGTTTAGGAAGTCCTACAATAAGAGGTGACTTAGGAGGTCCAATAATTAGAAGACTTTTGGAGGTCTAATAATCAAAGGAGATCTATTAGTCAATTATGCACACATAACCTCAACGAATTTGACTTCTTGTTGATGATCTTATATCGAGGGGGGGTCTATTGTCACCTTACTATATTTTGAAAGAAATGTATCAATGATTTCATCTTCTTGCACCATAATGTCTTCCCAAGTAGGAGAAGTATTGGTAGAGAAACAAAGAAGATTCTCATGACGCTCAATGATTGGATCCTCTAACACCAAGATGCCTTCTTCACAAGTAGGAGAGGTATCGAGAGAAGAACCATCATGATTTCATGATTGTCCATGATTGCATCCTCTTGCACCAAAACATTCCCACAAGTAGGAGAGATGTTGGGAGATGGATGAAGATTAGGAAAATTTATATGAAGAAATGTGTCAATGATTCCTTTCTCTTGCACAAAGATACTCTCACAATTAGGGGAGATATTGGGAGAGTGACTAACATGCTTTTCAATTATTTCATTTCATTTCCTTAGATTGTACTCATAAGTAGGGAGATTATAATTATACAAGCCATGGGTTACCATATCAAAACCATATCTTTGAAAAGGAAACATGTTGCTACTTGCCTTATTTATCAAATAATCAAAATCAAATAGTTTTGTAAACAAAATTGAAAAACAAACATCATATTTGGAAAAAGGACATTAAGAGAGCTTTGTCATAAAAATTTAAGACAAAAATAGCAAGATAGAGGTGCCCAAATAGGATAGAGGTGCCCAAGGGCATCTATGTCCTAGAAAGAGTGTCTGAAATTTCAAAGTTTAACTATGTAAGGCATTACTGAAGGATTTTGGGTCTGTTTGCAAACAAGTTTAGCAATGAATATTTCTCTAGATTTTGTTGAATTTATGCCAATTGTGATGAAAAATGCAAGTGTGTAATAATGTGGAAGATTTTTTGACAATTTTGAATGCAATTCTCATATCTAAAATGCAATAATTGACTAATTCTAAGTTGCCAAAATATGAAAAATGATGATTTTGATGAAATTTTGAAATCAAACCATGCAATGTTTTTCACTTTTTGAACTCTATGGAAGATTCCTAAATACAATGAATTAAAAATTATAATTTAGAGATTTGTAAGCATAAACAAATTGAAGACACGAAGACAAAGATGAATGAAAAAGTTTGTTGATGCAAGTGTAGGAGGACAGAGGCACCCAAGGGCATCTCAGTCCTTGATAGGGTCCCTAAAAACTAAAAAAATGAATGTTTACTAAACTGTCTAAGTGCTCTATTTCTGTGTGCAAATATGTCCACAATTGAGTATATTTCCACAATTTCCTCAATTTAAGATAATATGACTCAAATTCAAGTATGTAACAATAAGTGACAATTGTGAATGAATTGTTGAATGTAGATATGACCTAAATAACTAAAATAAACCAGGTAATGCAACCTATGATGCAATATGTGATGCAATTTTTTTGAATTTAAATGCTTTTATGGTGCAAAAATGAAACCCTAAATGATAAATGCAATGCACTGCAAGACCTAGATATAGGGTTTGAAATTTTAGAAGGTATACGATGCTAATACATTGGGTTCACCAAAATGAAACATAGAAAAAGGTCAATCCTAAATCTTAAATACTTAGAACAATAGGATTCAAGGCCTTTCTCTAGGGTTTCATTAAGATGGAGATCAACAAGGTGTATAGATTGACTTTCAACCATGAAGGTGAGCCAATCAGAAATGGATCTCCATCCTATTAAGGAGTGGAATGGATTAGAATTGATTGAATATGATTGACCTTATTAGACTATGTGCTCTAATGTGAAAATTGCAAGATACTGACAACCGATAAATTGAAATAGTTAATTGCAGATAGATCTGGGAAGTGCACAAGATTGTGTACCTTCTTAGAAAATTCGATGTCAGTTTGAATAGGAGGACAAAGTTACCCAAGGGTGTTTGAGTCCTTGTATGCATCTCCTACTCTATTTTTGTAGTCCTCTAATGACAAATTTGAGATCTTCGTTTTCGCTTGCAGAGTTGTTAGAACACTATTGAATAATTTTGTAAGTGAATTTTTCATGAGTCAACAAGGTGTAGGGCTTGAATTGCAGCAATGAACAACTTGTCTTCAAACTTCCTTCAATCTTCTTGAAGCCTAAAACCTACACATTCAAAAAGAAGGAAAGGTTTGTGCCATTTAGGGGCTTGCCTCCATCAAACCTCGTGTTAGTGTTTCGACTTCCATAATTGCAATGTTAATGATGAAAAGGATAAATGATAAGAAGGAATGATAAAATCACAAAGTGCCACAACACCACCCTTCAATGGCTTTCCTAAAGGATTGAAGTCATACACATCACCTCAAGGTCTTAGATCTTGCTTAGAGACCTACAACAAGGGTTAGCCTTCACAAACAATGATAACATAAACACACATGAACTCACATAGGGTTTGACATGATGCTTGAAATTGCTTAGAGACCTACAAGGGTTAGCCTTCACAAACAATGATAACATAAACACACATGAACTCACATAGGATTTGACATGATGCTTAGATCTTGAATTGCTACAATAAAGCTCTGAAATGTTTCTCTTGACATTAATGCTTGATCATAAATTCTCCAACTTGCTAGATAATTTCACTTAGATTTCAAATGATGTAATAACTAGGTATTTATAGGAATTTCTCTAATCTCCTAAAATATTAAATCTTGGTAGCTAACATTTGCAATTTGAATTTTGAACGTTAAAATGCCAACACTGACATATTCAAAATTGGTCCCTGGCAAAATAGGGGGATCGATACACCCTATGGCGTATAGGTCCTGCCCCTATTTTCTAGGACATTAAGTATCAAGGGAAAAATAGAAATTGGATGCATTTTTTCAAAGCTTTCAGTTTCTTAGAAAATGGTACAAATGGGCTATATAATGCATAATTTAGGAAATTAGGGACCCAATTAGGCTCAATAATTTAGGGGGGACAAAACATAGCATGAAATTTTCAAGGGTGAAAATTTACGACGATACACTTACCATAAACCAGCATGAAAGGGGAGTTACCAATAGCCCTCTTTGGAGTGATTCTATCAGCCCAAAGGGTTTTCATGAGTTTGTTAGACCAAGACCTTTGATTTTATTCAATGGTCCTTTTAATCATTTTGATTGGGTTTTTGTTGGTGGACCCAACTAATCCATTACCTAGAGGGAAGTAATTTGACAAATTCTTCATATATATACCATGCTTAACTTCCTAACCACTTATTTGGGTGCCAACAAAAGCCTTGGCATTATTAGAGATGATGGTGGAAGGGACACTAAATATGATCATAATTCCATCTAGGAATTCCATAATTGAAGCCTCAGTAGCATCTATTAGTTTTGTAGCTCCTCTTTCCACCTAGTGAAATAGTTTGTAGCTATCACGATCGATTGGTGAACAACATTAGATGGTGGATTTATCATGCTAATAAAATCCAACTCCCAATGTGCAAATGATCGGCCTATTTGGATGGTATGAAGAGGGAGAGTAGCTAATCTTTGCTTTTGGAAAAAGAAAGAATTTTTTTACAATTATTCACCCATTTATAAGCATCATTAAATAAGGTTGTCCAATAATAACCAACCCTCATTACCTTAATAGCAATGGTCCTTACAAAGAAATGGCCCCCTAATGAGCCATCATGGAATTCTTCTAGTATACTGTTGACTTGATCTTTCCTAATGTATCTTAGCAACACTCCATTTAGGTATTTTTTGAATAATATGTGGGGATGGATTGTAGCCTAAAGTATCTTTTTTGTCCCATCTAGACCTAGAGGGTACCTATGTTCCTACAAAAATGTAGTCATGTCATGCACCTAGTTGTTTTGAGCATCACCGGTAGTTGGTTGGTCATCTTGTAGCATAAGGTTAGCCTCTATAAGAGTCTCAAAGGATTATACAAGTTGCTCACATAATCATTTTTCCCTTACAAGATTGGTTATCTTGATGTTCGCATCATCTTGCATGAATTTTGTGATCCATCAAGCCCTTTTCTCACTGACATCCCTACTTCAGAGGAGCTCCTTGACACTAGTGTAAGGGACCATTAGCTAGATCTTATTGTTGGAAAGCATATGCTTATTTTTTCAAGGATCTGAAAATAGTAAGGAATTTCTTTTCCACATAGATACACTTGGGCTTATAGTCCTTAAGCCCTTCACTAAAGAAGGTGATGGGTTACTCCAAATTGTCATTATTCAGCTATGTTAGGACAACTAATATGCTTGCTTCTCTTCCAAAGGTGTATCGAAGGAAGTCCTTTTCATATTATGGGTTGGAAAGTGTAGGAGCCTGAGTAATCGATTACTTAATAGCCTCAAAACTAGCCTTCCCTTCTTTTGTCCAATTGAATGCCATAGTTTTTTAGCATAGAGGTGAGAGGCTTTACCATAGTGGCAAGATTAGGGATGAAGCTTTGCAATCCCTTCTTGTGACTAGGGAGGGGAATATATAAGATATCCTCCACCATTTCTAGATCAATGGTAATGCCCTCATTTGGAAACTATGTGTCCAAGTAGTTTCCCTTGATCTATGGAAAACACACATTTTCTTGGATTTAAGGATATGCCATATTCTCTACAATTTTTGAAGACTTGCTCAAGATGGTCAAAGTGATCACCAACATGCTTTGAAAAAATCGTGATATCATCCAAGTAGATCAACACAAACTCTACCAGCACCCCCTTGAAAGCCATGGCCATTGCTCAAGATGGTCAAAGTGATCACCAACATGCTTTGAAAATTTAGTGATATCATCTAGGTAGATCAACACAAACTCTACCAGCACCCCCTTGAAAGCCATGGCCATTGCTCTCTGAAAGGTTGCACCAACTTTTGTTCAGCCCAAAGGGCATTTTACTATATGCATAGGTATCCCATTAATAATGAACACTATTTTGTACTAGTCTAACTCTTAGATGAAAAATTGGTTATATTATGAATATCCTTCCAAGAAGTAAAAACTTTTTGGGTCGCTTACCTTTTGTAGGATTTGTTGCATAAAAGGGAGGGGATAATGGTCTTTAAGGGAGGCCCTATTAAGGTATTTTAAATCTATGCACAATTTTCTCTCCCTATTATTTTCTTCATATGAACCAATTTTTCCACCTAAGAAGAGTGTTTGATTAGGAAAATGATCTTGGCTTTTGCCAATTTGGTCAACTATTTTCTCAGGAAAGGCTCAATCTTGGGGTTGATAGGCATATTCTTTTGACTAATAGTTTTTACATTGGGATCTAATTTGACAATGTGCTAAACCAAACTATGGTCAAATCCTTTTAGGTTCTCATAGTTCCATACAACCACATCATCATAGTAATGACAAAGCTTAATAATGGTTTTTTGTTTAGACTTGAAACATATCTTTCCCAATTTTAATAACTTGTCTTCTGCTACAATGATTGGCTTGTATTCACCCCCTTTTACAACCAAGTTCATATATTTTTATTTCTCAATTGGTCATCTGAGTTGAAAATTCCTTCTAGAGTGGTGGGACCCTTTAGTAACTTTTTGTTGCTTAGCTACATGACTTGATCTTTGTATTAGTCTTACAACTATAGTATATAAAATTGTATACCTTCACAATTTCACACTGTGTTTAGGTCCCTTAATTTATCGGACTTAATTAAGCTTCTAATTTTCCAAATTATGCATTCCAAAGCCTTATTCTTACCATTTTTTGAAAGGAGAACCCACAATAAAAATAAATGCATTTAATAATTAAATTGCCTTGGATCATGTGTGTCCTAGAGATATAGGTTAGGACCCATTTGCCCATGGGCGAATGGGCCCCCTTTGTGAGCAAGGACCTAAATTAAAATATGTTTTTGGTGGCATTTTAATGATTAAAATTCAAATTTTAAGTGGGATTTTGGTATCTATTTTTTGATAAATTGGATAAACACCTATAAATACATAGCCATTTGATCATTTGAAATCTAACAAGAAGCAAGAGGTGAAATTCAAGAGCAAATATTATTGTCAAGATCATTCAAGAGAAGCATTATTAGTCATTTATAGTAGTGTTACCATCAATTTTTAACCCCTCTTTAAAAGGTTCCTTCTAAAGTACGTATAAATAAAAAGGAGGTGCTTGTCGGGGTTTGGCTAAGTTTTAAAACCATGATGGTTTTTGACTTGTTTCTCAAACTTATTTGTTTGGCTGAAAATCATTAGTTTAAAGATTATAAATCCATATGTGGGTCCCAAAGATTGTGGGAACGCCTTAAGTAAGGGAGGTAGAGAATGTTAGCAAAATTACGTTGAGTTTTAAAACCTTTATTAGTCCTAACAGGGTTTTCAAAAGTCACCTTTTCTCGATATCATTATTAATTAAGTTACAATAATATTCTCAAGTGTTTCACATAAAGGTAATGAGAAAATTAAAAGATGAAGTTCATTCATAAGGGCAACATGTAAGCGGGTTTCTTCAAACTTGGTAGACTCTGACAAATTTTCAAAACCTTTTCAGATGCATTTACCAGTATATTTGAGGGCTCAAATATATTCATTTCTGAGGAAGAAATTACATGAAACAATGCTTCTCACAAGAAAATATAGTTTCCATACATATTTCCCATAAGTAAACAAAAGAAATTGCAGACACTTGGAATAAAAAAATAAAGATCTCCATGTTGCAGAGTAATTGAAAAACCAAAAAGATATATATATTGTATATATTGACAAAATTTTGTGTTACATTGCCAAAAAGGTGATTTCATAGTAGGGGTCTTTAGACCCATAGGGTAAATACGATGATACGAATGACCTTAATCACCTCCTACATTCACTCAATCTATGTAGGGGAGAAAACATTTTCATTATACTCTATATAATGAGTGAATGTCTCCATATTGTTACTTTCAAGGCTAGCATGCATCAGAGTTACAGGTTGGCTGACCCTTTCATTTCACAACACACAAGAGATGTAAATAGCATCACCAATCAAGCCCATGCAAGGGTGAACAAAATCCCTCTCAGTGCATCTTCCATATTTTGTCGGAACTGTGGACGGACCAGACGCTCAACAGCCCACAAAGCCCATCTGAATAAGTCCAAAAGTGTGTATGATGTTATACAGGAAGCACTCGAGTAGGGTGGCATTATGAACGTGCACTTGCATGAGGAAGTGCTCATTGATCACCTTACAAATACTTCTTCTTCCACATCACTGCAGATGATGAAGACTTTCTTCAACTAATCTTGCACTAGCCTACGAACAACACCACATTCAATGCCTTCTACAACTATGAAGTTGCTCTCCACAACTATCTCATTCGACGAGCTCGACATGCTTGAAGATGTAACTAACATTGTGCATAATGAATGGGATGGATTGGATTTATAAAATAACAGGGGCAAAATGGCAGAGCTTTGTTTGAAGAAATAAATGTCAAAGTACACATAAATTGCTTCGACTTAATTAATTCAAGTGTGGCAATGTGATGGAGATCTTGTTAATTATATTCAAGCAACCCTCAACATTTAAGGAGCTACATGGAATGATCTAGGTAGCATATCAACATTCATGGAGAAATGAAGGTGGCGATCATTTCACATGAAGTAAGCCACATGGCTTGCTTATATCAAGTGATGGTTCATCCTTCTATCTTTTCAATCGAGAAAAGGGATGCAATCATAACCATCCCCAAAAATAGTAATTAGTGCAACGAATTTGTCATAATTTGACAAGATTAATCAATTTTCAATTGACTTTATTCGACTGTGTAGCAGTTAATAACCAAGAAGTTGTTTCAAGAAACCTTAACTATTACAAGTCGAGAATGTTTAAATATATTATCTTTTGGCTTTGCAAGGGTCTGACATTTTGATCCCCCTTGCACTTTGATGCATGAGTGAGAATCGATCTTAATAAAGGATGAAATTTTGTAGTTTCAATTCATTTTCTGTGAATGGTTATTGTATTTGTGTAGTGATTGTAGATTAAATATTATTGTTTGTGAGAAAGTCTTTGAGATTTGATAGGCATTTGAACATTCCTTTCCTTTGAGAATGTGTTGTTATGTGGCATTTGATTTACTTTATTTACAATGAATGATTGGAATTGTGTTGAGTCGAGTCAACAAACATTGATAGTTTGATCTTTGAGTCACAATATTAACTATTTTTCAGTCCTTTCATTTTAGCAGTAGTTTGTTTCAGCATTGATTTTCACACTTGTATCATGGCTACGAGCAGGTGTTAGCTTACCTTTCCCACTTTCTAGTAAAAAGCATACCCCATGTTTATATATTCTAGAAAATACAAAATTGTATCAGAAGAGGGAGTTGTACCTCAATTAAAATTCAGAGAAATATCACTTGATGCAATGGTGATCTCTCCAACTGTTGTGAACTGATTTCATCCTTCTTGGGCATTATAGAGTAATTTTGTGTTCATTTTGGAAAAGAACAAATCTATTCAATAACAATTTTTTGGCGATATCACTGGAGATCGAATGGAGGAACAATTTTTGTTAGAATCTCTAGTTTATCGTGAGATTTTATTGAGTTGTCATTATATGATGAGCAAAGATGGTGTTACCACATGAAGGAATCTTTCCTGTGCTATAGCCAAGGCTAGTTTTGGTTACATTAGAACAAGAAGACATCATCTCCTAGCTAAATACACTCACGTGGCAGTACAAAAGAATCGTGACATAATATATGCATGTAAGTTTGGTGCTTGAAGAAGAAGAGCTTGCACAACACCCACCAAGACCGATGGTAGAAAGGTTCTCGAGAATTGAAATTGTTCATTATCCTAATCCGCCACCTTGACCTAACCAAAACCAAAACCCACCACTAGCTCAAAGAGCGTCACCACAAAATTGATCAAACTTAAAATTATCTCTACCAAGATTGGCGACTCTATTTTAAACGAACCCATTCATCCTAGTTGCAATTTATCTTGATGGCCTCTCCATCATCTCGACTGTAAGGTTCAGAAGTCTCATTTACTAATTAAATACATTAGTTTCCAAAATAATTTAATAGATAAAATAATTATAAAAAGATGCAAAATAAGAGAAATTATTAAATTACTTTCATCACTACATTTGAGAAACATACATCAATATATCAAAGTATATCAAAACAAGGTTGTGCTTTCATTAGATTTACCCATGTAGGCTTTCACAAGAATTATCATCTCAACAAAACATGTAAACTCAAATACTGTAATCCAAAATTCAGGAAGTAGCAAGATCATAAATGCATCCACAAAGAATCCATAACACAAAGATTTAATGAGTGGAAAACCCTCTTAGGGATGAAAAACCACTCGTAAAAATTCCTTACTGGCTTAATGAAATGCCTCATTGGCAGAGCCTTACTAGCTACAAATTCTCAATGGTTATAAGATGCCTCACTGGCAATGATCACACTGTCTCATTAACATGACCATCCATTCCATATTTCTGGGTACCATGAATATCACCTATAACAAGGAGCATAAGGAAGTTCTTTTACAAATTACATAAGTCCACAAGCAACTCTATCAAGTTTCACCAATGTGTCATCATTCTTGCATATGAAATTAAGATAATGTCAATCTATCATGAACTGCTCCCAAGTATTTGTATGAAAGACCATTCCACCTCCAATGACCTCTCAAATACCATACAAGTACGTTGAAAACCATAAGCCAATCACATAAAGCTTCATGAAAGTGATCCTAGGCCTACTACAAAGCACACATGCCTATGCAACAAGAATGCTTACTTCTAAACTCATTAATAGATAAAGGCTTCAACAGTAAGAGGATAAAACTATAAAAGAGTTAAGAAGGTATACATATACAAGCTAGTGAATTTGTAATGAGTGTATAATATTTTACAAATAAATCTCAAGATTAACTAAGTGAGGGAATTCCTAATTCCTCTGTACATACATGATAATCCATAATGCATGAGAAAAGTGTCATCACTAAAACTAAACTTTAACAAAGTAAGGTATGATTCAACATTTACTTATCTTTTATGTATGGTACAACATCCACAATATCATTTAACTAAAATCTACTAAGTATACAAATTAATGTCTAATTGTTTCCACAATCTATTTTACCCATTGCTTTGAAAGAGATAACGCCACTTTGCTTGCTAACGTAAAAGTAAATACATACAAGATTTAATTCTTTTCTAGAAGTAATTTTCTTCCCAAAAGTTATTCTATGACATAATCATTAATTTTAAAGACAAAACTCACCCATTCTTTTTACTCACTATATATAGATATATCTACCATTACTAGTTTCCATAATATAATCTTATAAACCAAGTTCCCATACCAATTACTCTTTTGAACTTCTCTTAACAACTTTGTAAGAAACACCATACTATTAGAAAATATTAATCCAAGCATAAATATTTTGAAGAGAAAGATCTTTTGCATATTCAATTAACCCAAATCTTAGCATAATTCAATTAAATATAGATTTAATATGAACTTGTTAAAAATGCATCCCTTATCTATTCATTCTTAGTACAAAATGATTGAATGGGTTTTCCTTCCAAGTGCGGAAATATGAAGCAGCTAGTCATCCACTAAACAAGCCAATAGCAAACTAATACCATCTAATTACGTAGACCAAAAAAAGAGAAGAGAAATGAACAACTTATGGTTCCATGTTTTTAAGCAGTGCAGGTTGTAATAATTTCATATACAAGTTAGATTAATAATTAGAAATTAGTCATAGTTGTGTTTAAGGTTCTATTCTGATGAACAAGGAATGACATCTAGTTTTGGAGCTATTGATTTGGAAATTTTGGTTTTATCAATTTCATAAGTATATGCCCATGACCGGAGCAACTAGAGCAAGAGTGTGCGAGTAGATTCTCTTACGCTAATATATATCCATCAGGGAGGCAAATCGGCAAGAGAAATTATGGACCATGAGGAAGAAGACTCTTAAAAAAAAGGAAGATTCTCCTTGGAGTTTGTTCATTAAGCTGTGCAGTGATGGTAATAGCATTGCCCAATCTAAAGAACAAGCGTAACCAAAAATAGAGTTGGGCGGTGGAGACATTCATTTCCAAGCTAAGGATTGCATTGGAGATGCCGACGACACATGAGACAAAAGAAGAGCCACTCAAAAGCTAGAGAAGTAATATTTCCATGGCATCACAATGATCCTGTAGTTGAAGCTAGAAAATTAGCTTGCCCAACTTGAGGCATATTTAACTATGTTCAGAGTATAAATAATTCTTTTTGCACATTTAAAGCTTAGTAATGATGAACTAACTTGATGAGATTGTAATGTTTATTCATTGATTTTGAAGAAATTTCCATAGAAAAATAGATGGGAGGATTTTAAGAAACAAAAAAAATATATTTATCATGTTCGCTATGGAGAGGAATGCACAATTAAATGATAATAGTTGACAAAGGGAACAACAAAGCATAAGGGTACACTACTGACTTTGAGAGGCAATAAATTCATTTGGAATTTGAGCATATAAGACTTAGACCTGTTGGTGAAGAACCTTGAAAGTCTTGATACCAAGGAGACAGTCTTAATGGTTGAAGTCCATTGTTGAAGCATGTGTCTAAGCATGTTGCAATGATATGGATACGAAAGGCTCATAATTGTCATCTGATACAAATCAACAAGTTGCTCCAAAGCCAAAAGGGAAAGGTGAATTGAAAAGTAAGAGATCTGCAACCATTTTTGTAAACAATACAAATGCTTAAAAATCATTGTGGGTATTTTTATATCGATGGTTATATTAGGATAACTACTAGAAGCTCCACTTAAAATTAGATCTAGTGAAACAAAGCCTCTATCCTTGGTTTATGCCAATAAATAATAGACTCTTCTCTTGCATTATCATATACTATTCATAAACAAAAGGAATGACATTAGGCAGCTATTGACAATGACTAAACATACCTTCTAATATTCAATGCCTCGTCTATGGACAACCACCGTTTAGTTTATCATATAGATCCTAAAGCTAAGAATTCTATTAAGGATAAGCATCTATAGGCCGAAATATGAAGGAGCAACATAAAGGGCGATCAAGGTTGTTGCAGCTGAGAGATACCATCAGGCTTAGGCTGTATGAGGCCCACGACCCCCCTTATGGAGGGTGCACTGCCTATGGAGGGTGTTTCCTCCACATGGTAGCCATCCTTTAAGAGAATGTGCGGATGGGAGGGCTATGCCTTCACAATTTTTTTTTTTAAATTCTTCCTACTATAATTTAAATCATAATTTTCTCCATTCGGTGATTCAAATCAACAATGCGTCAAGACTAAAAAAAGACAGTGATACTGTAATTATAATTACAAATGTATATTTATATATATTGACATTTTGGTTAAATACAAATGTCTATATATTTATATGCATATCTATTGCAAGGAGAATAAGCCAAAAGAATCAGGGCAATACAGTCTGGTCACATAATATACTACAGAGGTTATATACGTTTGCACACTAAATACATAGTTTCCTAGAGATAAACAATTGGGGTTTTTTAAAATGAATGAATTCAATCTTTCCTCAACGATCATTTATCTACACATTTTGATATTGAAGGAATTGGGGAAAGAATTTGGAAACCTGGTATTCGCTTTCAACTTGAGTATCCTCTTCTTCTTCTTCTTGCCACCGTTTAGTTTACTGTGCTTCAGAAAAACCCTCTTCCCAGCATTCAGTTTTTAGTTATCTTTTTGCATAGCAAATCAACAAAGTTTTTGAAAAACAATTGTGTGTTTTCGTTCCTAATTTTTCCTTCTTTTAAAGTTTTCTTTTTTTTAGTTTTTCCCCCAAAACCTAATCTTGAAAATAATAAATAAATAAAGTTTATTTCATGCACAATATTTATCCCAATAAATATTAATAAAGAATGCCTATTTTAATTTCAAAAATAATAGATAAGCCATTTTGATTTGCAATTTATATATTTATTCATATAAACAATAACAAAATACTACTTACTTGCACAATAAATAATTTTCCTAAATAACAAGGTATTTTCATTTAATTGTAATTAAATTTATTATTCTAAATAACAAACATTATTGAAGAATGAGTTTTCTAATTAAAATATAATTAATTCCCTTTTGTTTTATTATAAATTAAATTATAAATTAATTTAACCAAACATTATAAAATTACGAATAATAAAAATAGGGGTCGTGACATCGACCTTGGGGAACCATCTTTGGTCCCTTAGCATTGACAAGTTATATGTAATATCCCTTGAGAATCTGACCTTATTTTGCTGATATGAACTTCAAGGAATATTGTCAAACAGTTGTCTTGTAACTTTTGTACTTGCTAATTGTAGTTTCTTTTTTATATTTTTGAATATGCATTCAATGAACTCAAATGAACATGTACCAAAGTCTGAAACTAATTGAGGATGCAAGGTAACATTCTTTTTGGCTTTTTCAATTAAGATAGATGACTGAGAATGCATGTAACTGATACCTACAACCAATAAGCATTTCTACAAACACTTGGCATGCATACTAGTGTTTCCATATGAACTGAAATGGAAAATGACATTAATGCAAACATTTGCCATGCAAACTATTGGACTGAAATGAATGCTACAACAATGACATTTTATCAAACATTTAGCATGCATCCCATCTAAGCGATGAATACCTACAACAAGAAGGTTATTATGTCAAACACTTAGCAATCCCAAACTCCTCTATTGTTGATAGGAAATTGATTACAATGTTGATATGATATGCAATACAATGTTGCAACTACTTGACATAAAACCAACCCCTACAACAATGTGATAATTTGACAAATAGTTGGCATACCAACTCCAACTTCTTATATTTTCAATTTGATTACAATCTTGACTGATTTACAATGATAGAAAAGATGGACTCCCATGTGCTACTTATAATGCAATGATGTTGATAAGACTACAACTGAAATGAAATGCAAACAAAGTGAACCTAGAAAATGGACGATCCTTGAATTCAATACTGATAAGACCTTCTTCTATATGCAACACTCCAAACTAACAATATTCCTTGACCTTCCCTTGCCTCCAATGTGCTAAAATCTGGTCTGTATAGGTTGCGAACTGACTGAAGGGACTCAATGATTTTTTTTATGATTTTCTATTCCCAAATCGATGAGTAAAGGCTACAACCATAGTCTTAAGCATGCTATGATTATTCTTGACTAAAAATTCACAATTTTCTTGCAATAAAATATGAATATTCTCTGCCAAAATTGTCCTCAATAATGCAATCGAAATCTAGAAATGTTCTTCAATTTTATCTCCAAATCGTACTCCTCCAAATTTGGCAAATGTATAAGTCTGAAATATTCTCCTTTCAATGATGATTACAGTAATACAACAACTACCCAATCAACTCAATTAGGGAAATAATACAACATCTATTGCACCTATCATTTCTCATCAATTAAGCACTTGTAGAAACCCTGGATGGATTTATCAACTCCAGTTAGGGTTGATCTTTCACAATTGAACCTGGTACCTTAGAGTCTTCAAACCCTTAGGCAAATGCAAGCATTCAAGCTTATACCACGTAGGTATGAATAAAATATAAGTAAAATCCAAGTGTGCCCAAATGACTAGCAATGAGCTTCTTATATACTTTTTCTAACCCATCTTTAAGAAGATTCTAGAATATTTTATTATTTTATTCTTTAAGTGACTTTTTGATATATCATTTTATTATAGTCACTTTATTAAATTAATTATAATAAATTTACCTTTGAGATATTATTTTATTAAGATAACTTTATTAAATAATTAATGTAATACTCCACTTTAATTTAATTAAAATAATCAATTAGTCATCATTATGAAATATCAATATTTGGACAATTTAATTAATTAATTAAATTTAATTACTCTACCTCCAAATCGAGGACATGATAGTCCTCCCTTCCCAAAGATTGCTTTCCCTCAAGCAAATCCACATATGCCAAACCATCCAATTGCCACAGTACCTGAAGCCCGAAATGGAGAATCACCTGCACCTGTCCACCAACCACCTGGATCCCAAGTGATCCTGGGAAGAACTCCAACCAACATCCTCTGAATATAGTTGAAGTTCCTATCACTGTGAAGTCCTATCCATTTGTGAGGCAAACTATCCAACAAGAGAACTCCTGGATCCCAAACCTATATATCTGCCTCACCATGCCAACTCCAAGTACTGCAATAATAATCCTCATGCATCCAATCTCTCCAAAAACAATCTCCACTGGGATCACATGAATAAATTAGAAGTTCGTCCATCTCAACACCAATGGACTTCCGTTGTGCCACTCTAATACCCCCTAGAGTCCAAGTCTCGAGCTCCTGCTATTGGAAACACCCAATTGGAGAACTCTTGAAGTGAGAGACCTGTCAAACTTGGACTCATCATCAATATTTCCTCTAACACCAAGGTGATAATCCCAAATCCATCTATCCACCTTAACTATTGTTGCCTTCAAAGTAGTACTGTCAACACTCAATGAAGTATGAGGTAGAACACATGGTATAGCTGGAATACACCAACCCTTTAATTGAAAAATCTTATCAACCTCATCAAAAACATTAGAACAATGTGCATTTTCATATTCATCCTTTCTTTGAATAAAGAGTCTTCTAATGTTATCTATCCCTTTTTGCCTTGCTATGTTGATGAGATTGATCTTTTCTTTGACTTCCTGACGATGTTGTATTGCATTGGTAGCCACTAATTTAGCCTCTTTGTATTTTTGCATCCATTCTTCATTAATATTTTTAGACTTCTTTACCTCTTCCATGCCAAAATATACAAAATCAGTCCTCTTATGCTTGATATTTTCATCTCTATCAATTGGTGTAGGGCTGCCATCAATGGGTGATGTCATATCATTGAATTTATCATGATCAAAAGCTCCTATCTCATGAGAATGATGGGACATAATGTTGATGTCTTCAAACAAATCAGTAATGACATCATGCCATTGTATAGTATCTTCCTCGTCATGTGAAGCCAAATCACTCGTGGTTGTTCCACTAAGTGAATGATCAACATTCTCGTCCATCTTTATGTCTTCATGTAGTTGCTCTAATGTAGTTGGTTTGACTTCAACCACCACGTACTCTTCTTCAATATTGAAGTCATCATGAAGTGTCATGTGCTCAACATCTTTCTCTATGCAAATATGATTTTTTCTCTCCTTAGGACCAATTGTAGGCTAATCACTAGCTGCTGAAAAAGCATCATGGAGACTTGTAGATGTGTTGCCATACAAGATAACATTCTTTTTGGCTTTTTCAATTAAGATAGATGATTGAAAATGCATGCAACTGATACCTACAACCAATAAGCATTTATACAAACACTTGGCATGCATACTAGTGTTTCCATATGAACTAAAATGGAAAATGACATTAATGTAAACATTTTCCATGCAAACTATTGGACTGAAATGAATGCTACAACAATGAAATTTTATCAAACATTTAGCATGCATCCCATCTAAGTGATGAATACCTATAACAAGAAGGTTATTATGTCAAACACTTAGCAATCCCAAACTCCTCTATTACTGATAGGAAATTGATTACAATGTTGATATGATATGCAATACAATGTTGCAACTACTTGACAGAAAACCAACCCATACAACAATGTGACAATTTGATAAATAGTTGGCATACCAACTCCAACTCCTTATATTTTCAATCTGATTACAATCTTGACTAATTTACAATGATAGAGAAGATGGACTCCCATGTGCTACTTATAATGCAATGATGTTGATAAGACTACAACTAAAATGAAATGCAAACAAAGTGAACCTGGAAAATGCATGATCCTTGACTTCAATGCTGATAAAACCTTCTTCTATATGTAGTACTCCAAACTAACTATATTCCCTAACCTTCCTTGCCTCCAATGTGCTAAAATCTGGTCTGTACAGGCTGCGAATTGACTGAAGGGACTCAACGATTTTTTTTTTCTCTTCCCAAATTGATGAGTAAAGGATACAACCATAGTCTTAAGTAGGCTGTGATTATTCTTGACTGAAAAATTCATAATTTTCTTGCAATAAAATCTGAATATTCTCTACCAAAATCATCCTTAATAATGCAACCAAAATCTAGAAATGTTCTTCAATCTTATCTCCAAATCGTACTCCTCCAAATTTGGCAAGTGTATAAGTCTGAAATATTCTCCTTTCAATGATGATTACAGTAATACAACAACTACCCAATCAATTCAGTTAGGGAAATAATACAACAACTATTGCACCTATTAATTCTCTTAACAATGGCTCTGATACCACTATAATATCCCTCACCCAAATTGACTGAAAATGGTTGCCTTGTACTTGAGGAATTTTGTCAAACAATTGTCTTGCAAGGTCTGAGTTTGTTGTCTTGAGTTTATGTTTGTCTTGATTGGTTTTTGTGATGCAATAATGCTTGAAATTGATATGAGAGATATTATTCTAAGTGTTGTAAATGAAAGTAATGCAATGCTAACACTAAATGCAGCCTTTCAATGCAATTACATGACTGTATCAACAAGTGAGTACCTCTATAAATTATCAAAAACACTTGTCATACAAAGTATATATCCAATGAACATTGACATAATGACAAGCAATTATCATGCAACCTTATTTCTCCCTAATCAATATATATGATGGTCTAGTTACAATGCAATTCCAAGACTCTTGGCTTACAAAATGATATCAAATGTATGACAACCCTACTATGATTATGTACCTACAACAACGATCTCTATGATGACATATACTATGCAAAATACATCAAAGAACCTGATATAATCATGACAATGAAGCTGAGATGAATGGTAGCTTGTCACACAATGAATATCCACCAAGAAGTGATGAAGTTGACCCTCTAAGAGTTTCACCCCTATTATGATCTGTAACCTCTGATATAAAATTATAGTAGCTCCAAACCTCTCTCAAAATGCATAAAAAACCATTTCCATACCCTCCAAAATGGTGTGCTCCAAGTCTGATATGAAATTGATGCCAAATGTGCCTTGTATGAGCAAAGTCGTGGTCCTCTACTAGCCGCCAAAATACTGAAAATGCAAATCAAATAATGTGCAATGCAAAATCATCCTTGGTAGGAAAAATCAATGATGACTCCAACTGAAATCAATCCTCCAATGCAAACCCCCAATCGATCTCCACAAAATTGGCCCTTGGCCACTAAATTTTGAGCACAATGTGAAAGACTGAAATATCCTCCACTCTTATCTAGCTAGGGTTGATATTGCACAACCGAAACCGATACCTTAGAGTCTTCAAACCCTTAGGCAATGAAAGCATTCAAGCTCTCTTTCTACCACATAGGTATGTAAGAAGTAATAAAATCCAAGTGTGCCTGAATGACTAGCAACGAGCTTCTTATATACTTTTTCTAACCCATCTCCAAGAAGCTTCTAGAATATTTTATTATTTTATTATTTAAGTGAATTTTTGATATATCATTTTATTATAGTCACTTTATTAAATTAATTATAATAAAGTTACCTTTGAGATGTTATTTTATTAAGATAACTTTATTAAATAATTAATTTAATACTCCACTTTAATTTAATTAAAATAATCAATTAGTCATCCTTATGAAAAATCAATATTTGGACAACTTAATTAATTAATTTAATTTAATTACTCTGCCTCCAAATCGGGGACATGACATTATACCTCGCTTCCTGAAGGATTTAGGGAACATCTCCTTGTGTTTATTGGAGAACACGCACAAGACCCTAAAGACCAACTATATGCCTTTGTTACTTCATGTGCTTCCATTGACGTTGTCGAAGAAAATGTAGTCATTTTCCTTTTTGTTGCCTCTTTGGAGGGCTAAGTAGAAAAATGGTTCATGCAACTTACAAAGGGAAGCATTATGAATTGGAGTGCTCTCAAAGACAATTTTCTTGAGAGATTTAAGATTGTGGTCAATATAATAGCCTGCTTGAGGTTTCTTTTTGACATCCAAAGGAATGTAAATGAAAGTGTTAAAAATATTTATTGAAAGATTCACTAGGATTTTGAATTAGATTCCACGTTCTAGTAGGCCCAATGAAAAAAATGTAGTTGCCACCCTTATGCACACTTTGCCTCTGAGAATTCATTTTGTCTTGAGGAGAAGAGATATATCTAGCTTTGAAGCAATGAATATCAAAGCCATAAGAATTGAAGAAGAATTAGAGAGACACAGTGAGTTGAGTGGTGGGATTGTTTCCATCTTGAATCTCCTCCCAAGGGAGGTTATTAATATTTTAAGTAACGATGAATCACCTCAAGGTGATCTTTTGAATTTGAATTCTTCACAACTGTCGAGGTTTTCTATAACTCACATAGTCGAGGTTATGTTCATGTGTAAGCTAAAGGGTGATGTTAATGATTTCGGGAATGTATGTAACTACTATGTCCTGGCAGAGTTTATTTTGACTGACAGAAGGTTTCATCAGCTGTACGATGCATGTGTAGTTTTGTCCTCATTACTCAAATGACTACTCTTAAAGTTGAGGTGATTAGAAAAATGAAAAAAGAGAGGACTTGGGATCTTTTCATTCAATGGCTTATTCAAACATTCAAAGGAGGAGTGACAACATCTCCTTACCATGTAAGTCTTTTCACTTTCTAGTTTAGGTTTCTGAAGATGCTTTTGGGATGTGGTCATGTTGGTCTTAAACGTCGAGGGTCATATTTTTCTCAACCCATTAATGACTATGTATTATAGTTTCCTTTCCTTACCATTGCTGGTAGGGGTCTCCTACCATTGTAAATAGTTTTCTTTCCCTTCAAGTTTTGGTGTGTGGCCCCATTTTTTTTGTGTTCAATCCTTTTTTTTCTTTGAATCTCGACTCTATTGCCCAATGCTTAAGAAATTGGTAGTTCTGAATTTTAATGTCTGGGTTCATGTCTTCGTCCTTAGCAATCCTTGTCCCTAGTCAGAGCTAGTTGTTGCCATCAATTTTTAACCCCTCTTTAAAAATTTCCTTCTAAAGTACATATAAATAAAAGGGGGTGCTTTTAGGGGTTTTGCTAAGTTTTAAAACTGTGACGTTTTCTGACTTGTTTCTCAAACTTATGTGTTTGGTCAAAAATCATTAGTTTAAAGATTGCAAATCCATCTGTGGGACCCAAAGATTGTGGGAACGTCTTAAGTAAGCAAGGTGAAGAACATTCATGGAATTACATTTATTTTAAAACCTTTGTCTATCTCGATAGGGTTTTCAAAACTCACCTTCTCTCAATATCATATTTGATTAAGTTACAACAATCTTCTCAAGCATTTCACATAAAGGTAATGGGAAAATTAAAAGATGAAGTTCATTCATAAGGGAAAAATGTAAGTGAGTTTCTTCAACCTTGGTGGACTCTGATAGTTTTTTAGAACCTTTTTAGATGCATTTACTAGTATATTCGAGGGCTCAAATATATTCATTTATGAGGAAGAAATTACATGAAACAAGGTTGCTCACAAGAAAATACAATTTCCATACATATTTCCCATAAGTAAACAAAAGAAGTTGCAGACACTTGGAATAAAACAAATAAAGATCTCCATGATGCAGAGTAATTGAAAAACCAAAAAGATATATATATATATATATATATATATATCAACAAATTTTGTATTACACTGCCAAAAAGGTGATTTCATAGTAGGGGTCTTTAGACACATAGGGTAAATACGATGATATGAATGGCCTCAATCACCTCCTGCATTCGCTCAATCTGTACAAGGGAGAAAATATTTTCATTATACTCTACATAATGAGTGAATGTCTCCATATTGTTGCTTTCAGGGCCAACATGCATTAGAGTTACAGTTTCGCCGACCCTTTCATTTCACAACGCACAAGAGATGCAAATAGTGTCACCAATCAAGCCCACGTGAGGGTGAATGGAAATACCTCTCAGCGTATCTTCCACGTTTTTCAAGAACTATGGAAGGACCAGATGCTCAAGAGCTTGCAAAGCCCATCTGAATAGTACAAAAGTGTGTATGATTTTATACAAATGTCAAGTAGGGTGGCATTATGAACGTGCACTTGCGTCAGGAAGTGCTCACCGATCACCTTATGGATGACTTCTTCCACATCGTTGTGGATGATGAAGACTTCCTTCAGCTGATCTTGCACTAGCCTATGAACAACACCACATTCAACACCTTCTACAACTATGAAGTCGCTCTCCATAACTATCTCATTCGATGAGCTCGACACGCTTGAAGATGTAACTAGAACATTGTGCAAAATGAATGGGATGGATTAGATTTATAAAATGATAGGGACAAAATGGTGGATCTTTTTTTGAAGCAATAAATGCTGAAGTACACACAAATTGCTTCAACTTAATTAATTCAAGTGTGGCGATGTGATGGAGATCTTGTTAATTGGATTCAAGCATCCCTCAACATTTAAGGAGCTGCATGAAATGATCTAGGTGGCATATCAATCATCATGGATAAATCAAGGTGGCGATCATTTCACATGAAGTAAGCCACATGGCTTGCTTATATCAAGCAATGGTTCATCCTCCTGTCTTGTCAATCGAGAAACATGATGCAATCATAACCATCCACAAAAATAGCAATTAATGTAGGGAATTTGTCATAATTTGACAAGATTAATCAATTTTTGACCGACTTTATTCAACTATGTAGCAGTTAACAACCAAGAAGGCGTTTCAAGAAACCTTAACCATTACAAGTTGAGAATGTTTAAATATGCTATCTTTTGGATTTGCAAGGGTTTGACATTTTGATCCCCCTTGCACTTTGATGCATGAGTGAGAATCAATCTTAATAAAGGATCAAATTTTGCAGTTTCAATTCATTTATTGTGAATGGTTATTGTCTTTGTGCAGTGATTATAGATTAAATATTAATATTTGTGAAAAAGTCTTTGAGATTTGGCAAGAATTTGAACATTTCTTTCCCTTGAGAATTTGTTGTTCTATGACATTTGATTTACTTTATTTATAGTGAATGATTGGAATTGTGCTGAGCCAAGTCAATAAACATTGATAGTCTGATCTTAGAGTCATGATATTAACTATTTTCCAGTCCTTTCATTTCAACAGTAGTTAGTTTCAGCATTACTTTCCACGCTTGTATCATGACTACGAGCAGGTGTTAGATTACCTTTCCTACTTTCTGGTAAAAAGCATACCCAATGTTTATATATTCCAAAAAATACAAAATTGTATCAAAAGAGGAAGTTGTACCTCAATTAAAATTCAAAGGAATATCACCAATGTAATGGTGATCTCTCCAACTGTTGTGAGCTTATTTCATCCTTCTTGGGAATTATAAAGTCAGTTTGTGTTCATTTTGGAAGTGGACAAATCTGTTCACTAACAGATTTTTGGCGATTCTACTGGAGATCGAATGGAGGAATAGTTTTTGTTAGAATCTCTAGTTTATCATGATATTTTATTGAGTTGTCATTGTATGATGAGTAGAGACAGTGTTACCACATGAAGGCATCTTTCCCATGTTGTAGCTAGGGCTAGATTTGGTTACATCAGAACAAGAAGACATCATCTCTCAGATAAATACACTCATGTGGAAGTACAAAAGAAGCACAACAAAATATATGCATGTAAGTTTGGTGCTTGAAGAAGAAGAAGAGCTTGCACAACGCTCGCCAAGACCAGTGGTTGAAAGGTTCCCGAGAATTAAAATTGTTCATTATCCTAATCTTCCACCTTAACCTAATCGGAACAAAAACCCACCATCAGCTCGAAGAGTTCCACCACAAAATTGATTGAACTTAAAATTATCTCTATCATGATTGGTGACTCTACTTTAAAAGAACCCATTCATCCTAGTTGCAATTTATCTTGATGGCTCTTCATCATCCCAACCTTGGGGAACCATCTTTGGTCCCTTAGCATTGACAAGTTATACCCCACTTCTTGAAGGATTTATGGAACATCTTCCTATGTTTACTAGAGAACACACATAGGACCCTAAAGACCACCTATATTCCTTTGTTACTTCATGTGCTTCCATCGGTGTTGTCGAGGAAAATGTAGTCATTCGCCTTTTTGTTGCCTCCTTGGAGGGTCAAGTAGCAGATGATTCATGCAACTTAGAGAGGGAAGAATTACAAATTGGAGTGCTCTCAACGACAATTTTCTTGAGATATTTAAGATTGTGGTCAATATAAGAGCCCACTTGAGGATTCTTTTTGACATCCAAATGAATGAAAATGAAAGTGTTAGAATTTTTATTGATAGATTCACCAGTATTTTGAATCAGATTCCATGTTCCAATAGGCCTAATGAAAACAATCTAGTAGCCACCCTTATGCATGCTTTGCCTCTAGAATTTCATTTTATCTAGAGGAGAAGAGGCATATCTAGCTTTGAAGCAATGAAATCGAAGCCGTAAGAATTGAAGAAGAATTGAAGAAGAATTGGAGAGACACTATGAGTTGGGCAGTGGGATTGTTTCCATTTGGAATCTCCTTCCAAGGGAGGTTCTTAATATTTTAAGTAATGATGAATCACCTCAAGGTGATATTTTGAATCTAACTCCTCCATAATTGCCAAGGTTTTCTATGACTCACATAGCTGAAGATGCAAGCGAAGTTGGATTATTAGGACCAAAGAACGAGGATTTTGACGATTCAAATGGTGATGAAGAGTTTTATGATCATCATAGCATGTGTTCTAAAATTTCCATTCGAAGAAACACAGACTGGTAATTCATCCCTGATGCTGCTCAAGGGAAAATGTAGATTCATGAGAGTGATTTCTTGGAGCCCAACGTCATGCCAATTCCTACTCTAGAAATTGGAAAAGAGAAAGAAGAATTTTCTTGAGAGAGAAATACTCATCAAGGACAAATAAAAAGGAAAGTGTGTGTTGATAGGGACAAAACAAATGAATTTTTAGAAGTTCACAAAGACTTGCAACTCCTGAAAAAGGTTATGTTCATCTGTAAACTAAAGGGTGAAGTTAATGATTTATGGAATGTATGTAACTTCCATGTCCTGACAGAGTTTATTTTGATTGATGAAACAACTGCGCTTGATTAGGAGAATGAGATATTATGTTTCATTAGCTGTATGATGCCTAGGTAGTTCTGTCCTCATTACTTAAATGACCACTCTTAAAGTCGAGGTGACTGGTGAAACATAAAAAGTGAGGATCTAGGATCTTTTCATTCAATGGCTTATTCAAGCATTCAAAGGAGGAGTGACAACATTTCCTTACCATATAAGTTTTTTCACTTTCCAGTTTAGGTTTTTGAAGACGCTTTTGGGATCTGGTCATGTTGGTCTTAAACGTTAGGGGTCATATTTTTCTCAACCCATTAACAACTATGTATGATAGTTTCTTTTCCTTACCATTACTGGTAGGGGTCTCCTACCATTGTAAATAGTTTTCTTTCCCTTCAATTTTTGGTGTGTGGCCCCATTTTTGTTGTGTCTGATCCTTTTTTTTCTTTGAATCTTGACTCTGTTTCCCAATGGTTAAGAAACTGGTAGTTCTGAATTTCAAAGCTTGGGTTCATGTCTTCATTCTTAGTAGTCCTTGTCCCCAGTCAGAGCCAACTGTTACCATCAATTTTTAACCCCTATTTAAAAAGTTCCTTATAAAGTACGTATAAATAAAAAGGGGGTGCTTGTTGGGGTTTGGCTAAGTTTTAAAACCGTGATGGTTTCTGACTTGTTTCTTGAACTTATGTGTTTGGCTGAAAATCATTAGTTTAAAGATTGTAAATCCGTTTGTGGGACCCAAAGATTGTGGGAATGGCTTAAGTAAGCAAGGCGAAGAACGTTAGTAGAATTACGTTGAGGTTTAAAACCTTTATTGATCCTGACAAGGTTTTCAAAACTCACCTTTTCCCAATATCATTATTGATTAAGTTACGACAATCTTCTCAAACGTTTCACATAGAGGTAATAGGAAAATTGAAAGATGAAGTTCATTCACAAGGGTGACATGTAAGCAGGTTTCTTCAACCTTGGCGAACTTTGATAGTTTTTAGAATCTTTTCAAATGCATTTACTATTATATTTGAGGGCTCAAATGTATTCATTTTTGAGGAAGAAATTATATGAAACAAAACTCCTCACAAGAAAATACAGTTTCCATACATATTCCCATAAGTAACCAAATTGGAATAAAACAAATAAAGATCTCTATGATGCAGAGTAATAAAAAAACCAAATATATATATATATATATAATCGACAAAATTTTGTATTACATTGCCAAAAAGGTGATTTCATAGTAGGGCTCTTTAGACACATAGGGTAAATACGATGATATGAATGGCCTCAATCACCTCTTGCATTCGCTCAATCTATGCAAGGGAGAAAATATTTTCATTATATTCCACATGATGAGTGAATGCCTCCATGTTGTTGCTTTCAAGTTCAACATGCATCAAAGTTATAGCTTGTTTGACCATTTCATTTCGTAGCTCACAGGAGATGTAAATAGCATCACCAATTAGGTCCATGCAAGGGTGAATGAAAATCCCTCTCAATGCATCTTCCACATTCTACAAGAACCATGGACAGACCAGATGCTCAACAAGACACAAAGCCCATATGAATAGTTGAGAAGTGTGTATGATGTTATACAGGAAATGCTCGAGTAGGGTGGCATTATGAACATGCACTTGCACCAAAAAGTGCTCACCAATCACCTTACAATTGAATTCTTCTTCCAAATCATTGCGGATGATGAAGACTTCCTTCATCTAATCCTACACTAGCCTACAAACAACACCACATTCAACTCCTTCTACAACTATGAAGTTGCTCTCCACAACTATCTCATTCGATGAGCTTGACATGCTTGAAGATGTAACTAACATTGTGTAGAATGAATGGGATAAATTGGATTTATAAAATGATAGGGGAAAAATGGTGGAGCTTTGTTTGAAGTAATAAATGTCAAAGTACACACAAATTTATTCAACTTAATTAACTCAATTGTGGTGATGTGATGGAGATCTTATTAATTGGATTCAAGCATCCCTCAACATTTAAGGAGTTGCACGAAATGATTTAGGTGGCATATCAATAGTCATGGAGAAATTATGGTGGCGATCATTTTGTACGAAGTAAGCCATGTGGCTTGCTTATATCAAGCGATGGTTCATCCTCCTATCTTGTCAATCGGGAAATGAGATGCAATCATAACCATCCCCAAAAATAGCAATTAATTCATGGAATTTGTCATAATCTAACAAGATTAATTGGTTTTCAACCAACTTTATTCGATTGTGTAGTAGTTAACAACTAAGAAGACATTTTAAGAAACCTTAACCATTACAAGTTGAGAATGTTTAAATATGTTATCTTTTGGCTTTGCAAAGGTGATATTTTGACCCCCCTTGCACTTTGATGCATGAGTGAGAATTGATCTTAATAAAGGATCAAATTTTGAAGTTTCAATTTATTTTTTGTGAATGCTTATTGTCTCTGTGTAGTGATTATAGATTAAATGTTAATGTTTGTGAAAAATTCTTTGAGCTTTGACAAGAATTTGAACATTCCTTTCCTTTGAGTTCATGCATTGTTCTGTGGCATTTGATTTACTTTATTTATAATGAATGATTGGAATTGTGTTGAGTCAAGTCAACAAATGTTGATAGTGTGATATTTGAGTCATGTTATTAACTATTTACTAGTCCTTTCATTTCAATAATAGTTAGTTTCAACATTGCTTTCTGCACTTGTATCATGGCTATGAGTAGGTGTTAACTTCCTTTCCTACTTTCTAGTAAAAAGCATACCCCGTGTTTATATATTCTAGAAAATACAAAATTGTATCATAAGAGGGAGTTGTACCTTAATTAAAATTTAGAGGAAGATCACCAATGCAATGGTGATCTCTCTAACTATTGTGAGCTGATTTCGTCCTTCTTGGGTGTTATAGAGTCATTTTGTGTTCATTTGGAAAAGGACAAATGTGTTCACTAACAAGTAGGAATCAAGATCCTAACATCATGTCAAAGTTTGTGTGTTCATGTTGTCTTGCTAAGGCTAACAAGTGTTGTAGGTCTTCATGCATCCAAGCAAATTAGGAAATCAAGATCCAATTCCCTTGAAGTGATGTGTATGTATCCAGTCCTTCAAGGAAGCAATTGAAGGGTGGTGACTTACAACAATACAATTGTTCATTCATCATTTCCTTCCTTTCCATTCAAGGTTTTTATTATTGAAATTTCCATTGTGAAAGTGGAAACACTATTGACGAGGTTTGACTGAGACAAGCCCCTAAAATGGCCCAACATTTTCTCCCCCTTTGAATGTGCAAGTTACTAGTTGAAGAAGGATTGAAGAGATCTTGAAGAACAATTTTGTATTATTGCATTTGTTGTCATCATTCTTGTTAACCTACATAAACTAATTTGTAGAATTTATTTCTAACATTTTGACAAGTTTGTAAGTGGAAAAAAGCATATTAGATCTAGCACTAGAGGACTATAAAAAGTGGTTTTGGAAGAGCTAACAAGGACCCATTCACCTAGGGGATAATTAGTCCTTTTGCACATGTCAGAATGAATTTTTGGTGATAGGTACATGCCCTCTGATATCTCCCAAATCTACCTAAAAAGTGTTGTCATAGTTTGCTTATCTTCGGGAATCCGTATTTTACATATTAGGTCATATAGTTTCATTAGTTCAATCATTTTAAATCATTCTTAATTATCCTAAGACCCAAAAGAATCCACCAACCCAGGTTTGAGTAAGGTTTAAAGTCAATCTCTTGGCTTTGTGGTTAGTAATTATAATGAAAATTTTGGAGAGGCCCCTTGAATCCTATGTTTTTTGCATTAAGGGCCTAAGATCAACTTTTCCCCACGTTTTCAGCAACATAGACTGATTTCTAATAGAAAACTCTACTTCATTTCGCAAGAAGTTGACTATTTGTTGGTTATTTCAAAGACTTACCAATTTGCTTGATTGTTTGGGATAGTAGGCCTCACCAAGGATAACTTTAAGAAACCCCCCCTAAGAAAACGTATAAAAACCTGGTGAGTCTTGCATCATTTCTAAAAAAATAATAATTATGTTGGTGCATTTTTATTTTTTTGGGGAAATAAATTTTAATTCTATTGGAAGTTTTTTTAATTACTATAAGTTTGTAGAAAATCTTGGTGAATTATAGTTTTATTGAAACCAATAAAGTAGTTTCATTGGCGAACTAAACCTATATTCAAACTAATAAAATACTTTCGTTGGTGAATTAAACATGTTTTCAAACCAATAAAATATTTTTGTGGTGAATTAAACATGTATTAAAACGAATAAAATATTTTTGTTGGTGAATTAAACTTGTATTCAAACCAATAAAATATTTTCATGGGCGTATAAAACCTATATTCAAACAAATAACATATTTTCGTTGGTGAATTAAACCTATATTCAAACTAACAAAATATTTTTCTTGGAAAATTAAACTTGTATGCAAATAAAAATCATAGTGCACAGATGGAAAAAATATCAAATGCTAAATTATAATGATTACTTAATGAATTTATAGGTTTTGATAAGAAGTGAGCAACATTTATTATGAGTTGATATTGATAATAATTAAGGTACAACAAGCCATTCAATTCTCATATATTTTCAATGCTTTGAAGTACTCTTCCTAAAACTAGATATCAGTCCAAATAAAATTTGTACTGGCTCTCTCATGTGCTAATGAAGTGTGATTGCAGTAATTGGCTCACCTTTCAATTTTCTACCCTCAATTACATACATTTCCCAATGTGAATTTAATTATTCATTTGACAAAATTAAATCTCATTTAGAAATTATAATCATTTTGTTCCACTTCTTAGAAAAGAACCATAACTTGAGGTACGGTAACATGATGAAGATCCTTGATTAGATTATGCAATATCTTTTGCATTAAATGTTTTAACTATTGGCTCACGCTTCACCATAGTGGGATGTAGAACCAAATTTTTCTTTAAATTTAGCTTAAATTATTGATGAAGTTCATCATAATATTGATTAAAGCTCTGGTTCAAAAATCGATATGGAACTAGATACACCAATTTTTCTAACTTGTCCTCGAAGTCAATCAACTTTCCTAGGAACAATTACTAGTCATCGACTTATCAATATTTTTAATATATACACCTGATAGAATAGAGTTGCTATCAGGATGGTGTTGGGCTACAAATTTGTAGAATTTGTGGATAGATATTGGGTGAACATAGATATTTCTTCACAATTTGTATCTTTTTTACCAAACATTGGAGTTTTGCAGGTTGGTGTGTTGCCCCTAATGAATCTTATGGTTCAAAAGGATTATCTAGGAGGCCTAGGGGATGTTTTGGATACTGCATGCATTGGAGTGGAAATCCCTACACTAAGGGATATTCCATTCTTCTTAAGTGAAGGATCCCTTATAGTCTGGCATTCTTTGTGTCAAATTTCCATAATGTCTCTTTAGTGGAACATTGTCAGATAGCTACTGTAGGATATGATTTTCTCAAGAATGAAGTTTTACAACATGATTAGGAAGAGCAAGGAATGAAGAAATTTTATGTGATTTTGATAAATGTATGTGAATATTGCCTTCTGCTAGTAGCAAGATTCTGTAACTTCTGTGTGTACATCTTGCAAGTGCGTTTATAGGTACTATCACTTTGATAATATAAATGTCGACATGTATATTTCGGATCGCACTTTGAGAAAAATGATGCATGAATTTTTTCCTTACCACATTTTAAAATTTGATTATGGAGAACGACCAATTTAACTTAAACCTACACCTCAACTAACCTACTAATGTACAATATTTACAAGAAATTAAATTATGATGACTAATACCAACAATTTCAAGCACAAAACTATTTTTTATTTTAAATAATATTTTAGTATAGTTAATAGTTCTTAGTTTGTAAATTTCATCTTTATATTCTAAAATGTATGTAATGGTTTAAAAATTATGATATTTGTTACAATAGTCATCTACCATAGCATTCATGATTCCACTCCCTCTTCTTAAGAGGAATCATCTAGAAAGAAGAAGTTTAAATGTGCATATTGTAAAAGGCTAGCACATGATGAGAATAGATGTTATAATAAGAGGATTGATGAAATCATACACCACCTTCAAAATAATAACATATAGTTTCCCTCATCAGTCTCTTCTTCTTCTTCAACATCTCAATTGACAACACCATCATCTTCTCAATTAGAGAATGCAGGATCTACAACTAGGCTACACACAATGAAAGGACAAGCACTCTTGGCATCTATAAGTCCTGAATCTAATATACGACTTCTTGATTCAGGGGCATCTCATCATATGGCATATTTTATGGATATGTTCTCTTCTTTTTAGTCTTGTAATTCACCTCATATTTTGACAGGTAACAATACATATATGAAGGTAAGTGGGAAGGGTTCTATTGACATGGGAGAGGGAAATTTTAATGATTTACTTTGTGTTCCTTATTTTTCCAGTAATCTCCTTTCTATTTATCAAATTACCTACGATGGTCAAGGTAAAATAGTTGAGTTCACTCTTGATAGAGTGTACATAAGGCACTTGGAGACTAGGGATATTGTTGCTATCGGGGTGGTTGATCATTCATCTTGTTTGTATTCCTTTATACATTTTTCTTTAGAATAAGATAATGTTCCTTTGAATACAAATAATACTCCAATTGAGTATGAATAATGTTTTTGAGGAGAAATTTGGTCATCTAAACCTTGGTATTCTAGAGACTAGTGTTGAGCTTCCTACTCCATCTCTCGCTTCTTCAGCCATCTTTGCTTCTATTCAATAGGATGATCATAGTTTTTTAGATCTTGCTTTGTGGGATGAATATTTGACAGCTATTTCTAACTTGTCTGTGGAGTCTCATACTACAGATTTGGAGGATAGACTTGAGGGGTTTTCTCTCCTCTTTGATGATAGTTTCAACACAACTATTATTCCATATTCTTTGTCTTTGGAGATTGACATTCACAAGTCTTTTTATTCTCTTGATTTGTCATAGTTCTTGGTTGATTTTGACCATGATTATGTTGTGACTGTAGAGGGGGACCAACCACACCAAGGATCCAAGTCACAAAGAGCCGAGAGCGAAAGGTTGCCCTAGTCTACCTCAAGTTGTACAAGCGTTTTAGGTCAAGGATATAGAATGAAGAGCACTCTCAAGTGCTTTTGTCACTCTACTAACCTGAGAGTCTTGATGGGGCTAAACGATTAGGCTTTTGGAACACAAACTATACCTCAAAAAACTTTCTACTGGAGGATAGTAGCACAAGTCAGGGATGATAGTGCAATGCACTGGAATCTCACAAGGGTGTCGACATCCGTATAGACAAAACTATAAAAGTAAAGTAAAGAATGTCAAAAATCCACTAACAGCTTAACAGTTGAGGTTTGAATGCTAACTAAAATGATAACTAACAGAATAAGCAAAATAACTAGAAAGATGATATAGAAGTGATAGAAAGCAAAGGTGGTGAAATTGAACTTGTAGCTCAGAGAAAAACACACGAGAGAGTTAAGCAATTCAAATCTAATCTATTCAAACCATACTAACAAATTCTCAAAGCTAGATAATCGAGCACAAAAGAAAGCTAAGAACAACATGCATAAAAGAAACTATTTTACCAAACATGCGATCAATTCCGTTGAATAACCTCCATTACTCTTCTCCATTTTGTTTGTGTAGCGTACTTGCCCTCAGATTTTCAGTATTTGTGTGCAAGCATAGCCTAAGTGTTGTGATAATGATGAGACATCAAAGATTTAAGATAATTGCTCCAGAAGTCATATGATTTCGAGAGAGAGATTGGAATGATGAAGGATAAATCAATTTATAGAAAATTGATCATTCAAATGACAGGCCATAATCAAAAGATCAACAAATGGTTGAGATCAAAATATTAGACATGCATTCTGATAACTGTTAGTAGTGACATGAGTAATACAAATTAGAAATAGAAATAAATATTAAATAAATGATTTAATCTTCGAGTTAGGTATTCAAAAACAGAAGAATAGTCTTTGCATGACAAAGATAAAGATGGATTAAAGCAACTCTCTGTTTGAATACACACACAAGATTTAATTAATTAAATAAATATATTTAATTAATATGCATGTACACACAAATGAGTTAGAACTAGATGATTGAATGATATGACAAAGAGTTTATTCATGCAAACAACTCAAACATTAAATCAGGAGTTAATTGACTGATTTAAATAGATCTCGAGTTGAGTCAAAGCGAATACTTAGATAACTTACACAATTTTCTAAATATAGAGGAATGCGTTAAAATAGAATTTATGAATTAAATAATTCATTTAATTCAAGATTTGATATTTGAAGAATAATTAAACAAATAAAATTTATTTAACTAAGTGATGAAGGGATTAAATGAATAATTAAATAAATAAAGAATTTATTTAATTATAGTTGACATATGATAAAGGGTAAATTAAATAAGAATTTATTCAATTTGACAAGAAGGATAAAGTTAATTAGTAACATAATTAAATAAAAAGTGTTTATTTAATTAATTAGATAGAATAAAGAAAATGTGAATCAATTAAATAATTAAGATTATTTAATTAATAGAAGAATAAATGTTAAGGTAAATTAATTAAATAAATAGATTTAATTAATTAATAAAGAAATGAAGAACTTTAGAGAACAATTAAATAATTAACATTATTTAATCATGACCATGGAAATACGAATTATGAAGAATATTGAAGTTGTAGACTTAAACCAAATTTCGGTGTCTACATTTGCCCCTCTTTGATACAATGTCATTTTGGCATTGTGTCAAAGAAAATCGATCAAAAATATGCCCTGATGTAAAACAGATGAAAAATATGCCTCAGCAAAATTAGGATGAGTAAGGATGACGAGGAGGTAGTGGTATGCTCCCTTGAGAGGACAAGCGGGTTCAAAGAACATGAGTGTGATCTCAAAATCGATGAGAGAACTAGAAGATGAAGGACAAAAGGATAGAGGAAAATAGATAAGGGTGGTGAAGATGCATAAAAGAAAAAATGTTAGTGTGAAAAGAAAAATTAATAAATAATAAAAGAAATGAGATGGATGTTAGTATTAGCAATCTTCGATGTTTCTCTGTATCAATAAAGGCGTTGCACTTTATCATCATTAGGCGGGACTAATACAAATGGAGAAAAACACCATGATATGACATAGATCAAGGTGTGCAAGGTCATCCACTTGCTAACAACAGACAGTCGTAGACAATGATTGTCGTAACTCATACTAAGGGAACAATTTCCCCAATCTTTTTGTCAAGATAAACCACAAACAACAAACAAAATATTAGAAGACAGGTCATGAGACGCCATCACTCCTCTAAATCCGTCATGGGACATCCTTGAGGAAACTAGTAACATGACTCAAAATCAAATTTAAAAGAGAGTTGATAGACAACAATCAAAGAAAACAGAATTCTGATACATCGTTGCTTCTCTAAATCCTTCATGGGACATCCTTGAGAAAGCTAGTAATAGGATTCCAATCATAAAGTCAAAGGAAATGATAAGATAAATAAGCCATAAAGTCAAAGCCAGTAAAATATTTGCCAAAATTTAATCTGGTTTGTTTGATTTGTTTTGATTGATAAAGCCTAATTTTAGGAGATACACATACCGGATAAGACTGTGAGTTTGGTTTCGATGTTATGACTATCTGTATAAGGCATGACAAAGCCTGGTTTCAAAAAGACATGTATCGTATAAGATGTCGAGTCTGATGTCGTTGATGTGATAACCTGTGTAAGGCTATGTTGATTGGTCTAACACTGTCTATATTTAGGAAGGACTCATCCTGTATAAGACATAAGTTGATTGTTTTGATACTATCTGTTTTCAGGAAGGACACATCCTGTAGTAGACATAGATTGTTATGTTGATATCGGTATTCAGGACGGACTCATCCTGAATAAGACACAAGTTGATTGTTTTGATGATGTCTATTTCCAGGAAGGACACATCTTGTAATAGACATTAGTTGATATGTTTTGGTTGTTGCTTTGGTAATTTGTTTGATTTGGCTTAGAGACATTGCTGACTTGTTCACCAGATTGACACATGACTTGATATGACATGTTGACAATTGACTGTGTGACAACAAACCCTAAAGGACTGACCTAGTAGGGCCTCAGGGGCTGATTGCTTGATGGCCTTGCCTACGTTATACACGTAGAGACCTCGTAGTTTGACTCGACTTTGACTAACAAGACTAACTATAATAAGCTTGATTTGTATGAAGATAACAAATGTGTATGGTAGTGCATGTGACGAACCCTAATGGACTGACCTAGTAAGGCCTCGGGGGCTCATCGCTTGATGGCCTTGCCTACGTTATACACACAGAGACCTCGTAGTTCGACACGACCAATGACCTTGTCATATAGACAATGAATTGAATCATGATTTTATATAGACAAACTTAAAAGGACTGACCTAATGCCTTGTGGGCACATCGGCAGATGGTCTTGCCTACATCCAGTGACAGAGGCAACATAGTTCGACAAATGACACAGACTGATAAGTGCGACTGACTCAGACTTAGTTTTTTGGATTTTGGACATGTTTTGATTTTTTTTTTTGTCTTTTTGAAGTTTTATGATGTTTTTGTATTTTATTAGGACATTTTGTGATGTTTTTTGGATTTTATTTCGGGACATTTTGTGACAAATGCATGTGAATGATGCCTATAATCAAGCGAACAAGCATGCACAAGAATCCAAGGACAACTATGATCTTGCCCCTAGTCAAGCTGAAAACCAATTGACAGGTGATGAGGATGGTGACGATGTTGTTTGACGTGGGAAGGATATATCCCGAAACACCATGAGGATGATGATAATGTGACTAAAGGATCAAGGTTAGCAAAAAGGCTAGAAACAAAGCAAAGGAATGTTTTGAATGATGCACTAGGATGCATAGCAAGATTGTATGGATTGGGCTTATTGCATTTGGAATGACTTTTTAGGATTGGATGGGATGATGGAAGATCCTTAGACCATTGAAAAGGGAAAAACCAAGGCATGCAATAGGTATGTCATATAAAGATAACTCATTTTGAAAAATTCTATGAAGGCTATGACATGATATTTCATGGATAGTGTATGACCAAAGGATAGACATGTCAAGAGTTTTTCCAAAGCATTATTTATGTTTTTACCCCAGTCCTTATCAAGATCAAACTAGGTGGGAAAATGGACATGAATGGTAGGGCTAAGATGGATAGATGGAAATGTCATAATAATTGTCATACAAAGTGTATGGGAGATGAGACAACTTGCCCCCAAGTGTAATAGTCCACATAGATAATTTCTTACACATGACGCCTGTTTGCCAGGTTTTCATCATGGTACTTATCCAAAGTGCCATAAGAATGGTTTTCACTATTGGATGAAATTATTCTCTTGACTCTTTTTTTGTTGTTGGTGTCACCAAGATGCCTGTTTGCCAGGTTTTCATCAAAGTGACAATTTTTTTTATTTTTTTTTGTATTTTTGCATTTTTTGGATGGCCTCGATGCTTTAGATGATCACTTATTGTGCTACATCCATTAATGGTGTTGATGTAGAGACTGGTGCCATGATATGCCAATAATGACCTTGATGAAGTAGTTGCCTTGTCAGGATCATAGCACTTGCATACAATTGATTGATGTCATTGTGATCCTTGTTGACACTTGAGTTGGCCTTATCAAAATACGCACATCGCGATAGAGTGCCATGAGAGTCCTTACAATAAAGAGTTACTGCCAAGATGTGATGGATTTGTGACGTAGGATTTTTAGACTTTAGGCGAGATGTAGGATTATGACAAATGATGGTAAACGTGTTTGGCAATTTAGATGTAGGAATTTTTATTTGCCAAACTTGGGGTGATGGATGATGGAGACTAGGTTTCAGATTGGGATAATGTTTGGAACCATGACTTTTACATGCCTTGTATGATGACCATTTTGAAGGGGGTGGACATCTATTATATGTGGGAGTCCTATTTTCTTGTGGCTCAATATTTTGAGTGACTTTTACTTTTGAACTATTTTCTTCACTTGATCCATTTTTCTTTGGGATCCATTTTAACTTTATTTGTCCACTTGGATTTTTGATTGATTCAATGGCCTTTGACATTTGATTTTGAACTTTGAATTTGTAAGACTTTTGTTTTTGTTGGTTCCAAATGGAAGGTTTATTCATGTTGGAATGACAATTTATGGTATGGATGGAAGGAGTGTTGGCAACAACCTTATGGTAAGAACTACTCATGGCCTCCATTTTGATATTTGTATCAGATAAAGTTTCCCCCAATATCGAGAAGATACCATTAACATCATTAGATTTTCTTACTGAAGGATAACCAAGACCTTGATGTCTAGGATTTTCCTGAAACTATACTACTTCTAGAATTCCTTGCTCATGTATGCCTAGTCCTTTTCCTTGATACCGCATGCTCTGACAAATTTTGTTTGTGATGGGGTATTTTTTGTTTTGAAAGAAAGATGCTAACCCATCACTATGCATGTGGAAACTGTTACTTGGAATCTTCTCCTCTACAAGAAACCCTGATTTGATAAAAGTGTATGATCCTAGTTGATAGGATGTCTTAGCTTCATTGACATGTTGGATATATTTGGTGTGATTTTGTGACATATCAGATTTAGAGGATTCTACTGGTGCTTCCAAGTGGATGTTGAAACTATCTTTATGGTCATTGTCATAGAGTCCAATGAACTCAACTATAACTTGATCATTTGCAAATATGTCTAGAGTAGGAGACTCTTGTTCTAGAGGAATATCATCTATGTGTTCAAAGGAGGCAAGTGTCTCATTTTGGGAAATGGATGTGTTTTGTACTTGGATAGGGTCGTCTTCAAATTTTTGATCATGAATGGAATAAAGGTCAAGGAGAGGATCATTTTGGACTCCTTGCTCAATAGTAGTGTCTTGATCAAAGATGGGTTTATCATGAATGATATGGTTGGGAATGAAATCTTGATCAAGGATAGGTGTACTTTGGATGGCATGATTATCTAGAAGGACTTCTTTGATGGACTTAAAGATAGGGTCATGGGATAGACTACTTTGATCTTGACATGAAGGTGAAGCCATGAAGTCATGCTTTGGACTTTCCATTTGACATGTATCCTCAAGTTTAGTAGATGGGATGTGACTTTGGAGACCATGAATAGATGTATTTTCATGACTAGATGTAGATTGAGATGGAGTGGCTTGGAAGGGATTAGTGGATGAAGGACTAGGATAGGACATGGAGGCTTGGAAGGGATTAGTGGAAGGTTGGTTTCCCTTGTCAAGGTTAGGATAGGTATGACTAATAGATGTTTGTAGTGAATTAATGGAAAATATTATGTCAAGTGACTCTTGATAGTGAGGGCAGATGGCTGAATGACTAGGACTTATGGATTTTTGGTAGGAAGGGTATGTAGCTAGTTGACCATGGGTTGACGTTGGTTGGAATTTGGATTGGATAAATTATCTTTTGAAGTCTATGGCTTGTTGGAATTGACCATTATGGAGTAACTGGTATTCAACTTGACTAGCAAGCATATCAAGGTAAATTGCAAACATGGTGGTGAGATTATGATGAAATGTGATATGAGTTCTAAGGTATGACAATGCAAAGAGTGACTTAAGTCTAAGGTATTCAACCTAAGCTATGTTTTTGGGATTTTTTGAATATAAAGGATGAATGTATGCAACTATTTTTTTGGTATTTTCTATGCGAATAAGGTATGTCTAGGATGACAATAGTATAGGATGACAATATCTAAATATGCAAAGGTCTAAACAAGCTTCTAAGGTAATCAATTTTGCGAACCTGAGATGAGGTTACCAACTACCTAAAGTCTAACCAAAGTGTCGATTTAGTTATGTCAAGGAACCAATGTAGGACTAGGATCAAAGATAAGTTGAGTTTCTTAACTAGACTGATGAGCGAGGAGGACTCTCTATAGGAAAAAGGATATGATGATAGGACTAGGTTCAATGACAAATTTCGTTGATGCTATGATTTTTCTAGAGTGTAGAAAGTGGACCTATTCTAAAGTTTGTAAAAAATGACTTTCCTAAGAGTTTGATCTAAAGGTAATATGTAGTCTAAGATGAAAAACCAGAATTAGGATGACTATAGTAATGACTAAATGATACCTAAAAGATGCAAAATTGAGCAAATCGTATCAGGTCTCTATCCCAGGACTACTGTGAAAAGACAAATGAAAGACTGGTATGACTGTGTCGATTGAACTGTGACCATAAATTCTGGTTTTCTAATAATTAGGCAGATGCATTGCAGAGTTTCACAGATGCGGTTATGTTTCATAGTTGCGGGTTTCTGGTAATCAGTTGCAAGTTTTTGGTAAAATTCAGTGTCTATGTCAGATAGAGGTGGTGTAGTTTCTAACAGATGCGACTCGTATTGGCAATTGCAACTCAGACTGTAATAGATGCAATTTTCCTAAACTCTGTGCATTGGTAAAAATTCTGCGATAGTGGAAAATGCGTTGTTCTAGACAATAGTTGAGGATCACCTTGTCAGATGCATCACAAAATATCACAAGTGTGGTTTCCTAAGATAGATGCGGTTTTCAATAGAAAAAATGTGAGCTAATTATGCAGATGCGACTCTAGACTAAATAGATGCGACTCGACAGAACAATTGCGACTCTCTGGTGAACAATTGCGACTTTGTTGACAGTTGCACATTTTCAGTGAATAGAAATATAAAACTGACGCTATTTTTCATGATCAAGTTCTAGAAAACAAAGACAATCATAAGAAAAAGTGTTTTTAGTTTGATTTTGGACTCAAAGAACGCTTAATTTGACAACAGACAAGCACATCCTAGGTTGTGTAAGATAGTATTTACTAAGTTCTCACTTGGGTTTCCCTAGCTACACTTATTCAAGGCGGATGATTAGTAGCTTGACCCCTCAGGCTCCCCTCCATGACTCATTAACGTCATTCGGGGCAGCCAAGCTATAGTACCCATGAACATCCCATGGCATACTTTCATCTCTACGCATGAACTGTAAGAATATGAGATGGCTTCACAGGTCCGACATGCTCCACCAGTAAATAGAAGGATTTTGGACACTACAAACAAAGGTGTTTAATTCAGGCATTTCATTCGTAGGGCATGATCCATGCGGTGAGAGTCCCCTTTCGAATCCATCTCGTCAGAACCATATGCATGATTCTTGGGATTTCCCCAAGAATCCACTTTTATATACCGACTGGAAGTCCTCGGGTTTAGGGTGCTACCGGTCTGAGTCATCCTGAGGTGAGTAATTTTTCCCGCTAGGACACGCCCAAGTTCTAGAGTTAGTAACCGATTCTCTTACACCTAAGATCGCACGAATGTGCAAGGGGAGAGGATACTTCAATATACCGAATCGTGAGGGTAATTACATAATTCTGCTTTCGCACCAAACACAATAGACACTTGTTAATTTTAATCCAAATGAAAGATTTGCTACACTACCAAACAATCTGTTTCAAAAATTTAACTAGGGTCTTCGACATGCGTTTTGCAGAAAGATTCATTAGTAGTTTGATATTGGCCTTTGATTATCGATTTGCAAAAACTTCGTTAACTCCTCAAGACACACACTAAAAATAGAAGATTAGCGAAAATAAAAACACGAAAGGAAACTATAAATTGAAAGTCTAAACCTAAAAATATACTAGTCAGATGCGACGTTTTCTCTGTCAAATGCATCGCGGTATTTTACCAGTCAGTTGTGGCTCAGAAAATGACAGATGCGTGATTATTTTCCAGATGCGTCATTTATGATCTCAAATGCGGTCAAGAAGGTCAATTGCATCGTTTCCGATATCAGATGTGGTCCAGTATTTCAATTATGTCGTTTCGTCAAGCAGAATATCAATGGCAGCGTTTCATCAAACGCATGCGTCATTCCATACAAAACCTACAAAAATTGAATAAAAGTCTACGGATACATGAAGATGGTGTCTTCATGTCGGGTTCACCAAATGTAGCTCAGAGAAAAACACATGAGAGAGTTAAGCAATTCAAATCTAATTTATTCAAACCATACTAACAAATCCTCAAAGCTAGATAATTGGGCACAAAAGAAAGCTAAGAACAACATGCATAAAAGAAACTATTTTACCAAACATGCGATCAATTCCGTTGAATAACCTCCATTACTCTTCTCCATTTCGTCTGTGTAGCGTACTTGCCCTCAGATTTTCAGTATTTGTGTGCAAGCATAGCCTAAGTGTTGTGATAATGATGAGACATAAAAAATTTAAGATAATTGCTCCAGAAGTCATATGATTTCGAGAGAGAGATTGGAATGATGAAGGACAAATCAATTTATAGAAAATTGATCATTCAAATGACAGGCCAGGATCGAAAGATCAACGAACGGTTGAGATCAAAAGATTAGACATGCATTTTGATAATTGTTAGTAGTGACATGAGTGATACAAATTAGAAATAGAAATAAAGATTTAAATAAATTATTTAATCTTCGAGTTAGGTATTCAAAAACAAAAGAATAGTCTTTGCATGACAAAGATAAAGAAAGATTAAAGCAACTCTCTGTTTGAATACATGCACAAGATTTAATTAATTAAATAAAGATATTTAATTAATACGCATGTACACGCAAACGAGTTAGAACTAGATGATTGAATGATATGACAAAGAGTTTAT
Source organism: Sequoia sempervirens (assembly GCA_007258455.2). Classification (NCBI taxonomy): domain Eukaryota; kingdom Viridiplantae; phylum Streptophyta; class Pinopsida; order Cupressales; family Cupressaceae; genus Sequoia; species Sequoia sempervirens. The sequence continues at coordinate 53,917,007 of VDFB02179234.1, forward strand.
TCATGCAAGCAACTCAAACATTAAATCAGGAGTTAACTAACCAATTTAAATAGATCTCGAGTTGAGTCAAAGCGAATACTTAGATAACTTACACAATTTTCTAAATATAGAGGAATGCGTTAAAATAGAATTTATGAATTAAATAATTCATTTAATTCAAGATTTGACATTTGAAGAATAATTAAATAAATAAAATTTATTTAACTAAGTGATGAAGGGATTAAATGAATAATTAAATAAATAAAGAATTTATTTAATTATAGTTGACATATGATAAAGGGTAAATTAAATAAGAATTTATTTAATTTGACAAGAAGGATAAAGTTAATTAGTAACATAATTAAATAAAAAGTGTTTATTTAATTAATCAGATAGAATAAAGAAAATGTGAATCAATTAAATATTAAGATTATTTAATTAATAGAAGAATAAATGTTTTAAGGTAAAATAATTAAATAAACAAATTTATTTAATTAATAAAGAAATGAAGAACTTTAGAGAACAATTAAATAATTGACATTATTTAATCATGACCATGTAAATACGAATTATGAAGAATATTGAAGTCGCAGGCTTAAACCGGATTTTGGTGTCTACAGAACTCACGAAGGGTCCAGTTTGCTAGCAAGCTACACATGAATGTGTACCTACACATAGCCAAGAGAGGAAAATTTTTGGAGCTGTGTAGGGGTTTGCTGCAGTCAAACCTCCACTTTAGTGTTTCCACCTCCACATATAGCTAGATAGAGAGATAGATAGAAATATGATAAAGGAAATGATGCTAGAACGAAAACAAAACCAAGCACTACTAGAGACACTATTCTACTCAAATCCAACAATAAAGTAATACGAAAGCATTACCACCCTCGACCAAAGGCACTCAAGGTCAATGAGAGAGGAATGCAAGCCTACATCAATGGTAGAGTTGACGCAGCCACAACAACACCAAAAACAGTCTCACAAGAAACCAAGTTGCAAATTTTGTGGTAGATGCGAAGGATGTTGTGATTGTTGGAATCGTGAAGCTAGTGGTGCAACAAGTAGCAAAATTATGGAGCAAGAATTGCCAAGAATGTGAAGTAAGATCCAACAAGCATGCAGAAACATGAAGAAGATCAAGAATTGCTAAAGAGATGAAGTGAAAGTGAAAGATAGGCATTTGAAGAAGGTTTGGGAGGGAAAGATCCATTCAAAGGTCACTAGGAAGGCGTAAGGGCGTAGGCGTAAGGGCGTAGGGCGTAGATTCCAAATGTAGGAATCCTATTAGGATGGTAGTACGTCGCGCATGTGTCCCTAACAGAAATTCCCCCACCGACACTAAAAAGAAGTGCCAAGTGGATGGGGTGTGAAATGAGGACATGTAATTATTTGGTCGGATAATATTTTTCTAAGGTGGAGGGTGTAAAAGAGGAATTCGCAAGAGGGGTGAAAATTCACTCCTATACTTTTTCCCCCACTTTTAGCAAACATGAGTGTCAATGAGTGTTCAATAAAGTAGATCAAAAGAGTTTAGAAACCTATACCTAAACCATTGAGGAAGTAGACCACAATCTGGAAAACTCGAAAGCGCAGGGTAGGAAAATGGCTCCTTAGGTACTCTCTCCCGAGGAGGATTGAACAAAGTACACCGAAGGCCCACAGACCAATGATGGATAACTCCTGGAGGATGCAAGTGCTTCACAAGTCCTCAGACCTGCAAAGAAGGCGCCCTTAGGTACTATCTCATGAAGAAGCCTAGTGTGAGGGGACTCCGTAGAGTCATATTAGAAAGTAGCTTCACAAGTGCACCTACAAAGAAACATGTTAATTTGTAGACAAAACATGTTAGAAAACAAAAGTAGCCACACAAGCAAGCAAGCAAGTAGATAGTCACGCAGATAGTCAAAAATTGAAGGAAGAGCTTTCAAAGGGGTCCCTTGGGAACCTTCAAAAGAAAATGGGTCCACTCAAGGGAATCTCATTTTGAAAGTGTTTTCAATCAAATATGCACCCTTTGTCAGATTTACAAAATCAGACTATCTATTGAAACATGGAAACTCTTTTCAGATGTGGGTGATCTTATGTGAAAAGAGAATCTCTAGAGTGAGCTGGTTCTCCGAATAATGGATCCTATTCTAAGTAATTTTTCAGGAAAAAAGATAGAGAATAACTGCAACTAAAACCTATGACTAACAAATGATTCACTAGATTTATGAAAATTTAGACCTTATACTCACAACAGTTTCCCTATCACAATAGCCCTCACAATCTCATTAGCACATGTTTTCATCAGTGATTTGCATGAAGATTTAAAAGAACTAAATACAACATGCAACCTGAAAGCATGTAATTCTGAACAAATATTCACAACAACAAGACATGTAAGGATTCAAATTTAAAACACAAAGACATCAGATTGCCATCACAAAACTAAGACCAGAAAAATGATAAGAAGAACTCTGCTACTTTATTGAAACTGAAAGAGTGTATCTGTCTAAACTGAGTACAAAAAGTTTACAAGCTCTTAGAAAGTGTATTAGAGCAAAAACAATAATCTGGACCCCAGAAGAAAAACTAAGTTTTCTTCAAGATATATCTCCCCAAAACCCTAATCCGAGCTCAAAAATAAAAGCTCAAGAAAAGGTATCAACACTGCCCAATAAGCTTGCACAAAAGCGGAAAAAACACACTTTTTGCATGCACATACTGTTAGACCTCTAAAAATAGGCCAAATCTACTTTGAAAGCAAATAAAACACCTTATCTCTCCAGTAGGAATCTCAAATCCGACCAAGGAAATATCTCTCACAAATCTGTTAAAAATAGCAAAGAGATAAAACAACTTGTTTTATCCTTGCTTTACATAGCTTGCAGATCTTAATATACTCTCACAATCCAATCTATTTTGCAACTAAAGATTTTGGAAATCTTTTGCAAAACAATAATAAGCTTATCTCCCCAATTACAATATCTGATTTTTCTTATAAAAAATCATAAAAATAATTAAAACCCTCTATTAAATATTTAATTGTTTTTCTTTAAAAAAAAATTTCAAAATAAAGTGCCTAAAATATGAAATTTAATCTAAGGCATATCTCTCCAAGATTTAATTGATTTTCTTGAAAATCAATTACAAAAAAAAAAAAAAAAACTAAGGCTCTTATTCATATTTTAATTGATCTTCTCAAAATCAATTAAGAAAACTAAGGCATTGGACATTCTTCATTCTCCACTAAGGCAAAGGCATAAATGTTAATATTTAAATCACAAGCCCTAGATACTTAACCAAAACCTAAAATCATTGAAGCCAATACTTACAAAGTCTTATGAATTTTCCTAAAGCTCGACCTAGGCATATGCAAATAAATGAAGACTTAAACAAAGTTGACCTAGGGCATGTCAGAATTCGGCCCCTCATGGTATTAAGCTTCAAATTTTAATTTCAAAATGCAAAAAAAAGACCCTAAGTTCGAATTAGGGCAAGTAGAACAAAGACAAAGGGGAAACCCTAATCCTCTATCATTTCGTACTTTTCAACTTTGAAAGTTTGGGTCTGCCTGGGAAGAGATACCGCCGCCATGAAAGCTTGACTTTGTAGCTTGGGAATGCCTTGGAAGCTTCAGATTTTAACTTCAAATGGTCGATTCTTCACTGTTGTTCATGGTAAGTTGTCTTCATAGTATTTTGTGGCTTTTCCCATCATTTTGAAGGAAAAGAACTTCTAAGGCTGCAGCCTATGCATATATTACCTCTGATTTTTCCTTGTATTTCATTTCTCTGTGCTTGCCTTGTCTCTTGTTGGCCGCCATGGGAGAGCTCAACCCTTATTCTTGAGAGCTCAACCCTTATTCTTGAGAGCTCAACCCTTATTCTTGAGAGCTCTTAAGAGCTTGGCCATAGCTTCTCTATTCTTCTACAGGCATCACAAGGTAAGCTTCACTCTCTCTATTATTCTTTCTAGTCGAACCAAAGCTTTAGAAGCTTATATGCAAAGAAATAATTGTTGTTTCTTTACAAAAAAAATGCAGAACAAGTACTAGCCACGCCATGAATATGTGATTCTGGGTTTCTTCTATGAATTTCTCACTGTACCTCACATCCTTTATCTTCAGATTTTGATTTAAATACAACAAACTCGAAATGGTTTCCATACTTTGAGTGGTTTTGTAACTGAGATCTGATCCTCCATTTGGTCATGCCATGAAAGCACAAATGGTGCTTGTAATCTGCATTTTGATGTAAAACCCTTACATGGGTGACTTCTGATTCTGAAAGGAAACCTTTATTTGTCTTCTTGTTGAAAACCCCATGTGGGTTTAGCTGAAAATTGTAAGAACTTCATTATGATAAGAAACCCCAATATGGGTATTTAAGAAAATGGAAAAACTCTTTGTCTCTGGAATACATTTACTCATCTTTGCATTTTGAATTCGAATCCTCCTATGGATATCCTTTATTTGAAGCACAAAACTACATCTTTGTCAAAAACCCAATGTGGGTATCCATTATTTTGAATAAATCTACATTTTAATAAAAAATGCTCATATGGGTATTCTGGAAACCATAATAAGTCTGTATTTGAATTTAAACCCATCATGTGGGTTTTTCCATTTTTTGAAAGAAATTGCTAACTCTTGTATTCTTGATTAAAATCAACATGGTATTTGGTAATAATGGAAAAACAAATTGAAACTTGAACATTTCCTCACATTGATAGTTCTGGAAACCCTATAAAACTTGTGTAAAAATAGCTTTGAAAGCTGAAAAAGATTCCACATATTTGCATTCTTTGTCTAGCTGTAGCTACAATAAAATTGCAGACTTTACCTATTCTGAGGGCTAACTCCATGCCTTTGAAAAACATCATTTGGCTTTCAACCACTGTAATACCATTCTTGATCATATTTGATGCATTCCCCATTCATTTGATGTACTTCAACATTCGTGTTTCAGAGTAACACTCACAGGAATAACAGATTTTAAGACAAACTATTAAAAAATGTTCTGTATGCTTCTTCATAGTTCACACACTTCATAATGTTTTCACAATACCAAACCTCTGCAAATACTTCCATGCTTTTATTGCTCATTAGTGCTTTATTGATAAGGCATTATGTATTCCTGCTCACTATCACTATAATGAGATGAAACACTACTGCTTCTTATGAATGGACAATAGATCTAATGCTTTGATAACTGAAAAAACCTCTTTATTCCTTCATGTATGGCTCAAATGAGCATGATAATTGTACTTTCTTTCTAATCCCACTTGTAATGTATAAGGGGAAGCAAGCTGAGCTCTACCCTTGTGGGAGCCCATTTTTCTCCACATGCTTGGTCTTCAAAAGATAATCAGCCTCATGACTTTTCCTATACCTGCACAAGGAAACAAATAATGTTAGCATAAAAACAATATGTGATGGTGATGTTTCTCTTTTCAGTTCATCTTTCTATTCCTTCCTTTAGTTGATTCCATTCATTTTGAAGAGTGAATTATATGTCTGTTGGTAGAGCTTGTAGTATAACTCATATCCGGAGCTCTTAATTGACACCCCTCTCAATCTCTTGCAGGCACACTCAGGAGCAGAAGCAGGATAGAGCAAGCAGTAGCGTCTCAACCGAAGATGAAGAATCAGGCAATGATGGATATGTCTTTTGCTATTTGCTTTCTCATTTCTTTTTACCTTCAGTTGTAGAATTTACTTTCCGCAATGAATGGAATTAGCTAAAACCATGACTTGTGTGGATATTTAATTTCCTTCTTTCATTTCCATTCTGAAAGAAAAGAATTCAAATGCAAAGTTGTACCATCATTTGTATTCTTGCAATCAAATGAATACATGTAATATGAACAACTTCTTGAAATAAACGAAAGCATTTTGTTATGCTTAATCATTCGTATACTCAATTATGTACTCCATTTGATTTGTAAAGCATTGAGCAATACTTTTGAAGCTCCTTTTACTGAAAACACTTGCACAATTGATACTTGATGAATGATAAATATAGTGTAAACAACACTTAAGCACATGTAGAAATAATTGTTCTTTCACTTTCAAATATAACAATATTTAATCAGCTCCACCAATTGAGCTGTAGCGAAAAATTGGTAACAAAAAGTACAAGAGTGCTTTTCGCAAATCAATTCAACATCAAGGAATCCTTTTGAAAGATGTTTGCTTCATCAAGGAATTCGAAAGGAAGAAGGTCCCCACACAAGGGGAAGGTTAGAACTTCGCCCACAGGAGAAGATGCTCCCTCCTCAGAGGAATTTTTTTCAAATTCTTTCTTTATGAACCCATGATGAAGGAAAAATATTCCGCTAGGGGTCCTTGTTGAGGATTACAATTTTTGAAAAATAAAATTTTGAACAAATTTTCAAGAAAAGATTCGTTGGCCACCGAATGCATTTTTTGAAAATTGAAGCAGTGTGAGAGCCCCCCTTAGGATGGTGCATGTCGAAAACAAAGGCACGTGACATCCTAAGGAGAGAAATGCAAGAATGAAAAAGTGATGTTGTGGCTTGCAGAACATAGTGAGATGTAACCGTGGTAATGTTGTTGCACACGTGAGGGACAACACATGAGTACCACAACATCATGAAACGAGCATGAATGATAAGTGCAAAGAAAGAAGAGAGACAATAACCTCACAAATAAGGGACACATGGGCAATTTGATATTTCAGGGCCAGAGCTACTCATAAATATAGATAAATAAATATAATAGTATATAAATGAATTGTCATCAACCCCCTACTATATCAACCCATATGAAGAAAGACACACGAAGACAATTTTTATTTTTATTTTTTTGGGTCAACATGGAAGGGAAGCCTAAATGCCCCCAACACTTTGCATCATCCCCAATTGTCAAAAATCAATACACAACAAAGGAAGAATGATGTAACAATTAAAGAAAGTTTTATGACACAAAAACAATTCTATATCCAAGTACCTACAAGGGTGAAAAGGGTCATCCAGGAACATATAACTCAAGCACGGGGGAATACAAACACACACACAATCTAATCTACAGATAAAGAAGAGGCACCCCCCAGTCCTCATCAACCAAGAGGTCATCATTCTCCCAATCTAGATCATCATAAGGGGAGGGAGAACTATCCTGTAAGGGAAAAATATAAAGGGGGGAAGCCTCCAAACCTCTTGTAACAAGAGCCAAGGAAGAAGACCCCTTGAGGTCTTCTCTGCTCAGTTCTTGTGGGGTGAAAGTCAGCGACTTTGTGAAAATTGCTGATAGGGTCGAGACCTCGTACATAGAATTGAACACACACTTCATAGGAGTGCCATATGTTAACTCAATGAGTGAGGGATGCAGTGCCTGAGATTCACTATTAGGCTCACTGAAGGACTTGAGAGCAGTGACAAACTTTGGGGACACTGGGGCTTCCTCCGTCATTAGGATGATACAAGCTAACATAGAACCACCCTCCAAAGAAGGAAATCTCTTATTTCAACCCCATTACAAGCAAGGTCATCCTCCATCATCTGCTTCATCAGAGGATGCGAGATCCCCATGGATGAAGCAAAAGGCAAGAGGAAGAGGAGGAAACCACGACAGACACCACCGAGGTATTTGACATGTCTATAGGTTTTGAGAATGGTGGGATGTCCAGAAGGGACATTCGAAGGGGCGACTCAATCGAAGGAGCAATAAACACCTAAACCCTCTTTGAGTGGGGATAGCTTATGCTTGTAGTGGGATCCAGAAGCAGAATTGATGCTGAAAGAACTGAAGTAGAGAGGACGGGAGAGGAGGACACAACAAAAGATGTTGAAGTAGGAACTACCAGATCCTTTTCCATCTTCCACATGGTGACCTGCTCAGCGGCCAAAGCCTTTCTCCGATGCTTGCGTTCACGTGCAAGTTAGTTTCTGTGACTTTAGGAGCTAGAGGCTGGAGGCTAAGATGGGACAAAAGACTTCTGTTCGACCATCAAATTATCCATCATGACCATTTTTGGTGGAGGGAGAAACTCTTGGATAAGAATAAGAGGGAGAGGTTGAGAAGATGATGGAACAATAGCGGGGGGAGTTGGCTCTAATGACTCAATGACGGGCCTCTTCCCATTCACTACCTTAGAGACAGGAGCAGTAGGAAGCTGTGGAGGTTGAGACATAGAGGACTCCCCATGGGGACCCTTCCCCTTACCATACATAGCGGGTTGAGGTATCATGGGTAAGATAGGAAGGTTGGATACCTGACACTTGGCCTTTCGACAAGTGAGCACCATTGGACTCCTTATGCAAAAATTGGGAGTAATAACCCAAAGCTCGTCTACAAGGAGGGAGGCAGAGGCGGGGTCCTTAGCACGAGCAAGCTTTCCCTTCCCCTTTTGAGAGGAAGAGGTAGCTTGATGTTGCACTATTGATTGAGTCACTTTCATCTATCCTTTGCCCCTAGTTTTGTATTTTATGTAATTTAGGTAAAGTAGGTCTATCCTAGGAGGGAGCGGACTAACCGAGTTGAGCCAAAAATGATCTAAAGAGTAACCCCCATGGGATACCAATGGCTGATATCCAGTGTCATGCACAACATGCACAACACCTTCATGAGAGAACTTTAGACATTTATGAATAACGAAAGCGATTTCGTTCCTAGAAGCTAGCCATGGAATGTCCAACTTCACCCTGAATAGATCGGATTCTGGAATGACATCAAAAGTTGTATCCATATCCCTAGGTCCCAATAGGACAAAAAGAGTTATAGAGCCATACGACACAAGGGAGAGATCATTGTGCATACATATAATAGATTTTTTTTCTCATATTCCTCCCTCTGTAATGAATTTAGCCACAATGTCTCCTCCATAATAATAATCACTCGACTTGCAGGGTCAACTAGGACTCCTATCACAATGTTTCCATTGAGGTGAGCATGAATGTATAGGGGAGAGGGCTTGTTATTCAGAGGCAAGTCCTGCAAGGTGAAAATCACACCTGGAAAACTAGTCGCAGGCTACAGGGGAGGAGTAGGAGTAAATGAAACCACATTTACGAGTATTTCAAGGCTTTAGGAGAGGCATTAGAAGGATCAATAATCAAGTTCACAGAGTGAGATAGAAACGGGTTCGTATAAATTTGCAACTCGCTATTTTCCTTCACTCCTAACTTATTTGTGTTCCGCTTCTTCCCATCAAGACGAATAGTACCATCATCGATGTGATCTTGTATCTCATGACGCAAGCACATGTAATGCTCAGTATCATGTCCATGAACCTAATGGTACTAGAAAAAGGAATTCCCATCGTACCAATCGGGATAAGGCTCCTTTAAAGGTTGAGGATTTTCCAATGGTATAATCTTTTCCTTCAATAAATTTTGCAGAATAAAAGAATAAGATTCATATAATTTTGTAAAATTTTTGTTGCACCCGAGGCCGTGATCATTATTTGTGACAACTACATTTGAAATAGCTTTTAATTTTCCTGAAATGGACACAATAGATTTTTCTTCAAAACGGGAGCACGAGGAGGATCCCCCAAATTGAACCACTGTTTGTTGGTACTCCCACAATGTAGCACACAAATGTGCGAAAGAAGGGTACTTCATTAAGGTAAATTTCTCCTTCCAAACTTGTTGTAGGTTTCTTATGAATACCTTCTACACATCCGAGTCAAGCAACGAGTATGAGATTTGTGAAAAGAGCACTTGGTATCGTGCAATGAAATCAATATCTTCTTGTGTTCTCCTTGATTACATTAGACGAGATCTGATAAGGTCATCTTCAGACCAATGTTAGCCTAGAATTGATGGAGAAATTGATTGATGAGTTGGTCAAATGAGAATATAGAATTTTTAGGCAAGGAATAGTACCACTCGACTGTTGTATCCTTGACGGATTAAGGGAAAATTTTAGCCATTAGAGTATCATGGTGAAAGAAATCCATATACATCACATTGAAATCGGATACATGTGTCTGTGGATCCCCTTTACCAACATACTTTTAAAACTTAGGAATCTCCATTCCCTGAGGGAAATGAGTGCTCAAAATTATTACTGACAATGGACTATGTTAGGAGAAGGGCTGAAAGATAGGCTGGGAGGAGGCTTGACATAGGTTTTCCATCTAGCTTTGCATTTGGACCATATTCTGAAGAAGAGCATTCAGAACAGGGTTTGAAGATGAAAAAGGTCTAATGGAACCTCCCCCAGAACCACCACCACCAAAATTGCCTCTAGAGCCACCACCAGAACCACTAGTGTGGCCTCCGCCAGAGCCACTATTTCCAGCACCGCCACCACTACTGAAGCCACCACCACTCATTCTATCGAAGCCCCCACCACCAGGGGTAGTAGGAGGGGTGAAGCTAAAACCAAGGGGTATTATACTCATCTTGATGGTTTGGGGATTCTGAGAAGTAGAGGAAATGCTAATCGAGGGGCTTGTTTCGGCCATGCATACAGATGTGGTAGGCATCAAGATACCTATTTGTCTCTCATAGGCATCAAGCACTTCTCCTTAGGTAGTACCCAATCTAGGGTTAGATGAAGGTAGACGAAGGGATTTATGCTTTAGTTAGATCAATTAGACCACATAAAAATTCTATGCCTGTCCGATCCTTTCCTAACATGTATCTCACCTCACTAACGAGACTAGTGGCTCTCATCATGTTCGATGCTTTCTCTAAATGATTCACAAGGTCTAACAACTTCCTATCTAATGCCAAAATGTTTTTTGTAGGAATATGTACATCGTCATCCTCATCTAAAGATGAGGCCATAGGGGACACAAGAGGAGTGGGTGCATGAGTGGTCTTGTCTATGAAACCCATCTCGTCTGTAAAGCCTATAGAAAAACCAGTAGTAAAACCGAAAGTGACCTTCGTCTTTTCCATTTGTAAGTGTCACACACTCCTTCTAACCACATACCTGAAGGTCATAAACTGGGTTGTGATGCTCATAAAACCTCACAACACTTGAGTTTAGAATAGTCACCAAGTGCAAGGGAAAAAGTCTCAGACATAAAGAAACATATATACATTGTTCACATCGAGTTCACCAAAATGTAGAGGGGAACCAATCACACCAAGGCTCTAGGTCACAGAGAGCCGGAAGCGAAAGGTTTCCCTAGTCTATCTCAAGTTGGACAAGTGTTTTAGCTCAAGGATAGAGAATAAAGAGCACTCTTAAGTGCTTTTGTCACTCTACTAACCCGAGAGTCTTTATGGGGCTAAATGATCAGGGTTATGGAACCCAAACTGTATCTCAAATAGCTCTTTGCTAAAGGACAACAATGCAGGTCAGGGGTGACAACACAATGCACTGGCGTCTCACAAGGGCGTTTGCATCTATATGAATAGAAAGTACAAAAGTATAGTAAAGAGTGTCAAAAGCCCACTAATAGATTAGCAGTCGAGGTTTGAAGTGATAACTAAAATGATAACTAACAAAATAAGCAAAATAACTAGAAAGATGATATAGAAGTGACATAAAGAAAATGTGGTGAAAGTGAACTCACGAAGGGTCCAGTTTACCAGCAAGCTCCACATGAGCGCGTACCTACACATAGCCAAGAGAGGAAAAATGTTGGGGCTATATAAGGGTTTTTCGTAGTCAAACCCCCGCTTTAGTGTATCCACCTCCACAAACAACCAAATAGAGAGATAGATAGAAATATGATAAATGAAATGATGCTAGAACAAAAACAAAACCAAGCACTACTAGAGATATTATGCTACTAAAATCCAACAAAGTAATATGAAAGCATTACCAACCTTGACCAAAGGAACTCAAGGGTAATGAGAGAGGAATGCAAGGCCACAATAATGGTAGAGTCGATGTAGTTGCAACAATGTTGAAGTAGTCTCAAAAGACACCAAGTTGTAGCTTCTATGGTAGATGCACAGGATGTTGCAATTGTTACAATCATGAAGTTAGTGGTGCAACAAGTAGCAAAAGTATGGAGCAAGAATTTCTAGGAATGTGAAGCAAGATCCAACAAGCATGTAGAAATGTGAAGAAGATCAAGAATTTCTAAAGAGATGAAATGAAAGTGAAAGATAGGAATTTGAAGAAGGTTTGGGAGGGAAAGAACTGTTCAAAAGTTAGAAGGAAGGTGCAAGGGTGTTATGTTTCATTGTCAATGGAGAATGTAATGCCTCTGTACATTCTAGAGGCAGGAATCCTGTCAGGACAATAGTGTGCTGCATAGATGTTTGCACGCCGCATGCACATCCTTGACAAAAATTTCCCCATTAACACTAAAATAAGTGCCAAGTGGATGGGGTATGGAATGAGGATGTGGAATTAATTGTTTGGATTTTATTTTTCTATGGTGGAGGGTGTAAAATGGGAATTTGCAAGAGGGGTGCAAATTCACTCCTATACAGTGACTTATTCAAGCTTTGAGATTCCTACTCAATTTTCAGAGGTATATATTTTGAGACTTCATCCTTCCTCCTTTCAGTTTGATAGGGAGTGGCTTCTTCATCAACCTATGAATTTGTTTCTTCCTAAGGGAATATGTGTCACTTGTAGACATTGGATCATCTTTTGTTTTCAGGCATTCTTCATCGACATTGGAGATTCTTCATTATGGGGGGATATCTTGTCTCTTTTTTCCCTCTTATGGGGGGTCATTGAATGTATATACATGATGGATGTAGTCCTTGGGGAGTATTATTGAGTCCTCCATACATCATGTTTTTTTTGCTTCTTTTCTCTCTTTTGGAGAGGATTCTTGTCCCACTGGGTTTTCTCCTTTTCTTCGTTTGTCAAGAGATTGATTGAATTTGCATTGTAAATGAGTACCTAACATGGCCTAGTAGTCGAGACCCATCCTCATATTCATCTTTGCATAGTGTACATAATCATATTCTCCCTAATTTGCACTTAAGGAGGTGTTAGTGTGAATAAATGTCCTATACCTAGCTAATTCACTCACCAGGGAATTAGGGGACATATTCACATGTTAATTTTACTTAAGATATAAGATTCCTTCTAAAATTATTAGTTGTATTTTCTATAACTTATCTTATCTAGCTTGTAATGCTTGATTCCTAGGTAGCTAGGTTGTTAGATGTCTCATGTTATAGGATTAAGACTCTTTTCACAAACTTGTCTAATCCTATGTCTCATCTTACTTTTTTAGTGTAGGAAAATGTACTCCTTTACATTTTCACACTTTGTTTGAGTCCCCTCAATTAAATTGGACTTAATTGTGCCTTAGTAATCCCTATTTTACATCTACAAGCCTAATAAATTTTACATTTTCCGAAGAGGAAACCTGACAGCAATTAATGCCAACACATAATTGATCTAGTGGATATTTTTAGTGAAAATTGAAGTGTCTCATTTCTCTCTAGAATCTGAACCATCAGAGAGAGCTCAGTGTCCTGATTCCAACGCAACTCGAACAGAGTGAAAAGGAGTCCGTTTGTGCAAGTTATGGCCAGTCAAACCTTGGGTCAAACTGGGATCAGAGGGCATCTAGGAAGCGAAAAAAATGGCATCGTCAAAAGTTGTCAAAGTTGGTGACATCGCAAAGAGCTCGTTGCAAGCTTTCCAATGCAACTCATTTCATCAAAATCGGACATCGTACGCGAGAGTTATCAACAGTCAAAGTTTAGTTGACTTGATGGTACAATTGCTGACGCCATCATTCAGATCGTACTGTACGGAATTCAATGTGGAAAAACTAGAGCATGAGACATGGCAGCCGAGTCAGTCTGTACGAACCAATCATATTGTGACACATGTCATCCGTACATGTTAGCATACAGTCACCTTCCACGTCGGCATCCCAGTTGGCAGACACGTCGACATCATAGTCATCAAACACGTCATTGTCGTCAGCGAATGAATGATTTCCACGTGGTGTTTGTATCTTCTGCAATCGGTTCAAAGTCAATTTGTTTGTTTGAACAAAAAGGGAAAGTGGAAATATTTGATCCCTTAACCACCAATTTCTGAAACCTTCGCCGAGCCATTGCATCAAACATGGTTCGTTACTATGGATAGAGGCGGGCTTTGTTTTGTTGAATTTTCGGTGCGGCAGAAACCGAAAATTGGTTGGCGGGGTTGGAACCCCCAACCAACCTCTTACTAAAATTAAAACTTTCCGACGGACCACCGACACCTGTTTAACTAGGATGAGGGTCTGTTTTTGTTTTGTTATTTGATAAGCCCGAATTCTTAACAAATGAACCATTATATGGTTAATTTTAAACCTTTTTAGGTGTATTGGAGCCAAATTAAGCTCTAAGGGGGTTAGGCCCGAATTGTAAAAAGGGTGTATTGTTAAGAGGGAACTATGGTGGTTATTCATTTAATATTTTGTTAAGCCTTTTTAGGCAAATTGTATGTATAAAAGAGGGGGGTATGCTCTTAGGAGCTAATCAGATTTTTCCAAGCCAAGGATGAAGTAGTGAATCAGAGAGAGTTTTTCTGAGATATTTTTGAAGACTATTCTGCACGTCGAGGGCATGTTATGCTGATGTGTTTTAGGGGATAAGTCTTGGTGCAATTTGTAACTTTTCTTTGGAGATTAATCAGATCGGTCGCACTCTATTGGAGCGGACCCAGAGACGTAGTCACGTTTGTGGCGAACTCCGTAATCAAACTCTGTTTGCACCTTCTATCTTCTTCTCTCTCAATTCTGTTTATTTCACCTTAAGTTTGATGCATAATTTTGTTAGTGTATGCATGTATTAAAATTCTGCAAAGTTTTTTTTAATTAAGCATTCAAACCGCAATATAGTCTAGATCCTATACAGATCAATAATTAATTACCTTGAGCAATGTGTGTTCTAGGAATAGGGACCTGAGACCAATTCACCCATGGGAAAATGGGCCCTCTCTAGAACTTTGAACCTAAATTTAAAATATGTTTTTAGAGGTATTTTAATGTCCTCAAATTCAAATTTCAATGTTGGCTTGTAATGTTTAATTTTTTGAGAAATTAAGGATAGATATCTATAAATACAAGGTCTTTTATAAACTCAAGTCTAAGGAAAATTACCTAGAAGCAAGAACACACTTTATGCAAGCATTACAAGAGTAAAGATTATGATCAAGGGAATTCAAGAGCGTATTTATCAGTGATTTATTGTAGCATTCAAGATCTCAAGCATCATGTCAAAGTATTTTGCAATCATGCATGTTTTTGGAGCTAACATTGTGATGTAGGTTTCAAAGATCAAAGTCAAACATTCAAGTCGAGATTCAAGTATCAAGATCCACATCCATAGAAGCCATTTAATGCAAGATGAATATTTTAGTCTTTTAAAGGATTATTCAAGGGTTTGGTGAGTTGCAACATAACATTGTTCATTCATCATTCCTTTCATGTTTCATTATTTCAATTCAAGGTTTAATTACCCAAATAGGGTTTGACCAAGGTAAACCCCCATTCACCAATTTTTTTTTTCCCTCTTGTGTTTGTGTTGCAGATCTTAGGTTGAAGAACGATTAAGATATCTTGAAGAGAAAAAATGGAAAAGTTGTCAAAGTTGCAAAAAATTGTCATATTTGTTGTCAATTCTTGAAATCTCACCTACAGACCTTATTTTTGATTGTCTGACATTGAAACCTAGATAAAAAAAAAGCTACAGACTGGCACCAAAGGATACCAAGAGCTGAGTCAAACCTCTGCACAAACCTATGGGTGAATGAGTCCCAGGTAGTATTTTGAAACTACATTTTGGTGATAGGTACACATCACTCTGCCATTTCTAGATCTGCAGAAACTTTGTTTTTTCTTTTTGTATCATGCTTTAAATTGATGATTCAAGTTTGAATGGGCATAATTGAGTTGATTTATTTTTTTTAGTTTTTCTCCCAAAAGTGTTATTCAGGTTGATACCCTTGTCCTCAATCGTAAGGAAATCAATATATTCCCTCTTTGAGTTGACTCACCTAAGGGTTGTAAGTCAATTCTTTGTGTGGATCTCATTTCCCAATGAAATAAAGGAAAATAGGTCCATCACATCCATCACCCCCATTTTCTCCATTCCATATTTGATTCACCTATTTTTCTATGTTTCATTTTGGTGAACCCAATTTTGAACATCATAATTTCTAATTTGGAGCCTTATATCTAGATTTGCATTCCTTTGCATTGCTCAAGAATTGTTAGATATCTCAAATTTGCATTAGTGTGATTTGCATTTTAGGGTGTTAAATTGCATTTATGGCATTGTTAAAAATCTAAAAAATTCACAAAAATTGGTATCATATTAAACTCATTTTGCATAGTGATTACATAACATTGCATGATAAGTCACTCAAATTAGAAAATTGAATCAAAATTGCATCTCAAATTAGGTCTTTTTGCTTGTCATTTAGGATCATTTCACACTTGCATTTAGATATAATTTGCTAAAAATTTGAAACTATAAGTACCTGTTTGCAACAAAAATCTGGAAACATAAACATCAACTCAAAAATTTGTAATTTAATTTTTCAAAACCTTAACAAAAGACCCATTTGCCCAAGGGTGAATGAGTCCCTAATCAGGCTTGTTTCTAAATTTTTGGGCACTAAAAACTCTTTGTTTGTATTATGTGTTTTTGCATTCAGGTTTTTGTTTCATTTTCCAAAATTTCTATTTTCTATAATCATCTTTTTCATTAAGGTTAATTGGTCAAATTGAGTGCATTGTTTCAAAATAAAAATTGGAATTACAAGACATCATTTTCAGATTTTTGCATAGTTCACAAAAAGATAACGTTTTGATTATACTAAGCAAAAATGACCTTCAAGGTCCTCCTCCCTCTGCATCTTCTAAGGAAATAAGTGTCCTCCTTCATAATGACCAACCAATCCCTCATCCTTACAATAGGATCATCTTAGGTCCTCCTCCTCCTCCAAAACCACTTCGACAAGGTACCCAATCAAGCAAGAAATCCAAACCTTATAAATTCAAAGAATTGCCATTTTTATACACTAAAACAAAAATTGAACTAAAAATGGAACTTCTCCATCTAGGATTGATTTACTTGCCACCTATCAAAGAAAACAAAAAAGATAAGAGTACAAACATGAATTATTGTGTATTTCATTGAACTCTTGGACATCTTACTCATTTGTGTCATGCTTTAAATAATATATTGAGTGATCCTGACAATTCCTTTGATGTTATAATCAGATAGCAATTACTTGTCCTTTTCTCCTTGGCTTGTGATGGTTGTAGAATCATCATATGCTCACTATTACATGTTGCAAGGATCTCTACATCATCACTTATCTCAACTCATCCTTTTCTTGTAATTAGTGGGGGCAAGGAGTTAGATAGCCTTGTCCTAGTTCAACACTTGTTATTGTCCCTTTGGCTAGTTATCTACCTTTTGCATATGGTGAACAAGATTGGGATGCAAATGATTTGCTATAGGTTGACTCGCATGTGCCATACTAGTCTTTTCATTGTCTTCTTTTCATGTTCTTTGTGTGTGATTTTATTTGCCTAATGTGATCCCCCGTATCGTTCTGTTTAACATGTCTTTATGTTCATTCCTCTATTTGTACCTACATTATTCTATATGTCATAAACCTTTATCTTTTATTTTGTCTTATGTTTTCCTTTTGGGGATGACACAAGGCGTCGAGACATTTAGGTCTCTTCCATGTTGACCCAAAATATTTTCTTTGTTTTTGCTCTCTATGTGTCATTCTTCCAGTTCTATGAGTATCGAGAATGATGACTTTTTCGAGATCTATAATAACATTGTAGCAAAGACATATGCTAAACCAAAATCCATGGATCCCTTATGTGTTTGGTATTTCATTTGGAGAAAACCCCTTTTCATGATGCAACTTCATTTGGAAACATATGTTGGACATAGGGATTTCCAAATAAGCTCTCATGTCTTCTTTATTATTTAGTATTTATCATTTTCTACTTTTAAGTAATTGCTCACAACATGGTGTTCAACAATTTCTTTAAAGTGGGGGCATACATTGGCATTATTATTTTGACATTTTTTACTATAACTTATGTTTCTTAGTGCGATATTCTTACTTCATGTGACGTGTATTCTTCTCGGTGACATTGAGTTTGATGTCCTTCAAGATTGTGACCTTTTTGAGCATATGCCATTCCTCTTAGTGGTGATACAATGGATTAAATTCTTTGAGTTGTATATATTTTATTCTCGACTAGTCCTCTCTTGGAGACATTAGGTACAGTGTTACCTAGGGTGAGACCTTTCATGAACTAAGCAAAACCCCTTTGAATATCTTATTGCATGTATCAAGGCCACCAAGCATAACACAACTTGCTTGCTATTGGAGCCTTTGTGTTTTTCACAGCCACCAAGAATAACACACCTTGCTTGCTAGTGGAGCCATTTTTGTTCATGAGTGTCTAGCATAATGCAGCTTACTATCCTTGTGAAGCTCGAAGTTATAACCCTTTTTCATGGCCACCAAGCATAACACACCTTACTTGCTAGCGAAGTCATTTTTGTTCATGAGTGTCTAGTATAATGCAACTTGCTAGCCTTATGAAGCTTGAAGTTCATATTGTGTGGCACCTTATCGAAGTTATCACGAGGTATAAATTTGGTATGGTTAGTTAGCCACTTCCTAGGGCTCACCTAGTGGATAACGGATTTCACTAGCCTGTGTGAGTGCATGTTGTTTGCATAGTGGACAATGGGTTTCCACATGTAAATGTTCTTAGACAAAAAGCTAAGGCTTGATCCATATCCAAATGGACAAATAGTCGAGGCTTGATCCACCCTTTTTCTTTTCTTTATTTCTTTAAGTCTTTGACATTGTATGATTAAGTATCTTGTCATTATTGTTGCATATTTAACAAAGGTATGTGTCTCCTTGTGTTTTTGTTAGTTTTCCATGAGATCTTAGATCTTGGGGGCTTGATCATACTCCTTGACCTTTGTCATCTTATCTTTCCAACAGTTGTACAATTAGACCTCTCTTGACTGTCTATTTTAGTGTGAGTTTGATGCAAGGTTATCCTCTCACTAAAGTGGGGGCTAAATATAGTGTAGGAAAATGTCCTCCATTAAATTTTCACACTTTTTTTTGGGTCCCCTCAATTAAATTGGACTTAATTGTGCCTTAATAAGCCCTATTTTATATCTACAAGTCTAATAAATTACATTTTCTGAAGAGGAAACTTGACAACAATTAATGCCAACACATAATTAATTACCTTGAGCAATGTGTGTTGGATAGGAATAGGGACTTGTGACCCATTCGCCCATGGGAAAATGGGTCCTCCCTAGGTCTTTGAACGCAAATTTAATATACATTTTTGGAGGTATTTTAATGTCCCCAAATTCAAATTTCAATATGGGCTTGTAATGTTTAATTTTTGGGAAATTAAGGATAGATACCTATAAATACAAGGTCTTTTATCAACTCAAGTCTAAGGAAAATTATATAGAAGCAAGAACACACTTTATGCAAGCATTGCAAGAGAAAATATTATGATCAATGGTATTGAAGAGTAGAGTTATTAGTGATTTATTGCAGCATTCAGGATCTCAAGCATCATGCCAAAGTCTTTTGCAATCATGCATGTTTTTGGAGCTAACATTATGATGTAGGTTTCAAAGATCAAAGTCAAACATTCAAGTATCAATATCTACATCCGTTGAATCCATTTCATGCAAGATCAATATTTCAGTCCTCCAAAGGTTTATTCAAGGGTTTGGTGAGTGAAAAAATAGCATTGTTCATTCATCATTCCTTTCATGTTTCATTATGTATATTCAAGGTTTAATTAACCAAATGGGGTTTGACCAAGGAAAACCCCCATTCACCAAAAAGAAACAATTTTTCCCTCTTGTGTTTGTGTTTTAGATCTTAGGTTGGAGAAGGATTGAACATCTCTTGAAGGTCAAAATTGGAAAAGTTTTCAAAGTTGCAAAAAGTTGTCATATTTTTTGTCAATTCACAGAATCTCACCTACACACCTTATTTTTGACTGTCCAACATTGAAACCTAGATCAAACAAAAACTATAGATTGACACCAAATGATCATGAGAATTGATTCAAACCTTTGCATAGAGACCCATTCACATATGGGTGAATGAGTCCCAGGTAGCCTTCCAAAACTGCATTTTGGTGATAGGTACACATCACTCCGCCATTTCTAGATCTACCAAAACTTTGTTTTTTCTATCTATATTATGCTTTAAATTGATGATTCAAGTTTGAATAGGCATAATTGAGTTTATTACTATTTTTAGTTTTTCTCCCAAAAGTGTTGTTTAGGTTGATACCCCCATCCTCAATCATAAGGAAATCAATAGATTCCCTTATTGAGTTGACTCACCTAAGGGTTGTAAGTCAATTATATGTGTGGATCTCATGAAATAGAGGAAAATAGTTTCATCACCCCCATTTTCCCCATTCCATATTTGATTCACCTATTTTTCTATGTTTCAGCCTTTATAAGCTAGGCATCTTATGTACATTTTCATATTCAATCTTGTAATGTAATATTGCATCTATTATTGCAAATTTATGGTCTTTCTTTTCTTCTTTGTAGAAGGCTATTTTTTGGTATTGTAGGTGATCTTGGAGGCTTGAGTCCTTGAGTGAATATAACATAATGGTCTCACCTTAGGTAACATCACACTTGATATCACCACCAAGAGAGGACTAGTTGAGAGATAATAGATTCACACCTTAGGGAATGCAAGCCATAACATTACCACCAAGAGGAATGTCATATGCCAAGAAAATTCACCCTCTCAAAGGACATCAAACCAAATGTCACCACCAAGAAGACACATCACATGAAATAAGAAGACCACACTTTGAATAAGGTCATGTCATTATGCAAGCAATGAGTGGGAGGTATAATTCCCCCCACTTTAAAGAAATTGCTAAACACCATGCTATGAACAATTAATTTAAAGTAGAAGATGATAAATTCCAATACATGAGAGCTTATTTGGAAAAACCTATGCCAAACATATGTTTCCAAATGAAGTTACATCAGGGAAAGGAGGTTGCCCCCCATATGCAATCCTAAGATAACACATAAGTGATCTACGATTTGGGGTCAATGTATGACTTTGCTACAATGTTATAATGGAGCTTGGAACTATTATCATTCCCCAAATAATTGTAGAACAACAAACACAAAGGAGGAATGACACATAGAGAGTGAAAAAAAGAACCTTTTGGGTCAACATGGAAGAGACCTAAATGTCTCAATGCCTTGCATCATCCCTAAAAGGAAAACACAAGACAAATGAAAATACAATGGTTATGAAATATAAAAGAATGTAGATACAAATAGAAGAATATCACAATAGATTTTCTTCCTTTGTATCCTTGCACCAACAGAGTGACAAGGGTCATCCAAAGTAGGCTCACAAACATAAATACACACCAAGAAACACAATACAGGGGATCACATTACATACATGCAATCACAAAAAGAACATAGAAAGAACAAAACTAGAATGACACATGTGAGCCAACCTAAAGCAAGTCATTCACATCCCAATCTTGTTCATCATATGTGGAAGGAATATGACTAGCCAAAGGGGCAACAACAAGTGTCGTACTAGGACAATAACCAAGTTCAACATGTGGTGAGTCACTCTTGTTAGGAGGATCATCACATTTGTTATCATATAATATAATGAAAGAGGAAAATAATAAATTCATCTCATCATGCACTTCCTCATCAATCTTAACAATCTCATCATCATTATCCAAGTTAATCACAACGGGAGGTCTGATAACAATTTCTATAGAGGTTTCATGTTGTTGTTGTGGCAAAGGTGGAGAATCATCATGCTTTGTTTGAGTTTTTATTTGATCTTTGGTTGTTGGTTTGTTCTTTTCTTTTAACTGACAAGCAATAGCACAACATCTATGCCTATGCTCTTTATCATTTTGGTTTCTTCTTGCATGGTTTTCAAGTTGTGATGGTGTAGGAGTGGGTTTATCTTGGTTTCTTTTCTTCCTACAAGGGAGGAATGGAAGAAATCATCAAGGGTTGGTCAACCACTTTCTCTTTAGGTTTATAAACTTGTTTGATTTTAGGAGGCACATCAAGAATTGTATGGTTATCTCTTGGTCTCTTATAGGAAATAGGTGGAGGATTTGTCATGGTTACTTGGAAGGGATTTTGGTTCAATCATAGGTTCAATGATAGGAGGTTCAATCATGGATTAAGGAATATTGCTAAGAGATAATTTTGCTATGCACTTTGCCTTGAACTTTTGGTAAGATTTGAAAAAGAAGTCCTCATGAGGCTAATAAGTTCTATGGGTTCAGGCCAAAATAAATTTAATGAGAAATTTTCATGGAAAGATAAAGGATTAAAACTACTATGATGCACAATAAAATTTCATTTCCAAATAGAAATTTCAAGCATTTATACACTACCATGTGATGCCATCCATGGAGCGTAGCTATGGATAGCCTAGCTTCACACAAAATTGATCTAACACCGGGATGATGGAGAATGAGACATCTAATTATTTCAGTCCAACTTTTAATGGGAGAGTGATCGAACCTATCGTAGGGCAAACAAAACCATTATGTGTTTTAATCCATGCTTTTGATTGTTCATAAGAGTCTTGGTTAAGTTTATGCAAAAATAAGAATTCCTTGGTGACCACATTCTCTACACACACAAGATCAATTAATATACCATTAGTAGGCTTGTCATTGATTCTTCCAGTGATGTAGAGAGGACCATCAAGTGCATGTTTGATTATGTCATTTTGTGAGAAATAAATGTTAAGAGACAAGTTGGTTTTGCCCTTACTAGGTTGAACATGTTGGAAACACAAGGGCAAACAACTAAGAGGGGGGGTGAATTAGTTGTCACAAAAATTCAAACTTATTAAACTTATTAATCTTATTCTCAGATCTGATTAATAACCATGAAAGCATAAATCATCAACACATCAGGAACACACATAACACCAAGAATTTTTTACGTGGAAACCCTGTTAGGGGAAAAACCACAGTGGAGGCTAGTCCACAAGATTATACCCTATTAAAAATATAAAGAGGAATAAATGAGAATGCACATGCATTCAGGCACACTACTCAATTACAACAAG
Organism: Sequoia sempervirens; assembly: GCA_007258455.2. Taxonomy (NCBI): domain Eukaryota; kingdom Viridiplantae; phylum Streptophyta; class Pinopsida; order Cupressales; family Cupressaceae; genus Sequoia; species Sequoia sempervirens. The sequence continues at coordinate 53,940,012 of VDFB02179234.1, forward strand.
GCTTACTACCCAAAGGAATACACACTATCTTACAGAGACATTTAGATTACATCTGTAGGATTTTAAACTAAGAAAATAGGATCTGTTAATGCCTGATTACAGTTCTGGTTAAGCACATGAACTCTTCTTCACACTCTGCTCTGCCTTTGAAAGATTTAGAACATTATACACGCACACCATACCATCAAATGGTATAAAAAATCACTTATATATATCCACAACAAGAAATTACATCGCTACATGTCAACTTCAACAAAATAATAAAATGAATATAAACCATCAGCCTAAATCAATAACAATTATCAATGTGAATCAACCAAGGTTGGTCACAACATAGTGAAGACCCAAAACAACATCTTTGAACATGCACCACCTTCAAAAATTATTCATCGAAGATCCATAACACGCTACAATCACCCTGTCGGCCAAGAACATGAAAAACATGAACACGCAAGAGAAAATCACGGATCGCGAGCACAACGATCAATGCAAATGAGCAACATAGATAAAGCACAATATTGAAACATCCACAAAAATCATGAATCACTAGAGAAGCATCCACAAAAATTTAACTTACAAGAATCACATCATCTTTATTCAGGAACACCAATTGAAGCAACAAAAAAATTGTTAGAAAACAATTGTTGATAACTTGATCAAATCTTCATGCGGATTTCTAAAACTCAATGTGGATAAACTAGATATACTTGAAAACAAACCCTTTAGTCCACAAACTTTGATCATCAATGTACTGAGCTCACCAACAGACTAAACTTCACTTCATCACTGACAACCTGCAACTTATTTGTTACAATTTTCTCAATATCCTCGACATATACAACTTCTAACAACTTCTAATACATTAATGCCAATAGTGTTGACATCAATGAGAACCACATATCAGAAACACAGCCAAAACATCCAACAATCTCCCCCTTTGGAATTGATGGCAACACATGATGTGAAAAACACCATCAACACAACTATCTCTTAGCACTTACTCTGCCTTAGGTTTTGACTCTTTTCTCCTCAAATCTTCCACATGACTCTTCTCCTTAGATAATTCATAGTTTTTCACATGAATCTTCTCCCCCTTTGACATCAATGACAAAGATATCTTTTCTCCACACAAGCTCTAAACCACATAGCTGAACATCTGAACATCTGACTACTCTCCCTAAGTAGCAGCCACCATAGCATCAATTTGGATCAAGATATGACTGTTAAATGCATAGAATGATGCAAGGAAATGCATCTTAGTTCTGATTAGGAGGGGTAATCACCCCTAACTTTCCTCTAAGATAGTCAAAAGTATCCTTAGGAAAAGGCTTGGTAAAGATGTTTGCAATCTGTTAGGCACATACTCTAATATGACTTCCTTTTCACTCACCTTCTCTCTCAAAAAGTGAAACTTGATAGATATATGCTTGGTCTTTGAATGCAGCATTAGATTCTTAGAAATGCTAATTGCACTTGAATTATCATAGAATATAGCAATAGGATCATCATACACAACTCTGATATCTTTCAACATCTGCTTCATCCACAATACTTGAGTATAATTGTTAGCAACAACAATGTATTATGCCTCTGCAGTAGATAAAGAAATGGCATTTTTCTTCTTACTTAACCATGAAATCAACTTCTTTCCCAAGAAAAATGTACCACCACTAGTACTTTTTCTGTCATTCACATCTCCTGCCCAATCAACATCAGTAAAGGCACTCAAAGTAAGATCACCATCTTTAGGATACCACAAGCCAAACTCAATTGTTCCCTTCACGTATTTGAAAATCCTCTTCACAATTGTCACATGAGATTCCTTAGGATCAACTTGAAATCTTGCAAAAATACATACAACATTCATGATATTAGGCCTAGTTTGAGTTAAATAAAGCAATCCACCAATCATTGATCTATATCTAGTCTGATTTTCTTTAAGAGAATCATCATCTTGTGTCAACTTACATCCGGTCACCATAGGTGTACCGACTGGATTTGAATCTTCCATACCAAACTTCTTCAACAATTTTTTCACATACTTGGACTGAGATATAAAGACCCCTTTATCCAACTGAGTAATTTTCAATCCCAAAAAGAATTTCATCTCTCCAATCATAGACATCTCAAATTAACTCTGTATCTCATCAAAAAACTTCATGCACAAACTATCATCTCCTCCAAAAATGATATCATCAACTCAAAATTCAATAATCAAATCTTTATCATCATCAATCTTGAAATCTAGATTACTATCAACAATACCTTTGTTAAATCCAATATTTAGCAAATACTTGTCCAATCTGGCATACCATGCTCTTGGGGCTTGCTTGATTCCATACAATGCTTTCTTCAACTGACAAACCATATCTCCCTGATCAATCAATTGAAATCTATCAAGTTTCTCAACATACACTTCTTCCAATTCGCCATTTAGAAATGCTGACTTAACATCCATTTGATAAACCTTGTAGTTTTTATAAGCAACATAAGCAAGAAACAGTCTCACAGCTTCAATCCTAGCGACAAGGGAAAAAGTTTCTTCAAAGTCAATCCCTTCCATATGAGAATATCCTTTACACACCAGTCTTGCTTTGTTTCTAACAACTTCACCTTGCTCATTCAGTTTGTTTCTAAAGACCCATTTATTTCCAATTACATTTTTATCCTTAGGTCTAGGAACAAGAATCCATGTATCATTCTTCTCAATCTGCTGTAGTTCTTCTTTCATTGCTTCAACCCAATGTTCATCTTTACATGCTTCATTCACACTATTAGGTTTAGTCTTTGAAATCAAACAATACTCTTCTGCAATTTTCCTCCTAGTCTGAACATCTTTGTTCTTATCACCAATAATTTGATCTTCTGAATGATTTAATCTTACATACCTTGGAGTCTTAGGATGTTCTTTAACTTCAGGTTCTTGTGATCTCTCTTCTACACTTTCACTAGTTTCTCCTTCCTCTTGATTTTCTTGATTCACCAGAATGATTTGAACTTGATTTGAAGTCTGAACTTACTTTCCTTTATTTGTATTGTCTTTCTGATCATCAGAATCATATCCATAGGTTTTGGATGGTCTAGCTATGTCTTCATCAACCTTGACATTTTCACTTTCAACCATTTTCCTCAATCTCTTATTGTAGCATCGGTAGGCCTTGCTTTTAGTAGAATAACCAAGAAAGATACCTTCATCACTTCTAGCATCAAACTTTCCTATATCTTCATCTCTTTTGATATAGCATTTACTTCCAAAGATTTTGAAATATCTAATATTAGGCTTATGACCATACCATAGCTCATAAGGAGTCTTACCAATATCACCTTTGATTTGTACCTGATTGAGTGTGTAAACAGTAGTACTCACAACTTCTCTGTAGTAGATATGAGGAACATTTCCTTCGAACATCATAGTTCTAGTAGCTTCTTCAATTGTCCTATTCTTCCTTTCCACAACACCATTTTGTTGAGGGGTCCACGGGGAAGATAATTTCCTCTTTGTCCCATGTTCTTCACAAAAAGAATTAAACTCACTAGAAGTGAATTCACCACCTCTATCTGATCTCAAACATTTAATCTTCAAACCTGTCTCTATCTCAACCATAGCCTTAAAGATCTTGAACTTCTCTAGAGATTCAAATTTCTCCCTTAATAAAGTAACCCACATCATTCTAGAATAATCATCAATAAGTAACATGAAATACCTATATCCTTGTAAACTTCTAACTCTAGAAGGACCACACAAGTCAGTATGCACAAGCTCCAACAATTCATTTGAACTATATTGTTTGCTTCGAAATGAGATTCTAGTTTTCTTTCCTAACTGGCATTCCTTACATATGACATTAGTAGGTTTCATCAACTTAGGAAGATCTCTCATAGCCTTAGTAGAGCTTATCTTGATAATATTGTCAAATTTTACATGACACATTCTCCTATGCCACAACCAACTTTCATCAACTTGAGCAATCAGAAAACTTTTACTAGCAACACTCAGGTGAAAAATATTACCTTTTTTTTTTGTACCTGATGCAATCACATTTTTGGAACTCCCCAATATTTTGCACTTTCCATCCTTGAACTAAAGATTGTATCCCTTGTCAACCATCTGTCCAACACTTAAAATATTATGCTTCAGACCTTCCACATATAGGACATGATTAGTATTATGCTTACCATCAAGAGAAATGCATCCTCTACCATGGATTACACCAAATTTATCATCACCAAATCTCACAACACCACCATCATACTTTTCCAAGCTCACACACTTACTTTTATCACCTGTCGTGTGATGAGAGCATCTACTGTCAATCACCCATTCATCTTTTTCTTCAATTTGAGTAGCTAGGGCTTTCTCCACATTTGTACAACTAGCAGATTTAGTAGATACAGGATTACTTTCCTTGATAGCAATAAATACCCATTCATCCTCACTTACATTCCCTTTATCAGATTCATCATCTATTACACCTTCATCAACAACATAATAACACTTCATTTGAAATCTAGGCTTGTTAGGTCTTGACTTAGGAACTCTTTCCAGACACCTTGATGCAAAATGACCTATCTTATTGCAAGAAAAACATTTAATAGGAAAATTTCCTTTATACTTACCTTCTCCTCTGGCTTCCCTTTTGACAATAAGTGCTTCAAGCTCATCCAGTTCTCTCTCTTCTTCTTCAATCTTTCGCATTTCATCCTCATATTTGAACACCTTTCTAGAAGAACTTTCTCTCAGATCATATCTCTGTTTATCCCTTCTAGAGGTAGTACCTTTGGATGCAGAATCTGTCTTAGGAAGAGCATCACTAAATTCACTCAACTCAAAAGTAGTAAGCTTACCAATCAACATATGTTGGGTAACATTTGTCATAGTTTGGAGCTCCTCAATAGCAGTAGCTTTGACTTTGTATGCAGCAGGCAAGGATCTAAGCACTTTAGCAACAATCTCTGATTCTTCTAATTGTCCACCAACACATCTGATACCACACACAAGTTCATTCACTCTTTGCATGAAAGAAGTAATGTTCTCATTATCACCCATTCTCAACATTTCATATTTCCCTTTCAGACTTTGTAACTTAGCAATCTTCACATTAGCATCACCTTCATACAAAGTTTCCAACTTTTTCCAGATCTCATAAGCAGTCTTTAGATCCATCACATTAGTCATTTCAGAATCAGTCAAAGCACCCAACAATGCTTCCTTAGCCTTGATATTGTATTCAAAATTCATAATCTCAGCAATAGTAGAAGGGCCATTATGTGGGATAACATACCTATTACTTGTAATGCTCCAGTAGGGTTCACCAATGCATCTCAGATGACACTCCATTCGAGTCTTCAATAGAGAACAATTTGTCTGACCAAATCTCAAACTATCCTTCTTATATTTTTCCATCCCGGATCACCTTAAGTTGTTAAGCTTCTTCCAAGGAACCTGCTCTGATACCAATTGTTGGCAACACAAGGGAAAACAACTGAGAGGGGGGTGAATCAGTTGTCACAAAAATTAAAACTTATTAAACTTATTAACCTTATTCTCAGATCTGATTAATAACCATGAAAGCATAAATCATCAACACATCAGGAACACACATAACACCAAGAATTTTTTACGTGGAAACCCTATTAGGGGAAAAACCATGGTGGAGGCTAGTCCACAAGATTATACCCTGTTAAAAGTATAAAGATGAATAAATGAGAATGCACATGCATTCAAACACACTGCCTAGAGCACACTGCTCAATTACAACAAGGCTTACTTCCCAAAGGAAGACACACTATCTTATAGAGACATTCATATTACATCCATAGGATTTTGAATTGAGAAAAAAACATCTGCTAGTGCCTAATTACAGTTATGGTTAATCACATGAACACTTCTTCACTCTTCTTCACTCTTCTTCACACTCTACTCTTCCTTCGAAATATTTAGAACATTATACATGCACACCAGAGCATCAAATGGTATAAACAATCGCTTATATATATCTGCAACAGGAAATTACATCACTACATGTCGGCTTCAACAAAATAATAAAATGAATATAAACTGTTGGCCCAAATCAATAACAATTATCAATGTGAATCAACCAAGGTCAGTCACAACATAGTGAAGACCCAAAACAACATCTTCGAACACAAACCACCTTCAAAAATTATTCCTCAAAGATCCACAACATGCTACAATCACCCTATCGGCCAAGAACATTAAAAACATGAACACACAGGAGAAAATCACGAATCACGAGCACAATGATCAATGCAGACATGCAACATAGATAGAGAACGATCTAGAAACATCCAAAAACATCATGAATCACCAGAGAAGCATCCACAACAACTAAAATTACAAGAATCACATCATCTTTATTTAGGAACACCAACTGAAGCAACAAAAAAACTGTTAGAACACAACTATTTATAACTCGATCAAATCTTCATGCGGATCTTTGAAACTCAACGTGGATAAACTAGATATACTTGAAAACAAACCCTTTAGTCGAAAACCTCTAATCATCAACGTACTAAGCTCACCAGCAGATTGAACTTCACTTCATCACTGACAACCTGCAACTTGTTTATTACAATTTTCTCAATATCCTTGACATATACAACTTCTAATACATTAATGCCAATAGTGTTGACATCAATGACAACCACATATCAACAACACAACCAAAAAATCCAACAAAATTTCAATGAAGTTGACCATACTCATGTTATTATTAGTCATGTATTTTAGTTTTTCTTTTGAATGCAAATTTTACTTTTGAATAATGCACTTGTTTCAAATCAATTGACTTGAATGCAAACAATTGCAAAACATTGCAATTTCAAAAACTAAAATAGAGATCTATAAACAGCAAGAAATAATGTAGACAAAGATAGTTTTATGCCCAAAAATTTGGAAAATGACCTGTATAAGGATAGATTCACCCAAGGGCGAATGGGTATTTGCACATGGGTTTGAAAAATTAAAGTCTGAGTTAATGTCTAAGTTCTCTATTTTAGGTTGCAAACAGATTCTTTCAGTTACATATTTCTAGAATTTTTTCTTTAAATGCAAATGCAATTTCATGGCAAACAATATATAAAATGACAACTTTTGAGATGCAATTTTGATTGAATGTTTTGATGTAAATGATTGAAAGACACGTTTATGTAGACTACTATGTGAAATGTATGCAATATTTTTAGATTTTTATGAATTTGAATGATGCAAAATGCAATTTTGAAACCCTAAATGAGATGAAAAACAAACTAATGCAAATCATAGATCTAGGGTTTTAGAGACTTCCAAATCAAAATTTATGATGTACAACGTCAGGTTCACCAAAATGAAACGAAGAAAAAAATGTGATGTGATGTGTGTGGTGAATGTTGGGGGGGGATGTGATTTGTGGATTCAAAAGGTATGTGATCCAAATTGTCAAAAACACTCACACTTTTCCTATTTTCATTAGAAAAAGACATCTCCCAAAGGTAGGATTGACTTTCAACCTTGAGGTGAGCCAACCCTATTTGGGAAATCTATTGTTTTCTTATGATATAAATGATTGATTGGAAATTTTGGGGGATGAATTAAAATGAATAAACTAACTAAACTATATGACTTAAGAATTGAAATGTAGAATATTATGATAACAAAAATGGAAGAGACAATTTGCAGAAGGTCTAAGAAGGGAATAATAGTGTGCACCTGGCATAAAAAGTGGGTTCTGAGCTTTGTAGTAGGACTAGTTTTCCCTAGGGTGAATGGGTCCTAGTGTAGGGGTCTAAAATATGATTTTACAATCCTCAGATCTTAGACCTAACCTTCTAATTTCTCTAGGTTTGACTGTTGAAAATCCAAAAATAAAATTTGTAGGTGAGTTTCTATGGCTTGACAAAAATGTTGACAACTTTGAGTACTTTGCAAAATTGCTCTTTTGATCAAATTTTGGTCCTTCTTCACTTGTAAATCAACACATACAAAGAGAAGAAAAATGTTTATTTTTGGGTGAATGGGGATTTTCCTTAGTCAAACACCATGTTGGTAATTAAACCTTGATAATGACATAATGACAAATAGAATGAATTGATGAATGAACAAAGATTTTTCACAACTCACCAAACCCTTAATGGCTACCCTTAGAGGACTGAAGTCTAACACATCTATCTAAGGATTGGATCTTGCATTAATTAGCTTGATTGATTTCTTGATTTGATGCTTGAATGCTTGAAACCTACATCACAATGTTATCTCCAAAACATGACATGAATACAGATGAACTTTGACATGATCTATGATCTTGATTTCTATTGGAGATGACTAATAAATATGCTCTTCAATGTTCTTGATGATAATATTTTCTCTTGTGAAGTTTCCTTAATGCTAGATATTCTTTCTTAGATTTGAATTGATAAAATAACTGTATTTATAGGCGTTTATCTAATTTCTCAAAAATTAGATTCTAAAAGTTGACATTTGAAATTTGAATTTGAATCATTAAAATACCACCAAAAACATATTAAAAATTTGAACCTAGGACATAAAGGGAACCCATTTATCCTTGGGTGAATGGGTTCTTGGACCTAAATCCAGAACACTCAATTTCTAAGACATTTTAATTAATGTTAGAAATTGTTTAATATATGTTTCCCTTTTGAAAAATGGAATAATAAGGCTTTAGAATACATAATTTAGGTAATTAGAAGCTTAATTAATTCCAATTAATTAAGGGGATGCAAACATAGTGTGAAATTGTAAAGGTATACAATTTCCTACACTACATAGCTCAATGGTTAAACTAAATTTTGATGGTGCTTTTAAAGGAAACCTGGGTTTATTGAGAGAAAGGTGTGTCATAAGAGATAGTAAAGGGTCATTACTAATAGCCAAGACTTGTAAACATCCTAATATGTCAAATAATGAAGTATAAGCTTAGGCTCTTCTCATAGGCTTAATGTTGGGAATATAGATGAATTTCAAAATGCTCTTAATTGAAGGGGATTGTATAAATATGATTATTTTCATCAAGCATAAAGCCTCATGCAACTAGAAAATTAGTAATATCTTCTAACAAGTTAAGGATATACTTGATTGATATGACCATTATCAATATAAATATTGTTATAGAGAAGGAAATAATTTGGCGGATGCCCTTTCTAATCTAGCTTGTGATCAACTCATCAATATGATAGAGATTTATATGGAAACTATTCATATTTTTCTAATTCACCTAATGATGAAATCCCTCCTAAAGAAAAACCTCAACAAACACCTCCTAGAATTCCTTGAACCATCCTCTAGGAACACAAGAAAACATATTGTGGTAAATTGAAAATAATAAAAAATAAACCGAGGAGTTAATTGCAAGGTTGAGAGATCCTATAGGAACAAACTCCCGTAGGACCAAGTTTTCTCAATCATTACAATCCATAATATTTCACGTAGAATCAATTATCAATAAAATAAATAGCTGGTCTAGAAAGAGGCAAGAATTAAAACAATTTTATGCAAATAAATTATCATATAAACAAGTTAAAGACAAATAAAATTTGAAATTTGACTTGTGTGTACTCTTCACCAACCCAAGAATGAATCAACCCTTACACAGTGCATGCAAGAGGTTCCCTATCCATTGGTGTCATCACCATGGGATAAATAATAGTTTTTGGGATAGGTGGTGGATGCTTTTTGACCATCCACCATGCGATAACAATGAGGTACCACTATAGTTTTTGAGGAAAATCTATTGTGAGTTTGTCCTCAATAAAATCCAAAACTATTTTGACATATAGGAGTTCCAAGGTAGAGGTGGGGGCTTTGCACATGATAGATTGGGGGCACATATTGACCCATAATAGCCAGCGAGATCACTCGCTAGACGAGACCATGAGCATGTGACTATCCATTCTATTGTGAAGGAGAGTGTTGAGGTGGATGCCTTACAACCAATTAGCTCGCTCAATCAGAGCCTTATACACCATACCAGGCCTCTAGTACATGTGAGGTGAGCGAGTCTTCTAGGAATCTAGTTCCACTTCATTTATGTTGATCTTATGGGTCACTTTATGTTTATGATCTCGAGGATAGTCAAGATGCATGTGCCCAGGCTACATATGCAACATATTAGATGCTGATCATAGAAGCTCTCCTGACTGATACATTCAACTTTGATAGTCAGGTAAATGTCAACAAGTTCATTTAAGTTAATTTATTATATTTAATTTTGAAATACAAGATTAACTAAATTATTTGAATGATTAATAATGAAATTTTAGGGTCATAGTGTTCACCCTACTTTTATTGGTTCTCCACCTCCCTATTACATGATGATGTCAAGTGCAAAGGTATGTAACTAGTAAAGAATTATAAATATTACATATGAATAGTTGAAGCTTATATGGATGGTATTATTATAACTCACTTGGGATGTTGAACAGGTTAATGCTAGGCCTTTGACGTCAACACCTGGCAGTGTAGGTGCTCATCGATCTTTCACATCATCAACATCATTATCATCAAATATCACTGCATTTCACATCAATAACATCAAAAACCCTAATTTCTACGATTAATTGAATATGACATTATTTAATTAATTCACTTTTTCATCATTTTTGACGAATTAAATAAATTTTATTTATTTAATAAAGTCCTAAAACCCTAATTTCTGCTATTAATTGAATAATACAAAATTATTTAATTAATTTACTTTTTCATCAAATTTGACCAATTAAATAAATTTCATTTATCTAATAAAGTCCTAATCTAATGTTATTCCTCCTGATTAATTAAATAACACTAATTATTTAATTATGTCGCTAATTCACTTTATTCCCCTAAGTCGATTAAATTATTAAATCTTAATAATTTAATTAACTGACTTTCCCTCCAAATTTGAATAAACTATTCAAAACATCATCAAAAAGGTCAAATCAAATAAACAACTTTGTTTGCAAAAGTCAAACTTGATTTGCACGTTCAACTCCAAAAAGAATTAATTAATTAAATCAATAGATTAATTATCCTCACCCACTTTCCTAATTGAGAAAATTACGAATCATTGATTGCTTAATCCATTTCTTGACTAATTGATCTATTTCCCGACAGATCAATCTATTTCTTGACTGATCAATCTATTTCTTCAATCACACTAATTACGTAATCAATTTGCATAGATTATGCCCATCTAAATCCTCTCAACATCTTTTGACCGTCAATCAAGATATTCTACTATGCGATCTTGATCGTCCATTTCAAATCACAAATTCTATATAACAAAACTCTTTGCTCTAAAAAAAGGATAAAAAAATCAATACAATTTACATAGCGAAGTAATGCAGAGATCATAATCGACATTGACAAAGCTTCAACCAACATCTTCGATCAAACACACACATGCTCTTCAAAGCTCTCACATGCACAAATGGAGGCTTCGTATTGAATTGAACAATCCAACATATAGACCAATATGGATACACTCCGACACGGGATTGTAAAGCTATTGTGTTATTAAATTCATTATTATTATATTCTTGCAATTACCTTCTTGATTTCTTTAATTTCGTAGTTTCATTTCGTGAGTGAAAGAATGAATCTTGATTGTTGTTTTTGATTTAGATTAGTTTCTATTCAATGCAATTATCTTGTTTATACTTACAGATTTCCCCCTCACACATTCTGGCATGCCTAGTGGGACCACGATCCATAACACTAACAATTTTATGAGCTAATTTTGAAGTTGTAGGTTTTAGAAGCACACTGGAGAAATATTCACGTATAGGTTCCAAAAATTTTTGCACATGATTTCACAGTTCTGGTGCACTTGACCTATTTTCTAGCACACTTGACCTATTTTCTGGCACTTTTGACTTTTTCCCGTGCTTCTGTTTTCTAATAAAGGGTGCTTTTGATTTCTAATAGAGGTCGCTATTGATTGTTTTTCCTTTGCTTTTGCTCTATTAATCTGTGTCTAAGATTTGCAAGTTAAATTTTGATTTCTAACCCTAATGGGTACCTAATTTAATGTGTAACAGGTACTAATGTTTGTTTATGCAAGATTTGGAGAGGTATAACTAGTGTTTATCCAAAAATTATTGACATTTTTACTGCAGGGAAGATGAACGGTTGAAGAAATTTAAATTTTCAAAGCTTTCCCAAGTTAGAAAATTTTAATTTGGTGCTTAAAAAGAACCCCAAAAAAGAAAATTTAATTTTTGGTGCTCTAAAATGAACATTCTCAAAGATTTTTAGATTAACAAATGCTTTCAAATTTGGTGCTTAAAAAGAACCCCACAAATGAACATTTCAGTTTTTGGTGCTCTAAAATGATTTTTTTAAAGCTTTCCTAAGTTAGAGAGCTTCAAATTTGGTGCTTAAAAAGAACCCCACAAACAAACACTTCATTTTTGGTGCTCTAAAATGAATCTTTTAAAGCTTTCATAGAGTTAGATAATTTCAAAATTGGTGCTTAAAAAGAACCCCACAAATGAACATTTCAGTTTTGGTGCTTTAAAAATGAATCTTCTCAAATCTCTAAGGAAATGTTTTGATTTTTTGTTGACCAAAGTGATTTCTTTTTGTTGACGAACACTCGACTTCATTTTGTTGACCAAGTAAGACAATGATCTAGAAAATACTCAATTTTGGGCTTAAAATGAACAAATCAATTTTTGTCTTGCACCTTTTCTATCTCATTGATTGATATCCATAACACTTCTATTGGGTGCTTTAAAAAGAACCATTGCTATCTTATACACACCTTATTTCAATTTTTTGGATAGCACCACTCGAGGGGCTTAAAAAGAACATTTGTGATGAAGTGTATTTCATGTATTCTGTGTTTGGAAAACTAGGTGACTATCCTCTCCCCTCGCGGCTTTTTGGTGATCTCGGGTGACAAAAATCATCTTGAGTTTCACACTTTTTACTTCAAAGCATACCTTTAGAGGGCCTACCTTTTGAGACACATCCCACATTGGAGAACTCAAAGGTGACCCAAGTGGTACTTTGTTTTGGTCTGCTATATAAATTATTGTGTATGTGAGGAAATTTCATCACCCACCTCGTGCGGATGCTCTATACCAATGAATGTCTCCCTCAGTATCCGTGTGATACATAAAAACCCGCAAGGGCTTGGAGGCCTCTTAATTGAGTGAATCATTGCATGTATAGACACCAATTATCCCGAAACATGACTAAAAACCAATGTTTGTAGAAGCCACCCTTTTTATCCAAAACTTTGAAGTGGTGCATCAAAACTTTGATTTTGAGAAGTTACTTACCAAGTTTGACTTATGGTTGAGCCTAAAAATCCTCTCCATTTGTTGTATGTAAAATCATCCCTTCAGGGCATGAGGTAAGCCCACCTAGGAAGAAGTGTCTATCCCTAGGGTATACTTAGTTTTCACGAAATTTCCAAAGATCAATTTGGTTACTTTCAAAACATCAAACTTTGTGCTTGAATTCATAGTGAACACATCAAAACAAGCACACACGGTTCTAAAATGGTAAACTCTTTTGACTTGGTGCGAATCCTTTGAAAAAATCCATCTATTTTCACTTCAAAAAATATATCTTAAAACAATATCTTTGAAGGTTTCCAGATATTTAGGCTCACATTTCAAGTCACGTTAAGGAAAAAGTAAACATTGGAAACTATAACTTTAGCACTTCTACCTCTATGAACTTCGACCTTTCATGGAGGGAAACATGTTTAAAGTATAGACATTTAGGTCACATAAGTTTTGATTATTGTGTTGCATGATATCACTTGCCAATTCTAAAAAACATATCAAACAAAATCATCCAAAACCACAAAAATCATCAAACACTGCTGCCAAATACTAAAACTAGAAAACAAAATTGAACAAAGGCTGCTTCTGCTACTGTTTCTGTTGCACTTGACCAAAACTTGGTTGCACTTGCCAAAAATAGCTCACTTTTTCTCTTTGTCCCATAAACAGTTACTGATAAAAATCTACTACTTCTAACAAACTTAGTGCACTTGTTACAAAACTAGCCACACTTGATCTTTTTGTGTTGCTTTTGACAAAATTTTCCTAGTGCACTTGTCAAAAATCTACTCACATTTGCTAAAAAACCTCGCTTTTGACTGAGTAATTCACCCCATTGAGAAAGATACATACATAGGCCGCAATTGCAAAAATTGTGCACACTTGCTTCTCAAAACTGAGTGCACTTGATAGAATTCAGACCATAGTCGATAAAACTAGCCGCTTTTGGTGCAGGGGCACCATGTTAGTCATGTAAATATGGTCTAATAAGGTCATTTGATAGGATTTGGTGTGATTGAGTCTTTTTTCATGCAAATAAGGTCATAATAGACCATTTTTCATGTAATTTGAGTTATATGGGGTTCATGTTGCAAAGGTTGTCAATATTTTAAATGTTGTCAAAATGCAATATTGTAAAGTGCAAAAAATGCAAAATGTGGAAGTCCAATGGTCAGGGGCATTCAAAAGGTATTTTGGTTGGTTGTGTTAGTTTATTTTTAGATGGATAAGTTTAAATATTCTTTAGGAACTCGATGTAATCTCTCTGTTGAAGTTTTGTTGAAGAAAAGCAATACAAAACCATTACTTTTTGTGTGTTTTTTGAAAACCTTGCTGCTACAGGTGATTGTATGAATTGGTATAGAGGCATATTGTTCTAAAGAATGTTGAATGTGATGGAGGCCTAAAGTATCTTCATTTTGGTTTTTATTTGATTGAATTTCATTGAGATTTAAGAGTTTTATTGGCATTTTTCTGTAGACGGGTCTATGAACCTTGTTTGAGGGTTTGAAGGTGAACAAAATGCACTAATCACCCATTCCACCAGCATAATTGCTTTAAAATTGGTGGAACGGGTGCATTAGGGTATATTAAGATGTTAGAGTTGGTTTTAGGAGCAAGGAAGGTGATTTGATGGAATTTGATTGCTGCCCTAGTTGAAATTGCATGAGTTTTGGCTTGAAATTGATGGCTAAGAGAGGGAGTTTGATGAAAATGCATTGAATAATTTTGGGAGTTGTTTTGGGAAGCATGTGCAAACCATATATGTTGTGTTTGAGGCATTGGAAAAGTGGTTGGAGGTCTGGAGAATAGTGTTTCAATAAACCCCCTTGACAACCTAGCATAAACAAGCCTAAATGAGGGTTTTGTAATTTGATGAATTTGTGGGCATTTCTCTTGTTGAAAGTTGTTGATTCTGAGCACTTGTAATCTATTGAGAGTGTTGGGATATATTTTGGAGGTTTGGGTGAAGAATTTTGCAGAGTTGCTTTGAAAAAGTGGCCTAATTGGCTTAAGGGGCAGTGTAGCAGCAAGTATTTGGAGATGATGGTCCAAAGTGACCCTATGATATTTTAAGATATGTTAAATTATGCCTTAATGGGTATCTGAAATGTCTATTCTTTGGTGGGTTTGGGTTTTCTTTTGAAGGTTGTGGAGAAAATTCACTATTTGCCATACTACAAGGAAAATAGGAAGGAATTGCGAAAATGTGCCAAGATAGGGTTTTGAAGATTGGAAAGTGGGTTGAAACACTTTGAATTGTGATTGTTTGAAGTATAGGTGTTGGATCTTTTGAAGGTGAAAATTTGAAGATTGAAGAAGAGAAAGGTTGAAAGTTGAAGGATAAGATGCCTCCTAAAGGAAGTGGAGCCCTTGGTAGAGAAATAAAGTTGTTAAAGGAATCTCAAGAAGCAATCTTAGCCAGATTTGCAGAATTAGAGACAAATTAAAGAAGAGGAAAGGCCACTGAAGAGGCAAGTGACTGAGAGGAAGAGGAAGAGGGTGAGAATGAAAACTCTCCAGGTAGAGTCCAAGATGATGAATTGGACCTTGATGGGAGGATGGTGAAAATGCTCAAGACTGTTATAGGAGATGCTTCTGGTGAGAAAATAGATGTGCCAATGTATAATGGAAAGTTGGATACTGAAGAGGTATTGGATTGGATAGATGCACTGGATAATTACTTTGAATACAAGGAGGTTGCTGATGATTAGAAGGTAAAGTTTGCAAAGAATAAGTTGAAAGGTCCCACTCTTACATGGTGGAAATATGTACAAGAGGAAAGAGTGAAGAAGGGGAAAACAAAAATTAGTTCATAGGATAGGATGGTGTCAAAGATCAAGAGTCAATTCTTGCCAGGAGATCATGCAATACAAACTTTCAAGAAGTTGCAAAGCTTAAAACAGAAAGATAAGGATGTCATGGCCTACATTGAATAATTTCACAAGTAAAGCATTAGGTTTGGTCATATTGAGGATGAAAATGAAAAGATAGCAAGGTACATGTGTGGCTTGAGGTTTCAAATTCAGGTTGAATTGAACTTGGCTACTCTGAGGACAGTTGAAGAATGTTTTCAATTGGTTGCTAGGGTAGAGGAGAAACTAAAAATAAGGCAAGAAAGATAAGGAAGAGGTAGAGGAAACACTAGTAGAGGAAGAGGTACAAGGCAGTCCTATGAAGACCAAGAAGATACAAGCAAAAACAAAGACCAAGTTGCTGATCAAAGAGGTGGATTCAAAGGATATAGAGGAAGATTTGGTGGACAAGGTAGAGGATCAAGTTCCTTTTCAAGAAGGTGTTATCATTGCAATTAGTTTGGTCATCAAGCCTAGAAGTGTCCAAAGAAACAAGGTTCTACTTCAAGTGGTGGTGATAAAGATTTCAGTTAGTGCAAGAGGAAGACTGTGAGAGCGTTCATTCTCTTAATCAACTTGCTGGTCCAGAAGTTGGGGAATCCTTGATGGTGAGAAGAACACTCCTTAAGGCATCAAAGGAGAAAGAATCAACACAAAGGAGAACACTATTAAAGACCACCTACAAATGCAAGTGAAAGGTATGTAAAGTTGTGATAGATTTAGGGAGTACTGATAATATGGTGTCAATAGAAATGGTTGATAAACTGAAATTAGAAAAGATTCCTCATGAAGCACCTTATAAAGTATCTTGGTTGAATGATGATCAATCTATTTTTGTGAATGAACAAGCTTGGGTTGAGTTCAACATAGGTGGATACAAGGATAGGATACTTTGTGATGTATTTCCTATGGATTGTTGCCACTTATTGCTTGAAAGACCATGGAAATTTGATAGACATGCAATTTATGATGGTAAAAACAATACTTATCAGATTGAAAAGGATGGAAGCACTTTTACATTAACTCCATTGGTAGAGGATGACAAAGGACAAGGTAAGGTAGCTAAGGTGATCATGTTAGGAAAGAAGGAGTATATAAAGAGATAGAGGAAGACAAGAATATGGAGTTTGCAACCATCACTAACAATGAGGATGGTAGGAAAACAAATGGAAGAAAGAATGATGATTTGGTATCAAAGGAAGAAATAGAGAAGGTCAAGGATGAATTTATTGTGAAAATGCAAGATTGGCATGATAAGGTCATGATAGGAACAATGCTTTGTTCATTGGTTGGAAAAGTGGTTAGTGGACAACCAACTTTTGTTAATATAGAGGGTTGTAAATATGATAGAACAAAGGTTCTAGAGGATAGTAGCCATTCAAGGTTTGATTAGCAGATGGAAGAGATGCCAGTGATGAAAAATAATGATGAAGAAAATAAAGACAAACTCCAAGGAATAAGGAGAAAATTTAAGCAGATACAAGGGGTGGAAAGGAAGGTAATTCAAGTCAAGAGTGAAAGAAGTTTGATAGCATGTACAGGGAAAGTTATGACAACATTTCCTAATGGAAGAGCAATCAAAAGACATTCATCAAGTGGAGGACAACAACTTCAAGGGAAGCATTGGTTAAGGGGAAGAGACAATGTATGTTTCCAATACTTAACTCATTGGAAAGGAGTACCAGATGTAAAGGCTATTGGAGATCAAAGAGATGGTGTGGACAACCTACAAATTAAATTCTCAAGGGACTTGAGTTCTTTTCAGTCTGGGTGTATGGTGCAGGGGCACCATGTTAGTCATGTAAATATGGTCTAATAAGGTCATTTGATAGGTTTTGGTGTGATTGAGTCTTTTTCCATGCAAATAAGGTCATAATAGACCATTTTTCATGTAATTTGAGTCATATGGGGTTCATGTTGCAAAGGTTGTCAATATTTTAAATGTTGTCAAAATGCAGTATTGTAAAAGTGCAAAAAATGCAAAATGTGGAAGTCCAACGGTTAGGGGAATTCAAAAGGTAGTTTGTTTAGTTGTGTTAGTTTTTTTTAGAGGGATAAGTTTAAATATGCTTTAGGAACTCGATGCAATCTCTCTGTTGAAGTTTTGTTAAAGAAAAGCAATACAAAACCATTACTTTCTGTGTGTTTTCTGAAAACCTTGTTGCTACAGGTGACTGTATGAATACGTACATAGGAATATTGTTCTAAAGGCTGTTTAATGTGATGGAGGCTTGAAGTATATTCATTTTTGTTTTTATTTGATTGAATTTTATAGAGATTTAAGATTTTTATTGGCATTTTTCTGTAGACGGGTCTATGAACCCTGTTTTAGGGTTTGAAGGTGAACAAAATGCACTAATCACCCATTCCACCAGAATACTTGCTTTAAAATTGGTGGAATGGGTGCATTAGGGTATATTAAGATGTTAGAGTAGGTTTTAGGAGCAGGGAAGGTGGTTTGATGGAATTTGATTATTGTCCCAGTTGAAATTGCATGAGTTTTGGCTTGAAATTGATGGCTAAGAGAGGGAGTTTGATCAAAATGCATTGAATAAGGTTGGAAGTTGTTTTGGGAAGCATGTGTAGGACATATAGGTTGTGTTTTAGGTGTTGGAAAAGTGGTTGGAGGTCTGGAGAATAGTGTTTCAAAAAATCCCTTAAAAACCTAGCATAAACAAGCCTAAATGAGGGTTTTGTAATTTTATGACTTTGTGGGAATTTATCTTGTTGAAAGTTGTTGGTTTTGAGAACTTGTAACTTGTTGAGAGTATTGGGATAGATTTTGGAGGTTTGGGTGAAGAATTTTGTAGAGTTGCTTTGAAAAAGTGGCCTAATTAGCTTAAGGGGAAGCGTAGCAACATGTATTTGGAGATGATGGTTCAAAGTGATCCTATGAGATTTTAAGATATGTTAAAGTATGCCTTAATGGGTATCTAAAAGTCCATTCTTTGGTGGATTTGGGTTTTCTTTTGAAGGCTGTGGAGAAAATTCACTATTTTCCATGCTACAAGGAAAATAAGAAGGAATTGAGAAAATGTGCCAAGATAGGGTTTTGAAGATTGGAAAGTGGGTTGAAACACTTTGAATTGTGATTTTTTGAAGTTTTCCTCCCTGCTCTGCATCAGATTTTGCTTGCAATTTACTGCTTCTTCTCAAAAAACCATCACTTCTACTTTGTGTCTTGCTAAAAAATAGAAAAATGATCTGAAGCTGGTTACATGATCCTTGTTGGAATGAAACAATTGGAATATCAGATACATCATATAGTCCTTAATATATCTTCAAACTCCATCCTAATTTTGGAAATCAAAATCAAAACAAACATACCTGGATTATTCCCTCACCCACACTTCTAAGATATTAACAGTTGCTTGAACCTCAAGGTTAGTTCAAGTAAGCTTTTCTGCAACATATCCTATAGAAGAAGAAGTGAAATATCGATCTAGGCCTTTTTAGCATTTTGAGATCCAAGAATAGCATCATTCCAAAACAACACTCAAACCTTAGGGTCTTGAGCTTCATAACAACCATATTGAAACACCATTTCACCTTATGACCATTTAGTGACCAATTACTCCAGTTCAACAACCAAACCTTACACCAGCTATCATACAACCAAAATTTGAGCTAATTGAAGGAGAAAAAATAACATAATTAGTAGTTTGAGGAGCTTCATATTCGAGAAAAATGACACCAAACCATTGGAGAAACACAACTAACATCCTAGATAAAGAGGAGTGGAAAGCAAATCTCGCAGTCAGAAGATCCATATTACCACCTCCTATATGGAAATAGATATCATCCTTCAAAAAATAGAAAATCCAAAATAACAAATGCAATTTCATTTTCCTTAAAATAGAAAATACAAAAAAAAAACAAAAGAATTGTTTTCCATAGTTAGGAGTCACAAAATGTTCACAAAATCTTGGCACTTGTTTATAACAATTACGAGATCACAACATAGAAAAAATATGGAGGCCAACAAAATAGTTCTAGCATACCCCCAACAAACACCACAAATGACAGAAATGACCTATAGGGATATAAACCAAGTGACCTTATGACAAGGTATTGAGCATCAAAACATCCCAAACACATAACCATAAACATTTCAATCTATTACCCAAATCCAGTTCCACTCTATACACCCATGGAGACATCATATGCTATAAATGTCAATGATATATCAACTATGGATTCCACTAATCAAGGTTTTGGAGCATCTTGTCCCATGGCTGAGTTCAATCAAAATCCTCATCCATATCAAAATCACTCTTATCAAGGGTTTCAAAATCACCATCAAGGACTAAATCTAGAACATCAAATTTCCCTAAATGAACTTGAGAAAAAAGATTGAGGAACTTGAACAAAATCAAAATACGACATATCACCAATACCATGTTCAATGTATAAATATTGAATATCCACAACAAATGAACATCATTCCATAAACACCTCAATATCTACATCAATAACACTTCCAATATCATCAAAAAATTGATTCATATCAACAACAAAATCATCAACCACAACATCAAGTGAATCAACAACAACAATGGTCACAAAATCAAAATAAAATCCATCAACAATATCAACCTTCAAATCAGGAAATTCCATCTCAAAATCCATCTCCACCACAAAAAATGTTACAATCAAACCATACTGCTAAACGTGAGTACACTCCTTTAGGGGAGCCAATTGAGGGTGTGTTAAACCAATTAGTCAATGCCAAATTTATCACACTTCTAAAATTGCCATGAAGTGGTAAATCTAGTATCAAATTCCCATGGAACGATGACAAGACCTATTGTAAACACCATGGAGTAAAAGGTCATGATGCATTAGAATGTATTACAATCAAAAGAATCATCCAAGACCTTATTGGTCAAGGAGAAATAGCAATTGAAGATGACGTTCAAGGTTCAAACACTAATGACAACAATGACAATGTCTCAACCTCAAAAGTTGAAAACAAAGATCAAGAGCTATCTATCACTAATCACATTGACAATATCTCTACATCATTCAATGAGAAAGAGGACATACATCAATAATTTAATCCCAAGCATGATCAAACTCACTCACCCAAGTCTAGCAATGATTCATTCTAAGAGATATTGACATCATCCAACCTCATGGCAGTACATATTGGTAATCAAGAGATTCTTAATCCCACACTTATACCCAATGCAAAAAACCTAAGCCAAGAGCTATCACCCACATGTCCAAATTTTGAAGAAATCCAAGGATCCTTTACAAGCAATCCCTCTTTTGAAATTGATCCATGTCAAGAATGTGATCCAAAGCATATCAAAGATAATGCCACACAAAGTCAAGATCAAGAATCCCTATCATCAAAATACTACAATGACTTGGCATATATCTTCCAAGACATCCAAGGTTTTCCAAAAGAAGAGAAAATCCATACACCAAGCACACATACATCTACACAAGAGATGCTCACTCCTAATGAACATGTAGATGATCTTCATCCAAAATAAGAGTCTCATACTCTTGATATCATTACCAAGGAACAAGAGTCACCCACTCTTATTATCTTTACACATGATCAAAGTATAATAGAATCTATAGACCTATCAAAAATTGATCAAGAAGAAGTATTAAAATCAAAAACATGCTCGAGGAAGATTGAAGACATCAAGTATGAAAATATGGAGCATAGTATCTTAACGTCAACAAAGATAACTAATAATCCTGAGTAGCAGAGCATTGGGTATACAACAGTCAAAGAAGCACTGGTATATTTTGAAGGGCCATCAAAATCTACTATTTCACAAAATCAAGCCAAAGAATTTATATCACATATGAAGGATCCTACTAGTGAAGAAGCTATCACCTTTGGTGATCCACAACAAAGTAGGGAAATATTAGCACCTTGTTTCCAAGGTAAATCATATCCTATTGTAAATAAAATTTTTCAATAGATGAATTATCAAGGTAGAGAATTAGGCCTACATGAACAAGCTGTCCTAGAACTAGTGTAGATTATTGGCAACCCTAAGCATCAAGGTCTTGGTTATTCAACAATTAAGGAATTTTAACATATTAGTGAAACCTGTATAATATTGGGGACAACTTTATCTAATGCAAACATCAACGTAGAGAGCATGAAGAGTCCATATGATGAAATTGCTACCAATGCTACAACTAGCCATATCATGAATCATCATCCACGTATATTTCAAACCTATGATTGGGACCAATAACTGATATAAAAAGCTATATCCAAGAACAAAAAAAGTCAATGAAGTAGAAGAATCAACAAAACAAAATGGACAAGAAAAGTTCAAATGGATACAAGAGAAAAAGAAAGAAAATCATCCCTATCAAACTCCATTAGTCAAAGAAACTATGGGGAAAAATAAAAAAGGGAAGTTCATCCTTCAAAAAAGTCCAACAATGCAAAAGAAATCTTCAAGAGCAACCTACAAGGTATATAAAGATGTTGGTCCCAATTGAATCTCCATATCCACCCATTGTTGCTCATCATCCCAAGTTTGGAAAATAAAAGGTTCCAAATTGTCAACCAATCCATCTAAATATCATATCCCTCAATGCATTTTACCATCTAGGATATCCAAATATCGCATTAACCATGCTTTGGCAACAACTCTTTATCATAAGGATTCTAAGGGCACTCTATCACAATGTTCACATCAAGGTAAGGTTAACTCTGGTATCGACAAGGAAGATAATAATTATTAGGGGTTACATTTAAGCACTCATATCCTAGCAAAAAAATCCTCTGAGAAGGATATTGTTGGCACGTCATAACAACAACGCCCATATTAGCACCAACAGTATCTACATCAGCACCACCAGGTGGTTCAACATGAACAAAAAAATAGCCACCATGATGAAAACCTAGTAAACAGGTGTCTTGTGCGACATTAGAAAAATCAAGAAAATAGTCAAGAGAAAAATAATCCTCTAGTGAAAACCATATGGTGGTGGTTTGGACAAGTACCATGGTGAAAACTTGGAAAACATGCATCATGTGTAGAATCGAGCATCCACATGCACCATTTTAGGTGGAAGCATCTTAGCTAATCCATAATAAATCTAATCCATTTTTATCCAAATCCAACTTACCTTGATCTTGACAAATGTTTGTTGTACACTTTACACTTGCTTATGGAAAACATCTTGACATGGGTCACTATCATTGATCCTATCCTATCCAGCATTATCTGAGCCATGAGGCATTGTCCAAAGGGGCATACTCTATCCAAACATGTTATCCTATCACAAGATAATCCATCACCTACATTGATAAACACTGGGGGGAAAGTACTTACATCTTGCTTCAAAATAAATCTTGATCTATGCCTTCTAGCTCACATTGTGATCTAGGCATTGTCCAAACAACAAGGTGTGCCACATGGTACCCTTCCCAATTCATCCCATCAACAAATTATCCTGCCAATGCACCACCAAGGTAACCTTCAATACAATTCACTCCAACAACAAGGTGTCCCTCCAATGCACTATCAGGGTAATCTTCAAAATAGTTCACCCCAACAACAAGGTGCACCACCAATGCACTACCAAGGTAACCTTCAAAGATAACAAACAACATCATAGATTATTCCTTCAAAAAAATTCTAAGATATCAACATTTGCTTAAACCTCAAGGCTAGTTCAAGTAGATTCCCCGCAAACATATCCTCTAGAAATAGAAGTGAATCAATCCAAGTTTTCAATATCTTATACCCTAGGAAAAAGGGTAAATATCCAAAAAACCAAGAAAAATAGTAAAGAGAAATAAAACGTTCTTTTAGTGAAAACCACTTTGTGGCGCTACTAAAATGGGTACCATAGTGAAAACTTGGAAAAAAGGTGCTATGTTTCAATAAGACTTGCATCATTATCTATTGGCATTATTTGAAGCATCCACTCATTCGTTCCATAAATAAAGCATTGTCCAATCATGGCTCGTTACTGATTTAGGAGAATAGTCTTGTCTCCAATTGGGGGAAACTTCCCAAAGCTGGTCGTGGATTAGATCTTTATACATCCTATCATGGTCAAAAAAATAAAATCAAAAACATCTAGAAAACAACAAAATTAAGACAACAACTTTGGCTCATTCCTTCACTCAACAGTCTAAGATATCAATATTTGCTTGAACCTCACAACTAGCTCAAGTATCCTCTAGAAATAGAAGTGGAATATCAATCCAAGTTATCAACGCTGTCTAAATCCCAAAAACAAGTTTACGCTTTGAGTCAAACCGATTGAACTACATGGTCACTACGTCTACAACGTAGGCAAGGCTTATCTTTGTTCAACCCCTGAGGCCTTAGTTCAATCTATTTAGGTTTCTATCATGCTTTATTTCAACTTAGTTAAAAAATAAAAAATCCAAAAACATTTGCAAAATAGAAAAGATCAAAAATATTTAAACAGGTCGAACTACATGGTCTCTACATGTACAACGTAGGAAAGGATTATCTCTGATCAACCCTCGAGGCCTTAGGTTAGTCCCCCTAGGTTTCTATCATGCTTTATTTAAGCTTAGTCACAAAATTCTAAATCCAAAAACATTCACAAAAATACAAAATCCAAAAACATTCACAAAACATAAAAGATCAAAAACATTCAAACTGGTTGAACTACATGGTCTTTGTGTGTACAATGTAGGCAAGGCTTATCTCTAATCAACCCTCGAGGCCCTAGGTTAGTACCCTTGAAAATAACAAAAAATAACATCATAAAAAGGTCAGAAAAATAAAAAAGTCCCATCTCCATCATCACAATCCGCAATAAACTTTTCATCCATAATAAACAAATGGCCACACTCACCCTTTGACAAAACAAAAAAAACAAACAAAGCAAACATGAAAAGCTAGAAATTTCAAGCAAACAATCACAAAGATTCGATCACAAATAGACTAAAACAAGGCTGAAGTATTAATTACCTATCTTTTGACAATTCACCAAACAACATCCTGAGATATGCCTTAACGGGTCTACTCCTATGATAGACATGATCAACAACAGAAAATAGCATGAAACCTCAAAACATATATGGCAAGTGATACTGAAACTTTTTTTTATCTTTTTACATTCTTCTCTTCATGATTTATTTTATTGACTCATTCCCAATATTCTTAAGGATGCCCATAAGGATTTAGAGAAGAAGGAATGGGGGTAATTGAGTAACATTTCAGTTTGCTATTTGTAAGATGTTTTTGTGATACTACCATGGCAAATACTTGCTTTATTGAGTGTATGGAAGTTGTTTTATGAAAATTCGTGTAGTAGTTGCATGTTAGGTATTTCATACCTCTCTGTGTAAATGGTCCAAAATGTTTTAACACAACCCAACCATATATTTTAAACAAAGTTTTCGTATGTCTGGTATGAGCAAGAATATTCTTTGTATGTTGAGTCAAATTCCATGCAATGGATACAAAGTCACCTTGGTCATTAATACTTGGTGCATCATATATGTTTGCTACATCAAATAGGATTGTTCAAAATATGAAGTCTCCAAGCAAAGAAAAAGCACCTTATCAATAACTAACAACCTCACATTTCTATCCATCATAAAAAAATTCTTCTAACTAACATCCATCCTGCATCACAATATCATTAGTACCATATCCATCCTACATCCACAACATCGTCAATGCATATCTTGATGATAATAAAACAATGAAAACATCATGTATCATGTATAAGGAATACATCCATCATATGTCAACATCATCATATACATCAATAAAACATCATATATTAAAATGATATATTGATTAGCCATTGTATACATCAATAAAACATCATATGAAAAACAATATGATCAATCCATCCATCCATATCATATGCATACATCAAAAAACTACAAAAAAACATGTATAAACATATATCATCATACATAGTCATCCATAATCATCACATAAACACATAATGAGGCTGAATCAAAGCATGTGTATCTCATATATATCATCATAAAAAAAGGAGAATGTCATAGTACATCGTCATCATGGAAACATGTGTGATAGGATAATACAAAAATATACATATATACGAGGCCTTAGTTGGGCCGATGCATATATATACAAAATAATGTCTAAGTCTTTGAATAACAATATCATAAAGATCAAGTAGAAATATGCCATTGCTCGGCTATAGGGGGAGGACTCTAAAGATTAGTTTGCACATCAAGATCTGACTATCTAACAGACTGATCACTTGATGTAGCAGTAGTAGCAGTACTCAACTCTCTAAACCGCGGTCATCGCTGCGCTCAAGGAATGAAGGCATCATATAGAGTCTGGTAATAGGTAGCCCTTTGTAGCAACTAATCTCACTCAGCACAAATACTATCACACTTTGTCCTCAAACTATCCCTCTTAGTAGTAATAGCTTGCAATTGTGTCTTGGCAATGAGACAATGCCTAATCCTTGCCTCTCACTCTGCCCTAAAACCATCTCACTCCTACCGATCATTGTCTCTCTTCGCTATAAATGTAAAAATTTGTGCCTCTACGGCCTATCGTTGCCCTACCTCTGTAGCTAATTGTGCGCCTCCATCTTTAGGTGGTGGAGGGGGACCTGGAACCTATCCCTGATCCTGCTGTATCTGATCACCCTGGACATCTTCCTGTCGAGCCCTACCAAGCTGCTTTGCTAAGATCTAGATGCACTATCCCTCTCCTCAATGGAATGATATGCTTTCCCTACCTACTATGGGATCACCACCAAGATATGTGAATCTCAAAGGAAGGTGTCGTTCCCACCACTGATCATAATCAGTAGTACCTAGATTCGCTAAGCCCACTGGCCAACCCCATTCGACTGGGGAAAGAGCTTTGAATGCAACAAAAATAGCATCTCGATCAACCCGTAAACCTCAGACATAGACCTTTCTTGTGGTTTGACCAAATCAAGCCTTGTAAGCATCTGGAAATCTAACTAGTCTCTCTCCAAAATACCTGCAAACCTTGTCAGGAAGATACCTCTCCAAAAGAGAGTGTATACAATTGATCAACCATCTAGTCTATTTGTAGTATACCAACTACTCTTGATCATTAGACCATGCCTCACAATCCATATAGGGTCTCCACACGAAACCTGGCATGTCATCAAATACACGATGCTAGTAGGAAAGCTACCCAAGCAATGTATAATGCATAAAATCTCTATAACGATAAGAGTATGGATCTCTAGTAGTACAATCCAATATACCATCAGGCCACGAAATTGAGATGTGCTCCTAGCCCCATACATGAAGAAGAGAAACACTGGTGAAAATAGATTTCCCACCATGATATGCAACCTCATACATATCTCTGTATAGGTGGGCAAGGAGACATGGACCCCATGCGTATTTGGTAACGTGCTTGAACATCTACTCGATGCATATACGCCATCCCATAGGAAACTACCGGCCCCACCTATCAAGAACAACGAGCCTTGAAAACAAACCACAAAGAACAAGAGAAATGAGACCCACACTACCAACAAAATTTGATAAATCTATCTCTAACTATCGATCCTCTAGACGTCTCACACCAAGAACACGACACATAACACGTGTGCCTTGTCGAATGGAGTATGTAATGAGCTCTCTATGAATGGGTACGTGGAGGATCCTCCACACATCCTCAAGAGTGATGGTGGCCTCTCTAGTAGGTAAATGAAATGAAGAGGTCTCTGAGTGCCACCTCTCCATGAGTGCGGTCATCATCGCGCTATGACATCTAATGGGGGCATATAGAAAATATGCCACAACTTGACAACAACTAAAAAATATCACTCTAAAACATTGAAACCCATGATCAAATCGAATAGATCTCGTGGTCATAGCTCCCTCAAATAGAGTGGATTAAGGACCACCTACAATCATTCAACCCACGATGTTAAGGATGGGCTCTTAAAACGTAAAAATGAAACAAAAACGATGAACAAATGGACTTAGGATCCAAAAAAGTCAAAAGTGAAAGTTTTAAGTCAAAAGCGAGATTTTTTTTTATCAAAAGCGATAAACTAAAGCAAAAGTGATGAATTTATTGTCAAAAGAGATAAGTGAAAGCAAGAGCGAAAAAATTAAAAGCAAAGAAATTTTTCAAAAGTGCTAATTGATCACAAAAGCAAGTAAAATGAAGCAAGCATGTCAAAAGCGAAAATTTATAGCAAAGGCACTAGCAAAAGCAAAAAACTAAGTCAAAAGCGCAAATATAAATCAAGTGGTAGAGAAAATAGCAAAAGCGACCATTTTGTAAAGGCAAGAGTGCCAAAAATGATGCAAAAGCACGAAATTCCTAAATCTTGCGCACTCACCTAGGTTGTCTTTGTGCATTAATTATGAAAACTTGGAAAGATGAAAATGAAAATTGAAAGGATACATACCAGGGCATCGATGCTTGTAGGTTGTCCAAACTCTTGAACCGAGTCGGCACGATGTGGGGCTCCCCGAATCCTCGCCATAGCTCCTTGACAACTGACAAAATGAGAAAACTAGAGGCAAGAATTCTCTATAGGCTCAAAGTGAAAATGAGGAAATTAGAACCCTAATTACCTATTTTAACTCCCTTAAACCCTAATTTTTACTTAGGAAACCTTCCTAGGATAAAATTAGGAGCTCCCTAGAACATTTGAATGAGCAACGAAAGACCTATAGACTTAATTTTTTGTCTTCTACACATCAAAACTAAAATAGAATAGTGTCATGAGCCTGAACTCCAAACTGAATTTTTTGTCCAACCTCTCGAGGGGACAACACAGAGTCCTACTATCATTCCATTGATAACCAGGGCATATAAATTTTTTCAAAACTTGATCTTAACATCAAAATCTTTGAAACAAAGTAACCAATACTTTGTCTCAAAGAGGGGAAAAATGTAGACATGTAAAATTGACCTAACACTTATCACACATACTAAATGACATTTTCACATCATCGGCTTCATTATCATCAAATATCAATGCATTTCACATCAATAGCATCAAAAACCCTAATTTCTACTATTAGTTTAATAATACAATATTATTTAATTAATTCAAATTTTCATCATTTTTAATGAATTAAATAAATTTCATTTATTTAATAAAGCCCTAAAACGCTAATTTCTTCTATTAATTAAATAATATGACATTATTTAATTAATTCATTTTTTCATCAAATTCTACCAATTAAATAAATTTCATTTATTTAATAAAGTCCTAATCTAACGTTATTCCTCTTGATTAATTAAATAACACCAATTATTTAATTATGTCGCTAATCCACTTTATTCCCCTAAGTTGATTAAATTATTAAATCTTAATAATTTAATTAACTCATTGTCCCTCCAAATTTGAATAATTTGAACAAACTATTCAAAACATCATCAAAAAGGTCAAATCAAATAAACAATTTTGTTTGCAAAAGTCAAACTTGATTTGCATGTTCAACTCCAAAAATAATTAATTAATTATCCTCACTTTCCTGATTGAGAAAATTATGAATCACTGGTTGCTCAATCTATTTCCTGATTGATTGATCTATTTCCTGACAGATCAATCTATTTCCTAACAGATAAATCTATTTCTTGACTGATCAATCTATTTCTTTAATCACACTAATTACATAATCAATTTGCACATATTATGCCCATCTAAATCCTCTCAACATATTTCAATCGCTGATCAAGATATTCTACTACGCGATCCTGATCATCCATTTCGAATCACAAATCTATATAACAAACCTCTTTCCTCTCAAAAAAGGATCGAAGAATCAATACAGTTTACACAAGTAATGTAGAGATCATAATCGACATTGCCAAAGCTTCAATCAATATCTTCAATCAAACACACACACACTCTTCAAATCTCTCACATGCACAAATGAAGGCTTCGTATTGAATTAAACAATGCAACATACGCCAATACAAATACAATCCAAAACGGGATGGTAAAGCTATTGTGTTATTGAATTCATTGTTATTGTATTCTTGCAATTATGTTCTTGATTTCTTTAATTTCGTAGTTTCATTTCGTGAGTGAAGGAATGAATCTTGATTGTTGTTTTTGATTTAGATTAGTTTCTATTCAATGCAATTATCTTGTTTATACTTTTAGATTTCCCCCTCACATAGTAGTTTAATTGCTATTTGGATGGTTGGCATAGGGCTTCATAACTCCAAGGAGCTTGTTGTGGATGGACATAGTGATTATTTGTATGTGATAAGCGGTTATTTTGTTATAGGTCATTCTATAATTTAATTTCTATATATTAATGTGTATACTTTGAATTGTATTAGGTGGGGCTCTAGGAATCGTTAAACAAGAGGTCGAGTGAACAAGTTCAAAGGATACCATCATCATATGCATATCCATCCCCTCGATAGTGATCTGTTTCCTTCACCTAAAGGGAAATGACTATGTATTAGGGTCCTTTGTTGTATGCCTATATGGAATTTTTGAACATATATTTTGTATTACATATATATGACATTGTTGCAAGCCTATATGAATTTTTTGTATATATGTTATACTTATATTGACATACAATAATGTATGCCTATATGGCTGCTTGGTTAATACAAATATTTTTATCAATGGTGTCCATATTTGTATTATATATGACTATTTAAATAAATGAATAATGAATTGATGCAACTATAAATGATTAATGTTATCCATATTTGCACTATAATTGATTAATTGAATAACACTCACTTTTCCACATGGATTGTAGTATGGTTACATACTTGTTATTGTAGTGTAGAAAAATGTACTCTACATTTTCACACTTGGTTTGGGCCCTATTAATTAAAATGGACTTAATAATGTCTTAATGTAGTGTTGAAAAATGTATCCCTTTACATTTTCACACTTTGTTTGGGTCCTCTTAATTAAATTGGACTTAATCATGCCTTAATAAGCCCTATTTTACATCTACATGCCTAATAAATTACATTTTCTGAAGGTGAAACCCAACAACAATTAATGCCAACACATAATTAAACACTTTGAGCAATGTGTGTTCTAGGAATAGGGACCTGGGACCCATTCACCCATGCCTAGGCCTTGGAACACATTTTTAAATCATGTTTTGGCGGTATTTTTATCATCCCAAATTCAAATTTCAAATTTTGGCTCATAATGTTTAATTTTTGGGAAATTAAGGATAAATGTCTATAAATACAAGGTTATTTTATTAAATTAACATTAGATTTGAAAAGCAAAAATTGAGAGAACTTTCACAAGATAAAATATTATTATCAAGAGCATTCAAGAGTAGAATTATCAAGGATTTATTGCAACATTCAAGATCTCAAGCATCCTGTCAAAGTCTTTTGCAATCATGCATATTTTTGGAGCTAACATTGCAATGTAGGTTTCAAGATCTAATCCAAGCATTCAAGTTAAATATTTAAATCAAGATTCAAGCATCAAGATCCATATCAATTTGTTTATTGTTTAGAATACTAATGGGGGTGAATCAGTATTCTATTAAACTGTTCAACTATAAACCATCCAATTAATAAAGCACATATAACTACAAACAAGAATGAAGACATTGAAAGGAATATGACACCACAAAACACATCAACACTAGATTTTTACGTGGAAAACCCAAAATGGGAAAAACCACAGTGAGGATTATCTCACAATATATTATGTGAAAATGGAGATTATTTTGGAGAGGAGAGGAGTTGAAGTGTGTTGTTGTTGCTTTTTTGCCACTCATAGAGAGCAATGATCTAATTTTTGTTTATCCATAAGTTGGCATTGTTGGATTGAAATAGTTGGAGAATGTGGAAGATTTTGTAAGACATTATTGTTGCAAGTATTCTAGAATGGATAATATTTCAGATTTCATATTTCTTGTGTTCTCCATTTGTGTGTTTTAAAAATAGAGAAGTGAACTTGCTGCATAATTGACAATCTTGTGGATTCTCAATTGTTGACTATATAAAATGGTATCAGAGCTAGAGGTTCTAAGTGCATAAGCAAATCATCAAATGCGAGGTAGCTTATGCCAGGATTGGTGGGTGGATAGAGGAATCATGATAGAATTGTCTAAGAATATCGAGATAATTGTTACAGGTGTGTGAGGAGTAATGAACAATTGAGAGTCGAGAGTGACAAGCCATGGAAATGTAGAGCATGTGAGTTGAGGTGAGATTGCAACAGATAAGATGGGGTGGGTCATGAGGAGACCCACAAGAATATTTTTCTAGGAACAATATTGTGAGAAGGTAGAAAATGGTAAGTTTGAGAAGATGGGATAGATGGTCTATGAGGAAGTGAGAAAGATCAATATGAGGATAGATAAATTGAAGAAATTTTTTCTAGGAACAATATTGGGAGAAGGTAGAAAATGATAAGTTTGAGAAGATGGGATAGATGGTCTATGCGAAAGTGAGAAAGATCAAGAGGAGAGGATATTGCTGAAGAAAAGTGAGAAGAAGAAAGAGGACAACGAGAAGAAGAGTAGAGAAAACAAGTGTTGCAGCCCAAGAGAGAAGGAAAAAGAAGTGAGAGCAGCCCCTATTAAAGATGAAGATGTAATTGTGATTGCAGTGATAGAATGTGAAGAAATTACAGCTATTGATGGAATTTCAACAGTAGAGGATGTAGTTGCAGCAGTGAAGTTCTAGGAAGTTGCAATGCAAGATGAAAAGGATGATGGGACAACAAAAGAGAAAGAGGTAAAGTTGAATTTTCTTGAATTTAGTGAAGAGGAGTTTACAAAACTTGTTGTTGGAGGTGAGAAGATGGATGTTGTAATGAAGAATGAGAAAAAATATGTTGGGAAAATGAACTAGAATGAGGTAAATTTTAATTTTGAATTTATTTGTGATGATTCCATACCTTTTTTGGTGAGTAGAAGAGGATGTTGAGAAAGAAGAGAGCATGTAGATGGAAATTTTTAATTTCCATGGAGTGCTAAATGCAGATTTGCTTAAGGATGCAATATATTTTGATTATTGTTTGGATAATATATATTTGCATATATAGATGTTGTAGAGGATGATACAGGTGGAGCTTGGTGGAGGTGGCCAGTCTATGGTGCGATTGAACCCACGAATGAGAAGAGGAGAGTAGAGTGTATTTGGTGGAGGAGGGCGATACATGGTGGATGTGAATCCATGAGAGGAGAGACAAATGGTGAATGGAGTTATGGAAGGAGGATAGTGCTTGTGCCAATGAAGTGCTAGAAGAAGAGGACGAATAAATTATTTCATGTGCACTTTGGACAGTGATGGAGTTTGTTGTAGATTGCTTGCAATTTGAAAGAATGGTTCTACCATTCAACTCCACTTTTGTGAGCCTATGCTCACAAAATTTCTACCTGGTGTGTTTTATACAGGAGCATCCGGGTGCACAAACAATCCTACACATCAAAAAACATTTTAAACTTTTATGCTTGCGTTTTGTCTTATTTTTGGTTGTAAGCACAAATTATTGAAATTCTCAACTCCTCCAACATAGTAGAATTTGGTGATGGATTGTGGGAAAATTAAATTGTATAATTGATTCATTTTTAAATTGTTTTAATTTTTTTGAAAGATGTTAATTTTCCAAAAAGGAAAATCCCACACCTAAGCTTGGAGTGGGCAATTAATATGCTTTGTAACTCCATTATGTAAATTTGAATTTGCATTTTGTTGCAAGATTGGAATGCAAGGCATTGGGGGAAGTGGAGAGAGTGGGTTGTGAGGTGGGAAGACCAATTTTGAATTAAAATTGAATGCACATACGTGAAAGAGGAAAACCCACATCCAGGAAGGAGTATTGCATATTTTGGAGGTTTGACTGACATTTTTGGGGTAGAGGGAGATGGTCTAGGTTATAATTATGAGACCTAAATGACCTAATGAAATGAAATTTCTCATTTCTCATTTCTAAATGAAATTGAGAAATTAAAAATATTCAAGAAAGATGAGAAGAAGAAGCATAAAACCTAGAAATTGTTTTAGAAGATTCATGCTAATGAAGAAGTAATGATAGGAAGAAAGTGACAGGTTTTCTTTTTGTAATACGAAAAGAAGCTTTTGGATAGGAAAATGGATATATAGAAGGTGTGGAAATGAAGATTGTTTTGGAGAGGAGAGGAGTTGAAGTGTGTTGCTGCTACTTTTTTGCTCCTCATAGAGAGCAATGATCTAATTTTTGTTTGTCTGTAAATTGGTGTTGTTGGATTGACATAGTTAGAGAATGTGGAAGCTTTTGTAAGACATTATTGTTGCAAGCATTCTAGAATGGATAATATTTCAAATTTTATATTTCTCGTGTTCTCCATTTATGTGTTTTTAAAATAGAGAAGTGAACTTGCTGCAAAAATTGACAATCCTGTGGATTCTCACTTGTTGACTGCATCAATATTTTAGATCATGAAGAAGGAGCACATAAAAGACAGTAAAAATAAAAATTTGGGTCAACATGGAGAAGGCCTAAATTCCCCCAATGCTTTGCATTGTCCCCAAATGTTGAAAATCAAAGTATGATAAAAAGAAGAATGATGATAAAAATAGAGGAAGCTTATGACAAATTTTCTCCCCTCTATCCAAGTACCTATGAGGGTATATTAGGTCCTTGAGGAGAGACGAAAAAAAAGTACGTGGTAACACAGACAAATAGGTAAACTCTAATGTAGAGAAATGTATTGGAAAATATGCCTCAATCTCACAAGCTGAAACCTCTGAGAAAGCATAATCACTGTGACAATCTTGTTGTCTGGCCGACTGGCAGTTTAGCTTGTGTTTTGCTCATGTTGCCAAGACAATGCTTTTATCTTGCTGAAGGAGCCTATCGCTGTGACTAATGGATTTCGTTGTAACTTCTACCAAGTGGAATGTCTTGGTGATAGAAGGGTTTGTTATTGGGCTTTGGGGAGACTCATGGTGACTTGGAGTCTTCAGGATAACAAAAGGATTCGGCAGGAAGTCATGGCGACCGAGAGAAGTCTCACCGATAAGCAGGTTCAGAGTGACTTGAACTCTCGGGAAGAAGTCTCGGTGACGATAGGAAGTCTTGCCGATATCGGCATGACCTTTGCTCTATCTAGCAGATGTGGAAATCAGCATGACTTTCTCCTATCGGCACGTAGTCTTGGCGACAGGGAGATGTCTTGGAGAATGGAGTCATCGGTATGACTTGAAGGCTTCGCTATGAAGTCTTGGCGATGGGCGTT
Organism: Sequoia sempervirens; assembly: GCA_007258455.2. Lineage (NCBI taxonomy): Eukaryota > Viridiplantae > Streptophyta > Pinopsida > Cupressales > Cupressaceae > Sequoia > Sequoia sempervirens. The sequence continues at coordinate 53,975,316 of VDFB02179234.1, forward strand.
TGTCTCACTGACAGTGTGGGATGTGTTCGGCATGAATCCTGGTGAAAGGTGAGCTCGGGGTAACCTGAAGACTTCGGCGTGAAGTCTTGGCGACAGGGAAATGTCTCGCCAACAACTATGTCATCAGGGTAATGAAAGGGGTCCAATATGACCTCTTGGCGACAACGGTATGTATGGCCGAGAAAGCAACATGTGTTCGGGTGTTTTCGGTGAGACTCCTAGTGAATGGTGTCATCGGAGAAACACAAGGACTTCGGTATGAAGTCTCAATGAAATTCAAATGTCTGGCCGACAAAAGATTTCAGTGTAACTTAATGAAGCTCGCTGCAATCTCTTGGCGAAGGTCAAATGTCTTGCCGATGACTCAGTAAGACATGAGCGCATCGGTGAAAGCTCTTGGTGAAGAAAAAAAGTCTTGCTGACTTGGTAAGACTTGGTGTGCTTGGTGTAAGGTCTCGGCGAAAGACGAATGTCTTGCCGACTATCGAGCACAGCGGTGTTACTTGAAGGCATCAGTGAGATGTCTTGGCAAAGTGTGTTTGTCTTGCCGATGGGAATTATGATGTCGGTATGACCTCTCAGCTAAAGCGATGACTCTTGGTGACTGCTCGGTGTTCGGTATAACATGAAGGCTCGAAGAGATGTCTCAGCAAAAGATGGTTGTCTTGCCGACTATTGCTCACATCGCTATGAGTTTTGAACATCCGTATGATGTCTCATTATGGCGATTGTCTCGCCGATGAGAATACTGATGTCGATGAAACTTGTGATTATCAGAGTGATGTCTTGGTGACATGACGAAGTCTAAGCGATAACTTTCTAGACTCGGTGTAACGTCTTGCCGATAGTGAATACTCTTGGTGACAATGATGATATGGGCTCTATGGCATCGGGGAGACACGGTTAGTGTCTCACTGACTTGCAACACAGGTTGAACGCCCTTGACCGAGTGAAGACTATCCTACGTGGTGCGTTTTGGACCAATCAGGGAAAGCAGGATGTGAACCGTTTGCTGAACCGTTTCTATGTGGAAGTTGGAAAACAAAAGCATGAGGAAATGGAAACATCAAAGGATGCTGGGTTGGATGATTCGGTTAATTTGATCCGACAGTTAGAAAAGAACGACTTGATAGAGCGTCTCGAAAAGGAATAAAAAAAAAAGAGAGTTGGGAAAAGAGGTAAAAAAAAGCCGAGAAGCTGAAGAGCTGAGAGCAGAGAGGGATCGATAGAGAAAGGACGAAGCCATGAGGCCGAGGCAGAGAGTGAGAGAGGTAGAGTTATGCTGTTGGAATCTCTCCTGAACATGAATGCCATGGTTGATCTCTCTGGGGGTGTATGCTACCAGTTGTATCCAGATGAACAAGATGTAATCTCTGAAAAGGCTAAGAGCTTGCAATTGTATTGTAACCATTTGTTGCTGAATAATACAATGGCTCGATCTTTGGAGTGTGGGGTTTTTTATCTGAGAGGATTTTCCCCATGTAAAATCTTTTTGTTCTATTTTCTGTAGTATCTTTCATCTGTGTTGTTGATTGCTGTTGAATTTACATGTGCTTCTCTTAGAAGGATCAATGTGGGAAATAACTGTGTTTGTTTCTACTTTAGGACATAGTTGGAACATGTCTTTGAGGTAACCTAATCGAAATGAAAGTTACTGAAGGCACTACTGTATGGAGTTTTCACTAGATACGCTCCCAAATTTCCTTACAAAATGAAGGGTACTACTCTAATCATTCATTCCCAACAATTCATCCTCCCCCCAATCTAGATCATAGGGGAAGGAGGCTGATCTCACAAAGGAAAAATGGCTAAGGCAGTACTAGGCATCTCACCTGAAGCAAGGGTTAGAGATGAGGTTGCTTCAATATTCTCATCTACTAGTTCTTGCGAGTCAAGTGTCAACAAATTTTTAAAGTTAGTTGATAGAGCTAGGATATCCTTTAGAGAGTAGAACATACACTTCTTTGAAGAGGAGTGTGGTGACTCAACAGTAGGTTGTGGAAGAATTGGAGCCTTGGTATGAACCTACAAAAGAGGAGTAGGGAAAAAATTTGGCAAAGAAGGAATTTCCTCAATGAAAAGAATAGAAGTTGAAGGAGAAGATTTATTACGACAATATTCAGAGATGGGGCTCTACTCAAGCTTGTGCTTAGAAAAAAGGCTAGAGTGTTGAGAGACATGAGGAGTAGATAGGGACACACTAGACATAACCTTCGTATGGAGAATATCTATGGGTTTCACAAGTCAAGGAATTTCAAGAACATAAGTGATAAGAGGCAGTTCTAAAGAAGGTACAATAAATACCTACACCCTTTTGGGGTGAGGCTCACCCACATCTCTCAAAGGAATTGAAAGGGAGATAGTGACAAAAGTAGAGACATAAGACTTAGGAAATGAAATAAAAGACTCACCCTTAGTCTTTTATATGAAATTGCATTCCCTTGCAATCACATGTTGACGACGCCTATGCTCATGCATAAGATGGTTTTGATGAAGATGGGGACCAAGAGCAGAAGCTTGAGAAGACTCCATGGAATCTTGTTCAACTTGTGAATTTATCTTTGTAGCCATTTTCGATAGAGGGATAGTCACCACAGGTGGGACAAGAGATGTCAAGGGTGGAAAAACCTTAGCCTCAACAATGGGAACCTTTCCTCCTCATGCCTTTTGGGCAAGAGGAGGAATAGGAAGAACCCTTGGGGGTTGAGATGTTAGAACTATATGTGAAGGACCAGTCAAGGAATATTTCTTACCCTTTCCATAAATAGTACATGGCGAGGGATATCAAGAAAAATGGGATGCTAAAAAATATGTGACTTTGAATTTGTTAATGTGGGTGTCTTTCCTTTTCTTGTGTTAACCATAGTCGAAGGAATATAAGACTCTACTAGAGGTTACAAGGTCTTAGAAGAATGGGGAGGTCTACTCAAGGGAGGGTGGTTGTCCTTAGCCCTTGATGAATATGGCCCAAAGGATGAAGTATGCTACTACACAAGAGTAGACTAAAAAATAATTTCAAAAGAAAAATGAGGTGGAACTAAATCAAATATTAAGTCGTTGGTCTTATACTTATAATATTATTTATATAACAAGTCACCATGATGTAGCATGGGTCCCATCAAAGTATGCAAAAAATGTTGAAGGGAAAATCCCCCATGTGACACTAGTGGCTTATATCTAGTATCTTGGATAGTCTACACAATAACCTCATGAGTAAACTTCACACACTTATTGAAAGAGAGGGGGACCAACCACACCAAGGCTCCAGGTCATGGAGAGCCGAGAGTGGAGGGATTCCCTAACTTAACTCACTCAAATAGATGTTTTGGGATGGGGATTGAGAATGAAGAGCACTCTCAAGTGATTTTGTCACTCTACAAACCTGAAAATCTGGTTGGGGCTAGATGAGCTAGTTTTTGGAGTCAATACTGCACCTCAAATAGCTCTCTATCCTAGGATGGCAACATGGGTCTGGGAGGACAATGTGGTGTGTTGGCGTCTCTCTGGCATGCTGGTGTCTGTATGGTCAAAAAATGTAAAATGTAGTAAGAAACACCAGAAACCTACTAAATATCCTAGCTAACTAATTTTAACAAAATAAACAGAATGATAAAGTACAAAAGCTAAGTACGGAAATGATAAAGTAAATAGATGAACACAAGGGTGACAAATATCAACTCACAAAAGTGCCAGCTCACCAGCGAGCTCCACACACATGTTCACCTACACACAAGCAAGAGGGGAAAATTGTTGGGGTTGTATAGGGGTTTGCCTTAGTCAAACCCCCGCTTTGGTGTTTCCACCTCTACGAATAACCAAAAAAGCAATGAAGTAGAAAGTATGATAAAGGAAAGAAGAAAGAGAGATTGCTGAACACTACAAAAGGTAAAAGATACTCTATCAAATCATAATGTGAAATTAAAGTGATGGAATACCACCTCCACCAAAAGGCACTCAAGGCCAATGAAGGGATAATGCAAGGTAACGAACTTGGCAAAGTCGCCACAACCGCAACGGTGGTGAAGGGAGGTCTCACAAGACTCCAAGCTCACACCTTCTATGGTAGAGCAACATGTGCAAGAATGAAGTTGAAAAAGTAACCAGTTATTGCAATGATCAATGGAGTTGTGAAAATGGAGTGATAGAAGCATGAGAGATTGAATGAGAATTTCTTGGGAGATTGAATGAGTGTGTAAGAGATGAAGTGATAGTGAATAGAATGGATTTGAAGGCCAAAAGGAGCCATTTTGGGTCGGTTGGTCACACAGAGGCATTACAATTCAACCCCAATGAGGTGTGTAATGTCCCTGTGGACTCCAGATTTAGGAATCTATCAGGGATGGTAGCATGTCGTGCAAACATCTGCTTGCAGCACTCACGTCCCTAAGAAAAATTCCCTCATCGACACACAAAACATGTGCCAAGTGGATGGAAGGTAGGTGGGTGATGTGGAATTTTTCCTTTAGACTTGATTTTCCAAGGTGAGGGTATGCAAAAAGGGAATTTACACAAGGGGTGCAAATTCACTCCTATACATTTTGCCCCCAATTTAGCAAGCACGAGTATCAATGAGTGTTCAGTAAAGTAGATCGAAGAGTTAGAAATATATACCTAAACCATCAAGGAATCATACCATGATCTGACGAACTTGAAAGCACAGGGAAGGGAAAGGACTCCACAAGTACTCTGAAGTTGCACAAAGTACACCAAAGGACCACATACCAATGATGGATAAATCCTACTAGATGCAAGCACTTCATAGGACCTCAGACTTGCAAAGAAGGAATTCCACCAAGTACTCTCTCATGAAGGAAGCCTAATGAAAGGGGGACTCCATAGAGTTGGACTGGAAAGTGGCTTCACAGGCACACCTGCAAAGCAACATGTTAATCCGCAAATAAAACATGTTAGAAAACAAAAAGTAGCCACACAAGCAAACAAGCAGATAGTCACACAAAAATTCAAACAATTGAAAAGATTTCAAAGGGTCCTTCAGGAACCATTCAAAAGAAGAGGGATCCTCATAAGGGACACACTATTTGAAAGCGTAACAATGCTTTCACAAACTAATTCAATCATCAAGGAATCATTTCAGAAGATGTTCACTTCATCAAGGAATTCAAAAGGAAGAAGATGCCCCCTGATGAGGGGAAGGTCAGGGCTTCTCCTATAGGAAAAGTTTCTCCCTCCTCAGAGGAAAGTTCTCAAGTTCTTTCTTTGTGAACCCATAACAAAGGGAACACATTCTACTAGGGGTCCAAGTTGAGAATGCAATTTTTGAAAAAGTTTGCAAAGGTATTCGAGAAAAGATCTGTTAGAAACGAATGCATTTTCTAAAAATAAAAGTGGACATCATGGTGATGTTGTCACACACACAAGGGACAACATATGAACACGACAATGTTACAACTCAAGAAAAGAAGAGAGAAAGATGCAAAAAGAGATAAAGACATACTAACAAAGGGCACATGGGTGATATGATATTTCGGGGTCAGAGCTACTCATAAATATATATACGTATAGTAATAGTATATATATGAACTATTATCAACCCCCTACTATATCAGACCATGTGAAGAATGCACAAGATGACAAAGTAAAAATAAAAAATTAGGTCAACATGGAAGGGAAGCCTAAATGCTCCCAACACTTTGCATCGTCCCCAATTTTCTAAAAATAAATACACATAACAGAGGAAGAATGATTCCATAAATAGAGGGAGTTTTCTGACACATAATCACTCTTGTATCCAAGCACCTACAAGGGTGACATGGGTCATCCAGGAAAAAAAATCAAGCATCAGGGAACACATCACAAAAAAAACACACCTAATCTAAAGATAAAGAAGAGGCACCCCCTAACACTCATCGACCAAGAGGTCATCTGCTTCCCAATCTAGATCATTGTATGGGGAAGGTGGATGAGCCCTTAGTGGTGGAATATTAAGGGGGGATCCCTTTGATCCTCTCATAACAAGATCCAAGGAAGGAGACTCTTCGGGGTCTCCTCCATTTGGTTCTTGTAGAGTAATGGTTACCGATTTTGTGAAAATCACTGACAAGGCCAGGACCTCATCCAAAGAGTTAAACATGCACTTTATGGGAGTGCCATGTGTTACCTCAATGAGCAAGGGAGGTAGTGCCCAAGATTCACTATTGGGCTCACTAAGTGACTCGGGAGCAGTGATGAACTTAGGGGATGCTAGAAATGGCTTCGTCACAAGGATGGAAAATGCTAATGTAGGACCATCCTTTGAAGAGGGTGGATTCCTCTTATGCTCCTATTACTGGAAGGGCCGAACTCCACCTTCTACTTTGTTGGAGGATGCAAAATCCCCATAGATGAGGCAAGAGGTGCGGTGGAGGAGGAGAAAAGCATGATAGAAACCACCAAGGTGTTCAGAATGTCCACGGGTTTTGGGAATGGTGGGATGACCAGAAGGGACATGAAAAGAGGTGGATTAATTGAAGGAGAGATGAACACCTACACCTTTTTTGGGTTAGGTGCATTCATACTCATAGTAGGAGCTAGAAGTAGGGCTGAGTTTAATTGAGCTGAGGCAAAGGGGACAGGAGAGGAGGACACAACAAGAGGCCCTAAAACAGGGGTGGTTAGCTCCCCTTCTTTCCTCGATAAGGTGACCTGATTATCCACCAAAGCCTTTTGTCAATATTTGCGCTCACATGCAAGGTGGTTTCTACAAATCTGGGAGCTAGAGGCTGAGAGTTGGGAAGGAACATAAGGCTCTTGCTCAGCCATATGAGTGTCCATCGCAACCATCTTTGGCGGAGGGACAAACTCTTGGACAGGAGCAGGAGGAAGAGATTTAGAGAAAGTGGGGGGAGTTGGCTCTAGTGCCTCAGTGGTGGGCCTCTTCCCATTTAGTGCTTTAGGAGTAGGAGTGGTAGGAGGCTGTGAAGGTCGAGACATAGAGGATTCCCCATGGGGACCTTTCCTCCTACAATAAATGTAGGGCCAAGGTCCAAGAGGCATAGTAGGAAGGTTCGATATCCTAATCTTGGCTTTATGCCAAGTAGTAACCCTCAGAATTCTTACATGGAACCTAGGAGTAGATATCCAAAAATCTTCTTTAGAAAGGGAAGCAGAAGAGGCATCTCGAGGATGGGTAGGCCTCTCCTTTCCCTTTTGAGAAGAGGAGGCAGCTTGCTACTGCACTACCGAAGGGGTCATTTTCAGCAGTCCCTTGCACCTGGTTTTATACTTCACATAGTTTTGGTAAAGTAGGTCCATTCTAGGGGGAAGCAGACTGACTGGGGTGGGCCAAAACTGATCTAATGAATAATCCCCACAGGACACCAATGGTTGATATCTAGTGTCATGCACGATGTGCACAACACCTTCGTGGGAGAACTTTAAACACTTATGAATAACAAAAGTGATTCTATTCATGGAAGCTAGCCATGGGATGCCTAACTTCACCTTGAATACATCAGATTCTAGAATAACATCAAAGGTTGTATTCATAGCCCTAGGTATGACTAGGACAAAAAGAGTTATTGAGCCATATGAATTAAGGGAGAGACCATCGTGTGTATGAATGGTAGAATTTGTTTCTTCATACTCCTCCATCTGCAATGAATTTAACCACAATGTCTCCTCTATAATAACATTCACTTGGCTCGTGGGGTCAACTAGGACCCCTATCAAAATGTTCCCATTGAGGTAAGCGAGAATGTAGAGGGGATAGAGCTTGTTATTCAAGGGCATGTCTTGCAAGGTGAATGTCACATCTAGCTAGCTAGTCTCAGGTTGTGAGGAAGGAGTGATCATGACCATATTAACATACACCAAGGGTTGAGTAGAAGAATCAAAGGGATCAATAATTAAGTTAGCAGAGTGAGACAAAAATGGGTCTGTGTAGATCTACAACTTACTATTGGCCTTTGCTATTGATTTATTTATATTTTTTTTCGTCCCATCGAGATGAATGGTACTGTCATCGATGCGATCTTGTATCTTATGATGCAGGTGCATACAACACTTGGTATCATGCCCGTTAACCTGATGGTACTGACAAAATGCATTCACATCATACTGTGAATAAAAAAATCATCAAGCTCCCTTCGGGTTTTGTTTTTTACTAAGTGCTGGTCCATACCTCAAATGAATGTCATTAGCCCTTTTTGATAAATGACCACTCGCTTCTGCCACGTGTCCGCTCAACGCTCTTTGAAGGAATTCTCTCATTTTCTCTTCTACAGGCTCCCGCTATGCTCCCACGTGTCTTCACCATGGGCTATTTTTAACTGCTTCCCTTCACTTCCTCGTCGGGCCCTGCCCACGTGCCACGTAGCTCCTAGTTTTGTAATTATTTTGCGGGCCCCACAAGTGACATCTATAGTAAACGTTGCTGCTATGTGTCATCCCGACACAAACTTTCAACAAAGGGAGGGAGAATGAACCATGAGCTACGCCATGCTGCCAGCTATCTCCTTGTAGATGCTTCTTCAACACGAAGGATGGAGCAAGCCATGGGCTCTAATGTGCTACCGCGTGTTCTAACTACCTATATTGGGCGGTGACACTTGTCTACTTAGGAATTTTCTGGAACCACTGCCATCATTCATAGGGGACGCATCTGGATGGGGAGCGACCAAATGCTATGGACCAAATATTTTTCTGTTGCAACAGCTGAGGGGAATCTTTGTAGCTTCATCATTGCTCAATATTTTTAATCTTTACAGTTACTACTCACTAGGCAGTGGGAATGCTCACTATATATATTGCTCTTTGCTTCTGTGGAAGGGTTAGAGGTTTGAGGTTAAAAAACTCTATGAGTTTCGAAAGTTTGAGAATTGTAGAATTCTAGAGACATCAGGCCTTTTATTGTTATTCGATTATTGTAGAAAGACTCATAGACTATGCCATTGTTCGGCCTTTCTATTTTTCTTAAAGCTATTTGATTAACTTTATACTGTTCCATTATTGTTTGAATGGTTCATTTGTAGAGCTTAAATAATTTTAATGCAAGTTTACTAGTTTAGATCATTTCTTTTGACTCATCTTTTTAGTGAATGGGTGTGAAAATTATTTTATGTCATTGAATGCATTGTTCATGCTTCAATCTTTATTTTTTGTCATTCTAGGATATAGTAAATTGCTAAACGGGCCCTTAGATCATATCCAAAAGATAGGTTTATCGTGCATTTTATCTAAATTTTGGATCATCGCCTTAGTTAAATCCTTTATTTTCATATCTTCTTCCTTTGCTCATTCCAAAAACTAATTACAGAAGAAGCTAACTTCTTTAAGAATCTAGAGGTCACTTAGTTTAGCGTAATAGGTCCCCCATAAACTGAGTTTCCCATAAAGGGCTGTTACTTTGCCAATTTTTGGCATCAACTATTTTTCTTTTTTGTGGCACACACGGTGGGAATGAGCTTAAATGAACCTAATTTTAAGGAGGGTGTATGAGCCATCGACTTGTTACTAGGTCCCAAACAATGAATAATCCTAGTTTATTAGTACTGCCATTAGGGACAGTACAACCCGCAACCCAATTAGTGAATGTTCCACTTCATCTGCCCTTTCCGCTAGCCATGTTGCCTGCTGCTAACAAAAAATATGTTTCATGGGATTCCGGAAGTCCTCTTGTAGCACCAGTAGTGCCCACCGTTTGGGAACCTATCTCAGTCTCCACCCTAAAAGCTATACCTAAATTCACTGGAGATGGATCAAGAACACCATTCAAACATCTACAAGATGTTGTAGATGTATGTTTGGTGCATGGCATTACAGACCAAAATATAACATTAAGGTTGCTCGCTACCTCTTTTAGAGGCAAGGCACTAGATTGGTATCAGACGCTTCAAGAAAACACTATTAGTACCTAGGATGAGATCAAAGATCCTTTCTATCAAATATTTTTGAATGAAGGAGACCGATCCTCGCTATATTATTAGCTGTCGGTCATAAAGTGGGATCCTCATGAAGCCATGGCTTCCTTCAATGCCCTGTTCCATACAAGCTAGCAGAGAATCCAAGTTGATATCTTCCCGCTGCCCGATCGGGCATTCATGTTCTACTTGAAATCTATCAATCCTAACATTTCAATGATGATCCAGTCTTTGGGCAGGACCACACTACCGGGCGCTTACAATGTTGTTGTCAAGGCAGAGAACAATTTGATAGATGCTGGGAAGTCGCCACCTCAGCCCATCATTCCTATATTTCCAGAAATATTGGTTCCCGCTCAGAAGATGCCTTCTACTAGTGCGTTGACTCCTCAATCTATGTACACATATCCGAGCGTGCCGCAGAATGTTGTGTCTACATTTGGCTCTTCAAAGGAGGATATGAGTGACGTAAAGGAAATGTTGCGAGCCATGGCCAACAAGATAATCGTTATCAAGTGCAACCAGGCCATGCCTTTGAAGTCAACCTATCAAAATTATTAGGGCAGAAGGTATTCTTACCAACAAAACCAGTTCCAAGGAGGTGCTCACACAAATCCATAGGCATAAACAATAAATCAAATAGTGCTAGTGCCTTCTCTGTTGCAGAGCACTAATCTAAGCTCAAGCAGAGAGCTAACTATAGGGAAAAACAATTTAATTGATGACACCAACCCCTGGTGCTTTCCTTGCGGTGATTCACACATTCCCTGAAACTGTCTACATGACAACCTACAACAAAAGGTGGTCGAGCAGCATAGCCAAGGTGCAACGTCGGATCCCGACAGCTATGTGTACACCTCTTTGCAAATGGACAATGTGGTGCTCACCACACAAATGAAGGGGATGTCACTAGAGAAAGAAGAAGACATCGCTCTTGATCATGCACTCTTCTCATGGATGGAAGAAGAAGAAGCGATGTTTTCCAATGATGCATCCATAGCTAAAACACTGCAAGTATAGTCCAATTACAACACCCGCTCGAAAAGGAGATTCATAGGAAAACTAGTCATCCCACAATTAGTCAGTTCATAACCTAAAAGTGCTTCCAACCAAATGCCTAATACCTCCGTAGTGGTGCCATAATGTCCACCGTGAAAGGAAATTGTTATAACAAGAGCTAAGGAGCAGAAATCTCTGAATCTGCCACCCTTCAATGTGGTGGAACAATTAAAAAAATCATTTGCTAATGTATCCCTTTGGGATATATTAGCTATTCTAGAGCAAAAGACATTACTACAAAAGGCTCTCTAGGAGGACACGAGTGCAACGCCAATGGAGCAATTGCTTAAAGCAAAGGTTGTTGATCAATCACCTCTTGCCAAAGTTCTCATAAATAGCACAACAGAGGCTCCCACTAAGGTAATAGATAAGCCAAAACCCAAGCCCTTCTTCCTAATGCTTATTGTGGGAGAGAAGTTATTACACAATGCCATGATTGAATCTGATGCTAGCACCACAGTTATATCGAAACAAATAGCTGAAGCTTTAGGGCTCAGTTATGAACCTTTAAAAAAGGGAGTGATGCAACTTGATGAAAGTAGAATCGAAACTATCGGGCTGATCAAGGACCTTCCCTTGACCCTATTTGCCTGCCCTAGTATCACAGTGTCACAAGATACTATGATCATAGATGTCCCCCCCATGTTTGGACTCTGTCTATCCTGAGAATTCACTTCAAAAGTAGGTGTATACCTATCCCTGGATTGGTCTTACATGTTCCTCAGGACCAAGCACAGTGCAAAAATGAAGATAGAATCTGAAGCTCTACATTCAAAACATGTGGCCGATGAAGCCATGATAAGTTTTGAGGCCACTCATACTTCTATCACCAAGCAAGAAATGTATTGTGTTGAGCTACTAGAAGATGAAAAAGTGACCGAAGATCAGACCAATTAAGAAGATGTTCTCTTGAGTGAACATATGGATACTGATCCTTTCGACAACTTCCATGCTACTGGGTTGGGCACCTACGTCATCTATGATGAAGGTCAAGTGCTCTTGAAGGTAGTCAAAGAACCTGAGAGTGGTCAAGCCTCAGAGCTATGGATGATACACTTCAATGGAGCAAGATGCAAGGTTGGCACAGGAGCTGGGATATGTTTACTATCACCACAAAATGAGAAGACCCTGAGGTCCTTTCACTTCTAGTTCGCTTGCTCGAACAATGAAGCTAAATATGAAGGATTAGTGCAAGGTCTCAACCTTGCAGAGTGAATGGGCATTAAACAATTAATGGTGTTCAAAGATTTCAAACTAGTATTCAATCAAGTCCACAAAATTTCTGCAGCCAAGAATGTCTGCATGCAATCCTATAGACACCAAGTTTGGGACCTGATTGAGGGATTTGAAGCATTCAACATTTAAATGGTGCCCAAAGAACAAAATACAGATGTAGATTGCATGGAAACAATCAGATCCTAGTTTGATCTCGCCTCTGACCTCATTCATGACAAACACTTTGTACGAGTGATAGTCTAACCAACCATTCCAGACAATGACCAAAGCTAGCAAGTGTTCAACAATGATGAACACATTGCCTCATTTATCCAACAGTCGGGATAATTTTCTAACCAGCTCCAACGGAAGATTGCCAAAGCTTATGAAGGAAAAATAATTCAGTTGAAATCCAACAAGCTTCCAAAGGGATTGGTCACTCTTAAAAATATTTTCAATTGTGACGATGCAAGAAATGACAAGAGGAAGTTTGTAGCAGATAAAGGTGACTATGCGGCTCTTCAAGTCAGGGATGGAAGAAAGCTCAAAGTCAGGAAAGATGTCCCACATCATGATAAAGAAAGGCTCATTGAATTTTGTGAAAAATATGGAGTGGTGGCCTAGGCATATGATGACCTCAAGGGATATGATCTCGATATCATCCAACATACAATAGAGTTGGCGAAAGGCACAAAACCGGTCCGCCAGAAATAGAGGCCAGTCAATCCCAAGATTGAAGTGCTAATGGCGCAAGAATTAACAAGGCTAATCCAGTCATGAATTATCTTCTCAATTACACAAGCACGTGGGTATCCAATCTGGTGCCGGTCCAAAAGAATAATGGAGATATCCTTCTATGTATAGACTTTCGGGACCTAAACAGAGCATCCTTGAAGGATCATTACCTACTACCTTCAATGGAGTCAATCCTGCAAACAGTGGTAGGATCAGAGATGTTTTCCTTGTTAGATGGCTTCTCCAGTTACAATCAGATTCGGGTCAAAGTGGAGGATCAACATAAGACAATGTTCACTACCAAGTGGGGAACATTCACATACGCTAAGATGTCGTTCGGCCTCTCAAATGCAGAAGTCACCTTCCAGCGGGCAATGGATATCACTTTTAGCGAACTAGTCAACAAGATTATGCTAATCTATTTGGATGATTTGACAGTTTTCTCCAAGTCCAAGGATGATCATTTTGATCATCTTGAGATAGTGTTCAACAAATTCCAGGAGTTTGGGATATCCCTGAACCCAAAAAAATGTGTCTTTAGAGTACCGCAAGGAAAGCTATTGGGGCACGTAGTGTCCAAAGATGGAATTTCAATTAATCCCGAGTGGGTGAAATCAATCAAAGAGCTTCCCCTTCTGGTCAACAAGAAAGGTGTCCAATCCTTCTTGGGAAAGGTAAATTTTTTTAGCAAATTTATTTTTGATTTTGCAATAATAATTAGGCCAATCACCCTGATGCTGAAAAGGGATCAAACATTTAAATGGACAAAAGAAGCTAGAGAAGCCTTTGAGAAAGTCAAGGATGCTATTTCCTTCGCTCTTGTTCTGGTTAATCCAGACTTAGCAAAGGACTTCATAATGTATGTATTCAGTAGCAAGTCAATCATTTCTACTATCTTAACTTAGAAAGATGATGAGGGCAAGGGAGAACATCCGATAACATTTCACTCCCAGACTTTGAAGGAATATGAGACAAACTACAACTTTGTAGAGAGGCAAGCATTTGCAATAGTTAAGGGGCTCAAGAAGTTCTGAAACCTAATCTCTTGCAATAAGGTGATTGTCTATGTTGCACATTCTAGTGTGCACGAATACATCATGGAAGGATAAATCACCGAGAAAATAACCAATTGGATCACCAAGATCCTCAAATATGACATTGAGGTCAAGCCTACAAAGACCGTTCGAGGAAGAGGATTGTGAATATTTTGTGCATGATGAAGAAATGGCCACCAAAGAAGAGCAGCCAGAGCTAGTCCTAATGAATGAGTCAGAGTCTGAAGGTTGTTGGCTGGTGGACAGAGTAAGGTTTATGCACATAGGAAAATATTCACCGAGCCTTCCTTCTCAGAAGATGAGATTCTACTGACTTCAAAATAATGGATTCAAGCTCATTGAAGGGATCTTGTTCAAAAGAAATTTTAACGGTGTTCTATTGCGATGTGTTACCACAAAGCAAGCAAGAAGGATCCTTGACACTTACCATACCAGTCTTGTAGGAAGGAATTTCTCCGCAAAGACTACCACCATCAAAATCATGTGCGTAGGGTACTTTTGACCAATGCTATTCAATGATTCCTACTCCTTGGTAAAAGATTGCAACAAATGCAGTTCTTCATAGGAAGAAGAAAGAATTCCGCAATACCTCTTAATTTGATAGTGGTTGATGAGCCATTCACACAATGGGGCCTAAACTTCATCAGAATGATCAACCCAGCCTCTAGCGTAGGTCATAAATGAATCTTGACGGCCACTGACTACTTCACAAGGGGGATCGAAGCCATACCACTGAAGAATGTGACACAGGCAAAGATAGTGGACTTCTTGGAGGAACTGGTGATGAAATTTGGCCCACCCAAAACCATCATCTCCGATAACACCAAATATTTCCTGGGCTCTAAGGTAAGTCAATTCACACTTATGCATGGAATATTCCTTAAAACATCATCAAACTACTACCTACAGGGGAACGACTTAGCCGATTCGACAAAAAAAAATCTGATATGACTCCTCAAAATGATCGAGTTGGAATACCAAAGGGAATGGCATAAAAACCTCTGAGTAGTGCTCTAGGTAGACTGCATAACTCCTAAGCAAGTCCTCAAGACTTTGTCATACCAACTAGTATATGGAAAAGAAGCGCTATCGCCTATCTCTATGGAGATTCTAGCGCTGCAATTGCTAAAATCTCTTGAGGTGGAAAAAAATGACACAATGGAGGTGCGGCTAGCCGAGTTGCTAGAAGTACAAAATAAAAGGGAAAATTCCCTAATAGCCATGACTAACCGCCAATAGGCGGTTTGACAAGAAGGTGTTTGAACAAGGTCTAAAGTGTGAAGACTAAGTGCTGAAGTTTAATGAAAGGGCTGTGAAGCCGGGTCATCACAGGAAGTTTGACAGCCTTTGGGAAGGCCCGTTTAGGATAATTCAATGTAAAGAACATAATTCATATGAGTTAGAAATTATGGAAAAAGAAGTGCTGGGAATTCTGGTCAATGAAATTCACCTTAAATTATTTAATTAAAGCTTCCATATCCTGCCAATGTAAATATGTTTATAGTGCTTTTTCCTTTTTTCCCTTTTGTTTTTTGTTGGCTGGTCTTTTTATTTATTCTATAGTTTGAGGCTGAAGAGAACAAGTAACCCATTATTGTAGAGAGCAAAAGGAATAAACTCACAACTCAAAAGAATAGAAAAATCAAACACCCATATGCAAGATTGAATTCATACATATATGCTGAAAGGAAAAAGATGACCCATGAAGTAGATAAAACAAGATGATTATATAAAGTTATATTTTCATTATATATATGCTTTGATATTTACATCGCCAAAATGGCTCAAGGGCCACACTTCTAAATTATATCACTATATTCTACTTCATTCATATATTCTATGGAAAAGCCTTTTTCAGGAATATATACAAAAACAAACTAGTTGATATGAGTTTGTTTTTAAAGAAGCAAAAATAAAAACATGGAGGTTTTCAATCCACAACATGGGCAACAACAACAAATGCATCAACCGCAACGTCCACAATATCTTCATCCATAGGGGCATCATCATTAGCACCAACATCATTTACAGGAGCAACGACCAGAGGCAGAGGGAACACTAGGTTCCTGAAGTCCATGTACCAATCAATGTTGTAGAACGACACCACATTATAGATGCGAACGAGAAAATGGTAGGCATGAGTGACCCTTTTGCGGTGCTCAGCTTGTGACTGGAGGTGAAAGCCACTTAGGAATGGTAGCCACGACATGACCGTGTCCTCTTCAATGAACCTCCTAAGGTCACTCGTAGTCAAAATGCCTCCACCATATGAAGCATTTGCCACTACCTCCCTGAGGCCATTCATATACTTCTTTGAAAAGATTTCTTTGACCAGACGCAAAATTAGGGGCTTGGGGATTCTAATATCAAGCATGGAGGTGACAAAGTGTGAGCACACATCAGTGTTAAGTGAATAATTATCCTTGTATTCGAGGCAGTCGCATCCCAGAACCCATTTTATGGCTATGATAGCTAGTGAGTGCTTATTCTTCGCCATCCTTTTCAAGCGCTTATTTGAAATATCACCTAAAAAAATTGTTTGAGACTTATGAAAGACTAGCCTAATTAGGGTATTCATGCTGGAAGACACTCTGCAAATGCCTTAAAACTACTTCTGCAAATTGCCTTAGTCTAGCCTATGAAAACACTATGCAACTGCCAATGCTAAAGTGCTAAGCCAATTACCTATTACTAACTTTCCTCAAATGACTAAGTGTGATTTTGCTACTGCTTAGGTACCTATTTATAGAAAAAGTGAGGAAATGCGTGGTAGTTTGCTTACCATAAACGTGATGCTAATCGAGTACCAACTTGAAAGCCATGCCAGAGCTTGCTCGAATTTCCAGCCCAGTTGTGTTTGTTGAGTATGACTTGTTGCGTGTAAAACTAATAAGGGCTAATTAATTAGCCTAAGCTGGTGGAAACAATCGGTAGTGTTATGCACGACCAAATACTGAGGTGTCATTCTCCAGGTGTTTTGTGAACTCCAAGGCATAGCTCATATCTTTTCAAGCACTAATCGAATCTTCGGCTTAATCATTCCTTTTGGGATATTAATTTCCAATGCATACGAATGCTTAAGCTGCTAGCAAGGAATTGGCTCAAGTTCCAAGAAAATCATGTTGTACAATATGGTTGCTAATTTTAATTATGAATTCTTTTCATTTCAAGATGGCAAGTGATTCATTTCGTACAAGTCGAAAGGTTGGCGGTACATGCCAAATTAAATGCAAAAAGGTAATTCCCATCTACCACCTTGAGAAAGAATAGCTAAGTATTGCATGTGAAAGGTTTAAGCACTTAAAGGGTTTTTTCAAATACGCTACTCAAAGTGAAAGAAATTTCTAGTACAAAACTAGAGCCGAGCTAAAATTGTAGAGAGATTCATGCTAAGCAGAAACTTCCCACAAGGAGAAAAATGGCAGAAAGTTCAATCCAAGAAGCATAGGGAGATGCAACACGAAGCTTATTTAAAGCTATGCAAGGAGCACCAGTCGTCAATGTCTTTGAATTTTTTTCTTATGCTACGCTTGGTATTCCAAGCAAGCCAAAGTGGGAAAAAAAATAGGAACTAGAGAAAGCCCAAAAGCTATAGAGACCAGACCCTAATCCAGGAGGACTGGGATAATATTCATGATCCCATTCTTACAAATAACCCTAAAGGATTGAGGGAAGCGACCTGCGAAAGAATGAAGATATCCAAAAAGATAATGTCAATGACAAAGAAAATATGGTTCAGCGAGCTTCCACAAGATATGGTCCCATCTGTGCACTACTGTCCAGAATTAGTCGAAGTGGCCATTGAACATTTCAACCCAAGCACCAACGCTATTGAGGGCCGAACTCTGATGGTTAATATCAGCCCGAGAGCTATCTGGAATATGCTGTGTATTCCTGATTCTACCTCTAGAAAGATAAAAATAGAGACATTCACTCCTGCAAAGGGGGAAAATATATGGAATACAAGGGATAAGGCTCTAGAGTTTTATAACAAAGAAACCAAAAGGATTGAAGCAAAGCAGTGGAAGCAGCCAAGGATCCCGGCGCAGCATGGTGCTTCCGACATAGACTTGCAAGATGCCTTTTCAATGTTGGCATTTGTTTGTGGTTTGGACACCGACAAAGAGGTGCACATATTTTAGTTGGGCCTAGGTTTCCACTTTCATAGCCAACAATCTTTCTTCTGGTATGATTTTGCAGAATACCTCACAAAGGAAATGATAGAGCAAATTAAGAATTACCAAGCTGAATGGAAGTTCAGGTTTCCTTCCTATCTTGCCCATATGTTTTTGCATCAGAACCCTGATTTCTTTGATAAATGTGTGAAGCTATCTATTTTTGATGAAAGAAATAGAAGAAAGCCAGTTTATGTTTGAACTCCTCTCTTGTCTTCCACTTTCAACTATTATGCATTTTTGGATTATTTATTGACTCTTATTTTGCAAGATTTGCAAGAAGAGGATGATATTAACCGGCTCACTAAGACACAGATAAAGTATATGCAAAATTTTATTCCTAGATGTGACTGGTTTTTCAGAGTGGATTTTACATTCATCAGGATGCGAGGCTTCACTGGGGAACCATTCTTCCTTCCAACATGCATAACAAATTGAGTGCTAGCCCTTGAATTGTTCCGAAAGGTTTGCATTATTGATGCTACTTTCTGCATAGGAAAAGCAAAGAGGAAGAGCTTGTTCATCTGTCCTATAAACTTCAAGACAATGGCCATGAAAAAGAGAAAGGAGGCACACTCGCTATTGTAGGATAAGCTGGCTGATCTAGGGTTGGTAATGATCTATGACAAATGGAGTTACAACCCTTTCAATGATCTACCATATGAGCATATCAAAGTAACTCATAGTTCTCAGCTTTATTGGGAAAAGAGGCGCAGCCCGCTGGAGGATGAAGATGAATTATTGGTTGACCTAATCCACATTCCTATAGAAGACAAACCACCATGGAATAAGTTTTATTTTGTTGCGGTGAATTATGATGAGAATCGCAAAATGGGAACAACCCTATTCAATAGGTTGAGAAAAGAAGAAGAATGGAGTGTGGAAAGGATCAGATCCTTCTGAGTGTATTGCCAGGAGACAATATAGGGGGATGTCCCTTATAATAGCATGCCAGATGATGAATAGTTTAACAAGCTATGGGATGATGAGCATCCTGCCTTCGACACAAGTGCTAGTAGAGGCAATGACTCTGATGAAGAAGAAGAGTAGGTAGAGGAGGAAGCCAAGACATTGACATCATTCGCTCAACAAAGGAAAAGGTCCACAGGGAAGCCTACCTATGTCGCTTCAAATGTGCGATTGAATATATCAAGAGCCTTGCAGATGCTTACCTGGGCCTCAAAAGCAACAAGAGGGTCCCAACAACAACAACCAAAGACTATAGAGAAGGGAGATTCCCCGCCCCCTAAACGATAGCCCACAAATGCAATTATGGGAGAAGGTTGAAAAGAACCCACCGCAAGCCAATTGCTCACAACGAGCTAGGATTTCAAAGTGAGGAGGCAACAATAGGGGGAGCACCGCCACCATCCAATCAGTAGGTAATGTTCACTCCTTTTCTTACTTCTCAATCTTTAGTATCCTCTGCTGTTTCCATAGTGCCCCTTACTACAAGTGTCGGCCCTACCTTCTCTACCTCTACCACAATGGTTGTAGGAGGTTTCTCCCAATTCTCCCAGATAGGGCCATCTATCTTAATGCCTCCACTAACCTTGACACCAACTGCCACTGCCCAATCTCTCCTCGCCTCTCTTTCTGAAGGCTTAGCCACCATTAGTACCCCTATTGCTACTGCTACCTTAGGTCTGACCCAATATGCTCAACAAATGGACTCTATAATGACTACCTCGTCACTACGGCAACCAATGAGCCCTTCTACCGATTCACAAACTTAACTTTGGAAAGTCCCTTATTTCTCCCCGCAGACTGTTACTCTATAGAAGAGAAAAATGCAGGGGCCTACTACACTTACATTCCATTTTTCCCTACCTCCCAGTGCACCCTTTATAGGCATGCTAGTTCAGTCACCATCCGAATTCATAGCCCAAGGAGAAGCCATAAAACAAGCGTGGGCTCTCAGAATGCAATAGAAAAAGGCTAAGGATGACAAAAAGGATGTGGAGTTGAAGGTATATATTGTGTACAATGAGGCACATCAAACACTGAATTTCACCACCATGTACCTGAACACCACCAAACCACAAGAGGAGATGCTGCTAGATGATTACGACATGTATGCTGTGGGGCTTGATCTAAGAGCAACCCAACCGCAGAATAAGGTAGAACTCATGGAGGAAACATAGTGGGTGGTGAAGATTGATTTCCTTTGCTTTGGCCACTAGCTAAAGAAAAGGGAGGAGTAGCTAAAGCTTGTGAAGGAAAGAGTTAGTTTCCTAGAGACAAGGGAGAAATTGATGGAAGCAGAGGTTGCACGCTTATCAGAGAAAGCACAGGTAGAAGAGTTAGAGCGGAACAAACTCCAAGAGGAACTCAAGAAATCCCAATCCATTGATCCCATCCTGATCAATGAGATGGGAACAAAGAACCAGGAATATCAGAGCCAATTGGCTCTGGTGGAGTAGAATTTGCAACAAAAAGATGAGGAGCTAGTATCACAACACACTCAACATGAGCATAAAATAGAAAAGAATAAGGCAAAATTTGAGGGCTAGAAGACCCAATTAGAAAAAGAGATCCAAGAGACAAAGTCTTATCTTGACACAGAGTTGGAAAACCATTCCTGGGCCAAGGAGAACTAGTTTAAGGAGCTAAGTAACATTGGGGAGTAACTTGCATCCGCAAAAAGGAGAATTGTGGACTTAACAGAGGATGTCATCTTAAAGGATGTAGAGATTTCCCTTTTAAAGAGCACTTCCCAGACCCCTACTGTGCAGTTGGACCTCATCTCAGTAGCTCAGTAGCTATATATTTCATACTGGGAAAAGGTTAAGGCCTTCTTCATAACACTGCAACCAATGCTTCGGTTCATCTCGAAAGCAACAAATTTGAGTAGGGAGGTTCATAGAACAATTGAACAGTTCCCACGGTTCATCACAAAAAGGGTCCCTGAGGCAAAGAGTTTGCTAAGCAAGCTATACATGGTCTCTGATTAAAACCTTGCAAAGGCAGGGATCGAGGATTGAAATGTTGTTGCCCAGACAACAAACAAATTCATCCATTACCACTCGGCCATCTTGCATACTAACGCCTGTGCAACTACTTTGAACAAGACTATGGATGGCATGTGGGAAAATTTCTCCTAGCTGACCGAGATGGGCCTGCTGTCCCTATTTCTCGAAGATGGGTCAATTTCCACAACTAAGAAAATTGCAACAAATATTGAAGGAAAGGAGCAGGACGCAACCATTTTCTAGAATTTCAGCCAACCTCCTACCACAATAGACATTGAAGGAGTCATCTATCCAATTGCATGGCTACTTTTCCATTGTGATTCAGGGGCCAGTTTACCTAAGGTGCTACCTTAGAAAGAAATGCTTGACCTAGGTGGAGCACATGAGAACCTATGCAATGTATCAAAACCATTTGAAGACGATTGGCCACCCTTGTAGGCGGCCCTTTCCAAGCTCTAATTTTGTCACCCAATGGATGGCACTCTGGTTTGTAAGCTAGAGAAAATTTTGGGTTTCTTGTTCCTCAAGCAAAACACTCCTGATAGTCGCCAAAAGCTGTGAATATAAAATTCATCAAGCTCCCTTTAGGTTTTGTTTTTTGCTAAGTGCCGGCCCATGCCTCAAATGAATGTCATTAACCCTTTTTGATAAACGACCGCCCACCTCTGCCACGTGTCTGCTCAGTGCTCTCTGAAGGAATTCTCTCCTTTGCTCTTCTACTGGCTCCCGCTATGCTCCCACATGTCTTCACCATGGGCTATTTTTAATGGCTTCCCTTCACTTCCTCGTTAGGCCCCGCCCATGTGCCACGTAGCTCCCAGCCACATAAAGATTTGGTGGGCCCCACAAGTGACATCTATAGTAAACGTTGCTGCTATGTGTCATCCCGACACAAGCTTTCAACAAAGGGTGGGGAGAATGAACCATGAGCTGCGCCATGCTGCTAGTTGTTTCCTTGCAAATGCTTATTCAACATGAAGGATGGAGCAAGCCATGGGTTCCGATGTGTTTCCTCATGTTCTACTTGCCTATATTGGGCGATGACACTTGTCTGCTTGAGAATTTTTTGGGACCACTGCCATCATTCACAGGGGATGCATCTAGATGGGGAGCGACCAAATGCTATAGCCTAAATATTTTTCTATTGCAATGGACAAGGGGAGTCTTTGCAGCTTGATCATTGCTCAAGATTCTTAATCTTTTCAGTACTGCTCGCCAGGCGGTGGGAATGCTCACTCTATATAATGCTCTTTGCTTTTGAGGAAGGGTTAGAGGTTCAAGGTTAAAAAACTCCATGAGTTTTGAAAGTTTGAGAATTGTAGAATTTTAGAGACACCAGGCCTTTTATTGCTATTCAATTATTGTAGAAAGACTCACAGACTATGCCATTGTTTGGCCTTTCTATTTTTCTTAAAGCTATTTGATTAACTTTATACTATGCCATTATTGTTTGAATGGTTCATTTGCAAAACTTCTATAATTTTAATGCAAGTTTATTGGTTTGGATCATGTCTTTGACTCCTCTTTTTAGTGAATGGGTGTGAAAATTATTTTATGTCATTGAATGCGCTGTTCATGCTTCAATCTTTATTTTCTATCATTATAGGATATAGTAAATTGCTAAACAGACCCTTAGATCATATCCAAAAGATAGGTTTATCGTGCCTTTTATCTAAATTCTGGCGCATTGCCTTAGTTAGATCCTTTATTTTCATATCTGCTTCCTTTTCCCATTCCAAAAACCAATTACAGAAGAAGCCGACTTCTTTAAAAATCTAGAGGTCACTTAGTTTAGTGCAATAGGTCCCCCATAAACCGAGTTTCCCACAAAGGGCTGTTACCTTGCCAATTTTTGGCATCAACACATACCAATTAGGATAAGGTTCCTTAAGAGGTCGAGGGTTCTCCAAAGTTATGATCTTATCCTTTAACACAAATTTTTCAAGATGGAAGAATAAGATTATGCTAACTTTGTAAACTTCCTGTTGTGTCTGAGGCCATTATTATTTATCATGATGACTACATTCACAACTACTTTACCTTTTCTTGAGATAGATATAATAGACTTTCCCTTTGAATGAGAGTGCAAGGAAGATCCATTGAATTGAACTACCATTTGCTGATATTATCACAACACGACACATAAATGCACAAAGGAAGGGTATTTCATTAAAGAAAACTTTTCCTTCCAGGCTCATTGTAGGTTGCCTATGAACACCTTTTACACATCAGAATCGGGAAATAGGTACGATATCTGTGAGAAGAGTACTTGGTTTCGTGCTATAAAATTAGTTATCTTCTCATTATCTCCCTGCTTATAGTGGATGAGATATGAGGTCATCTTCAGATCGATGCTGGCCTGGAACTAATACAAAAGTTGATTAACAAGTTTGATCAAGAAAAAATATAGAATTGTTGGGCAAGGAACAATACCACTCGAGCCCTGTGTCCTTGAGAGACCGAGGAAATAATTTTTCTGTCAAAGTGTCTTGATGGAAGAAATCCATACACATGGCATTAAATGCCGATACATGTTTTTGTAGACCCCCTTTGCTACCATACCTCTCAAACTTGGGAATCTCCATTCCTTTTGGGAAGGGAGTACTCAAGATTGCTACTGACAATGGGCTATGTCAGAAGAAAGGTTGAAAAATAGGCTGAGAAGAGGCTTGGGAAAGGCTCTCTAGGTGGTTTTGCATTTGACCCATGTTTTGGAGAAGGGCATTAAGAACTAGGTTAGAGGATGACAAAGGCCCAGTGGGACCTCTAGAACCACCACCTCCAGAGTCACCTCCGTAGGCACCACCAGAGCCATCATTGTGACCATCGTTGGGGCCACAACCACTAGTAGGGCCCCCATTGGAGCCACCTCCAACACCAAAACCACCACCATGGCCTCCACCAAAGCCACCTCTTCCAGTGCCACCTCCGATATCGAAGCCACCACCACTCATTCCACCGAAGCCTCCTCTACTAGAGGCAGTAGGAGGGGTGAAACTAAACCCAAGGGGTATTCTACTAACCTTGAGACTGTTAGGCCTTTGAGAAGTAGAAGAGATGTTGATCACGAAGCTTATTTCAACCATGCATATAGATATGGTAGGAATTGCAACACCTATCTATCTTTCATAGCCATCAAGTACTTCCCCTTGGGTGGTACCAGATCTAGGCCTATATGAGGGGATACACGCTTTGATTAGATCGAAAAAGCCATGTAGAAACTCTATGCTCGTTCGATCCTTTCCTAGCAAATGTCCCATCTCACTAGCTAGCCTAGCAACTCTCGCCATGCTCAATGATCTCTCCCAATGGTTCATAAGGTCTGAAAATCTATTATCTAATGCCAAAAGGTTTTTTGTAGGGATAAGCACAGCCTCATCATCATCCACAAACAAAGCCGTGGGTGATGCTAGAGAAGTAGGAATTGTTGGATGTTGTTGATATGTGGTTTTCATTGATGTCAACACTATTGGAATTAATATTTTTAAGGGTGTATATGTCGAGGATATTGAGAAAATTGTAATAAAATAAGTTACAGGTTGTCAGTGATGCAGTGAAGTTTAGTTTGATGGTTAGCTCAATATGTTGATGATAAGAGGTTGTGGATTAAAGGGTTTGTTGTCGAATATATCTAGTTTATCCACATTAAGTTTTAGAGATCCGCATGAAGATTTGATCGAGTTATGAGTATCTATGTTCTAACAATTTTTCTATTGCTTCAGTTGGTATTCTTGAAAGAAGATAATGTGATTATAGTAATTTGAGTTGTTGTAGATGCTTCTGTGGTGATTCATGATTCTCATGGGTGTTTCTAGATCGTTCTCTATCTATGTTGTACGCCCGCATTGATCGTTGTGCTCGTGATTGGTGATTTTCTTTTTTGTGTTCATGTTTTTCATGTTCATGGCTGATAGAGTGATTGTAGTGTGTTGTGGATCTTCGAGGCATAATTGTTCGAGGATTTTTTTTTGGGTCTTCACTATGTTGTGTTCGACATTGGTTGATTCACATTGATAATTATTTATGTTTTGGGCCGACAATTTGTACACATTTTATATTTTGTTGAAGTTGAAATGAAGATGATGTTATTCTTAGTTGCGGATATATATGTTTGATTATTTATACCATTTGAAGGCAATGGTGTGAGTGATGTATGAGTGCTATGTATGAATAATGTTCTAATCTTTCGAAGGCAGAGGCAGAGTGTGAAGAAGAGTGAGTAGAGTTTATGTGCTTAACCAGAATTATAATCAGGCATTAGCAGATGCTATTTTCTTAGTTCAAAATCTTGCGGATGTAATCCAAATGTTTTTGTAAGATAGTGTGTCTTCCTTTGGGAAGTAAGCCTTTTTGTATTTGAGCAGTGAGCTCTAGGAAGTGTTCTTGAATGCATGTGCATTCCCATTCATAATTCTTTTATACTTTTAACAGAGTATAATATTGCGGACTAACCTCCACCGTGATTTTTCCCCTAATAGGGTTTCCATGTAAAATTATTGGTGTTATGTGTGATTTTGATGTGGTGAAGGTTTATGCTTTCATGTTTATTTATCAGATCTAAGAATAAGTTTAATAAGTATAATTTTTGGGACAACTGATTCACCCCCCACTCTCAGTTTTGTGCCCTTGTGTTGCGAATAGGAACACAAGTGGTCTCATCTATGAAACCCATCTCATTAGTAAAGCCTGTAGGAAAACTAGTGGTAAAGTTAGTAGCCAGACCCATGGAAAAGCTGGAGGTGAAACTAGAAGTGACCATATTTTCCATCGGTAGGTGTCGCACACTTCTAACAACATATCTAGAAGTCATGGACTGGGTTGTGATGCTCATAAATCTTCACAACACTCAGGTTTACGACAGTGACTAGATGCGAGGGAAAATTCTCAACATAAACAAATGGGCAGATGCTATTCACATTAGGCTCACCAAAAATTTAAGAGAGGGGGACCAACCAAACCAAGGATCTAGGTAATGAAGAGCTGAGAGTGGAGGGCTTCCCTAACTTACCTCACTCTAACAGATGTTTTGGGATGGGGATCGAGAATGAAGAGCACTCTCAAGTGCTTCTGTCACTCTACAAACCCAAAAATCTAGTTGGGGCTAGATGAGCTAGTTTTTGGAGTCAATACTGCACCTTAGACAACTCTCTATCTAAGGATGAAAATGCAGGTTTGGGATGAAAGCGTGGCACGCTGGTGTCTCTTTGGTGCACTAGCGTCCATACGGTCAAAAAACGTAAAATGCAGTAAAAAACACAAAAAACTTACTAAATAGCCTAGTTGACTAATCTTAACAAAATAAATAGATTGATAAAGTATGAAAGATAAGAGAAAATGATAAAGTAAATAGAACACAAGGGTGACAAATATCAACTCACAAAAGTGCCAGTTTTCCAGCGGGCTCCACGCACACGTTCACCTACACACAAGCAAGAGGGGAAAATTGTTGGGGCTGTATAGGGGTTTGCCTCAGTCAAACCCTCAATTTGGTGTTTCCACCTCCACGAACAAATAGAAAAGCAACGAAGTAGAATGTATGATAAAGGAAAGAAGAAAGATATATTTTTGAACACTACAAAATATAAAAGCTACTCTATCAAATCACAATGTGAAAGTAAAGTGATGCAATACCACCACCACCCAAAGGCACTCAAGGCTAATGAAGGGATAATACACAATACTGAACTTAGAAAGTCACCACATCTGCAGCGGTGGCGAAGGGAGGTCTCGCAAGACTCTAAGCTTGTGACTTTTATGGTAGAGCATCATGTGCAAGAATGAAGTTGACAAAGTAACCAACTACTGCAATGCTCAATGGAGTTGTGAAAATGGAGTGCTAGAAGTGTGAGAGATTGAGTGATAATTGCTTGAGAGATCGAATGAGTGTGTAAGATATGAAGTGATGGTGAATAGAATGGATTTGAAGGCCAAAAGGAGCCATTTTGGGTCAGTTGGTTGCACAGAGGTGTTACAATTTGACCCCAATGAGGTGTGTAACATCCTTGCGAACTCTAGACACATGAATTTGTCAGGAACAACAACACACTGCATAGACATTCGCATGCCGCACTCGCATCCTTGATGAAAATTCCCTCACTGATGCACAAAAAATGTGCCAAGTGGATGGATGGTAGGTGAGTGATGTGGAATTTTTTCTTCGGACTTGATTTTCTAAGGTGAGGGTATGCAAAAGGGGAATTTACACAAGGGGTGCGAATTTGCTCCTATACACTTATGAATAAAAGAAGTGATTGTATTCATGGATAGCCAAGGAATGCCTAGTTTCACTCTGAATAAGTCAGAATCTAGTATCATAAAATATATCATTGAGATAGTCTTAGGTACTACAAGGATCAATAGGGAAAAATATCCCAAAGGGGAAAGAGAAAAACCATCATGCATATGAATGATAGCCTTACACTCGTCATACCTCACCCTATATAGGCCATTAATAAAAAGTGTATCAATTATAACATTAACCCTACTAGCAGGGTCAACCATAATGCAATAATGACATTACCATTGACTTGAGCAAGAATGTATAGGGGAGGGTACTCTCCTTGATAAGGAATCTAATTAGGCGTGAAAGATATGCTAGGTATCTTACCCTTCTAACTTAGAGGGGAGATTAGAGTGATGGATACCATGTTCACATATGCAACATCATCAAATGGGGTAGAAGAAGTGATAAAATTAGAAGAATGGGTAGAAAAGGATCTGTGTATATCTACAACTAACTATTATCCTTAGTAATAGATTTATTTGGGTTATACTTCTTACTATCTAGTTAGATGTTACTATAGACACATAAAAATGGTCTCGACTTGCAAACCATATTTTCTATGACAACCATGCTTCTCCCTCACATAAGTCAATTATTTAATCATATCCTAATGTCATAATTATTCCTCCACGATTATTTAAATAAGTAAATTACATTTATTTATTTAAGTATGTCACTAATCAATCCTTATTCCCTCCAATTATTTAATGACATTACCATTTATCCTTCAATTAAATAACATTATCCATTTAACCCACTTTCCATCCCACCAAATAAATAATTAAAATAATTATTAATTGTCTTTTGTCTCATTCCCATTTATGAATTAAACTATTATTTAATTCATAAGTCAACCTTCCTCCATAAATCAAATAATTTCTATTATTATTTGATTTTCCAACTACCTCTTATTCTATCTCATTTATTTTCCACCATTGATTTAATTAGCTAAATATCAACCCTTCATTTCAAAGCTTGCCCTAACCCTAATACTCCTTATCACATTGATTCTTGGCCTTTGATCTTAGGGCTTCACCAACTTTTAATCTTGACCATCCATTCTCAATTTGGAATTCTTTAAAAGATTCTATCACAAACCATTTTAGGACACAACATGCTTGAGAACTTGAGTACTTGAGCAACCACATTACTTCAATATTTTTATTGTATTTGGCATAGGTTATAGTTGCACTGCAATTCTAAGGGAAATTATACAATTTGTAGCAAAATGGAGAAGGCCAATGGAGGTCAACCAATGGAAGCTTGAAAATTAGGCGACCTTGTTTCATGTTATTTTGCTTCTTGCTTTCCATTGTGATCTATTGTTATTAGGGGTTTAAGTTATTATGCTACTTGCACTTAACATGAAATTTTTTCTCTAATACATTTGGTGACCTTGATTGTTCAACTGACAATTTTTATTTTGACATTTATCTCTATTTTTGATTTTTTTTTGACGTTGGTATTGAAAATAGCAAATATTCTTCGTGCTAAAAATTTGTAGTTTTCATCTTAGCTGTATGCTATTTCTTGAATGTATTTGATCCGTATTGAGCATATATTGATGCATATTGATTGTATATGCTTTTGATATGTAGTGAATGTGCTTGAGATACAAAGAAAATTATGATCCTCTTTTCTCATATGAATAATCTGTTACTGGATGTGTATCTTCTTTTGGGTTTTTGTATTTGGGTCTTTAAATGTTAAAGAATTCGGTGGTATCCACAACTCACTTATTATAGTTAGGCAACATCCCATCACTAAAGTTTACTATGCTGAACCATGGCGAGATTGTATCTCTGTAGTTTTCTTTGACTTGACTAATGGCGGTCTCTTTTAATAGCCGCGCCTTCTCTCATTTTTCACTTGTGCATTTGGTGTTGGCACCTCAAAATTCTTATATAAATATTCATGCAAAACTTTAAATTTTAACATCCACTACATATTAGAGGTAACACGAGAACCAAATCCATTGAAGACTGCCATAATAAAAAATCACACCATTTCTACTAATTAAAATATTATTATTCAAAATTTCAACTTAGTTTCATTCTAACATAAGAAATTGCAGGAAACATCTTGTTTGGAGGAGAAGTTGGTGGAGGTAGACTCTGAAACGTTGAATAATTTTAAGCGATTCTCTCAAATTTTTGGGCTTTCTTTAATCCATCTCTTCCATACTGAAATTTGGAGTTTGCGCTATTGATTTCTGCCCCTCCAAACTTTTTTGGCTTTGTTCGTTGCCTTCCCCACCGCTACTAGCTTTCGCTCCTCCAAACCTATTCTCCACTCACCCGATGCCATGCCATGCCACTTTACATACTCACCATCATCTTCTACGTTGGAAAGGCCTGAAGATATGTTGCATTCACTGGTCTTTTCCTCCCGCCCTCAAGTAATTATGTTTGATATGTTGCAGGCCGCGAGTTTTGAGCTGGCAAGACCTTTTAATGGTGATCCACTACGTCATTCCTTGAAGCCATGCCAATAGTCTCCAGGAAGTTCAAAATTTGTAAGCCGTTAGGTCCAATGTCGGTGATTGGTTTGTTTTAGATTAAAGGTTATGTCAGGCTATACAATAAAGTTTTTTTTTTTTTTTCTAACCAAAAATATTTCACGTTTCTTTTGTGAAGACCACCAATCAACGCTCAAATTTTTGTCTTCAACTCTTTATGATTCAAAGCTGTTCGACCTTTAATTCAACGTTCACTGGCCCTTCAAAATTTGCCAGCCGTTTTTGCAGATGTGGCTGCCTTCATTAATTTTTTTGGCATGCCGTAGCATTAATCTTGCCCTCTCTAACATTAAATGAATGTTTATAGTAGTCAATGCACAACCCTATCTTATCCTCATCAAAGCTATGTGTACAAGGGCTTGCCACAACTGCAATTGGTGGAACATATGGAGTGCATTTATTAATCTGACACTGCTAATTTTAATCTGATCAGATCTTGCAAATCTTTTATGTCTCTCTTAGATTTAAGCAATTGCTGTACGAAGATGTCTACCTTGCATAAATTGAACAACTGCTGTGTTTTACCTTTCACTTCTCCATTTCGGCGAGCTACACTTAAACTTGAAATGTTGGTGGAAAAGCTTTTGGGAAAAATTTTATTTAGCTTTATTTCGTACCCTTTATTTCGCTTCATTTAATTAGTTAAATTAAATTACATTAGAATTTCATTTTCATTTTTAGATTTTAAGTTTATTTAGATTTCAAATGATTTTACATTTTAATTAGATTTCACTTAGATTTAGATATTTTTAGTCTTTAATTTAATTAAAATTAGATTTCGATTAGATTTTAAATTTTTACTTACATTTTAATATTTTAATTTAATTTAATTTTAATTTTTAATTAGATTTTAATTTAATTAAATTTTAAATAGATTAAATTTTAATTTTTAATTAGATTTAGATTTTTTAGATTTTACTTTTCTTTTGATTAGCTTGTAGATAGTTAATTTAGATTTTTAATTAAATTTTAGATTAATTAGATCTTCCACTTTAATTAGATTTAAATTTTATTTTTTTAGTCTAGTTTTAGATTTTTAGACTAGATTAATGTTTGTTTATTACTTTTCATTAATTAGACTAATGTTATTTTTTTCTTTTTAGTTTAATTTCAATTTGTGATTAATCTTTGACCCTTTTGTTGCAGTTTGAGTGATGAAGATTTGGACATTAAAATCTCGTTTGTCAAAGATTGGAGCCTCAAAAGTACTAATCGTGCTTTGTAGGGCTCTGGCTTTACTTTATCTTAAGTGTCTTTTTCACATAGAATGACTAGTGGGCCTAAAAAATGAACTTGAGTGCTTGATTTGACATCATAAGCAAGTTTAAAATTTACAAGTGCTTGCATTTTGTTTCTAGGTGCGTATGCTTTTCTCTCGTGCGATTTGGTGATCATGAGAATCAGAAACACCTTTAGACATTTTTTTATAACCACCCACACATTTGGATTTGGGCATTAAAATGAACAATCTTGTCTTCAAATTTGTGTAACCCCAATTCAATAATAGAAGTATCCTCTCCCCTTGCGCACTTGTGCGATCCTGGGTGCCAAAGAAACTGTTATTGACTCTAGGAATTGGGCCTTCCTTGGTGGAAAAAAGTACTCACCCCAAGGTGACTCAAGCCAACAACGAAGCTCTTTAGCCAAGCTACTCCTGACCGGTATACAAATGTGAATGCTAATGGAAAACTTAGAATTATGAGTGTAGATGTGTCACACAGAAAAGTGAATTCCCCAAAACCCTATGGAGCGTAACCTTTGCAGGCTGGAATTCCTCCTTATCAGAGCTAATATTGCCTCATGTGTGGCCACTTGAACGAGATCCTAAACTAAAAAACCTTTGTGTAGTAGCCAAAAACCCTTTCTATTTGCTAGAGCAGCAACAGTCGTTTCCAAGGCATCCACATTCTCACAGTTCTTAGTAGAGGTGAAGAGCTTGTCATGGGAGATTTATGAGGGCTCAAAGCTTGGTTGACCCAAGAAGTGAGTGCTGTGGAGGGGATCTAGTGTGGCCAAGCTTCTAAGTCACCCAATAAGAATAAGTGCGGCTAGGGAAACCCACGTGGAATCAAGTGGCTATAGTCCTTGCCTAACCTAGGATTGTGCTTGTCTTCATTGTGCATGTTTTTCAACATTCAAGGACAAAACATTGTATTTTCCAAGTGTTTTCTGAAACAAAAAACAACTAAACATCATTCACAGACCTAGAAAAACACACTTTCAAACTGCAACAATCCTAAAAATCTTCCAAAATTTCAAAGAAACCATACTTTCATTCACACTGCGACACATTTGCTATCCTGTGTAACACAATTGCCATTTTGAACCGCATTCAATGACTCAGTTAAGCCACATTTGTGCAACGCATTCACCATTTTGAATTGCATTCACAAATTTATGAAATGCAATCACTCTGTTAAGCCACATTTTCTATCCTGTGCACCACATTTGCTTTCCAACACACTGCAATTGATTTTCTGAACCGCATTTGTGACCTAAAATGACACATTTGCTAAAGCTGCGACACATTTGACAACCTGAAACACATTTTTCACTTGAAATGACAATTTCCTTTCAATTTGAAAAATCTCTGTCACTGTCAAAACCTGAGATCAAACATTTTCAAACTATTTTCAGACACCTTTTTTTTGCAGTCTCTGTTCAAAACCAAAAAAAAAAATTGCTCAAATCCTCCTTGCATTTTTAGTTTGCATTTAGTTTTCTATTGCATTTTTTTAGTTACACCTTAGAATCCACCATCTTTTTTTAGCATAAATAACCTCATAGGTCCTCATTTTTTAGAATAGGTAAACTTTTCATTCTTGGTCAAACCTTTGCCTTCAAAATTAGATTGTCTTTGGACATGGTCAAAATCATCCCATTTTTAGTTTTTGTCCTTTTTTGAGATAATTACAACTCATAAGTCTAGTTTGGAATCTCACCTTGTCATCTTATCATTTCCTTTAGTCCTACGAATAGTCCCTTGGCAATTGAAATTGAGGCATTGTCCACACCTTGAGTGCTTAGGAAACCTTTGAAAAAGTCTACTAATATTGAGTGCACTTTGGAGCTCCTTGCATTTACATTAGAACACTCTAGTTTTCCACATCCTAATTTTTGTCCTCATTATCCCCATTGCATTTGACATCCCCCTTTTAGTCCTCATTACCCTCATTGCACTTGGCATCCTATTTAGACAGTATCATCATTGCATCCCCTATTTCAAAAAACACCAAAAACATAGTTGCATTGTCATTATTCCATTCCTTATTATAAAAATAAAAAAAACATAGAACCATAGCATTTGCATACATAGGTTTGATCATCCTCCATCCTCCACCATTTGAGCAAGACTTATATGGTTGAAACAAGACTACAAAGAAAAAGGAGACAAATGGACCCTTTTAGACAAGGCAATAATCCTTATAACTTTTCATATGACATGAACTCAAACACAGACATGAGGGCACCTTTCGTCAACCCATTTAGTGACATGAATATGCCATCTTCCTCACATAACCAATTTGAACCTTTCATATGAAGAGACGAAAAATGGACAAGTATTTGTGGAAGACCTAGAAGCAGCTGCAAAAAATCCTGACATGGCTTCCTTTGTGGAAGAATTAATCCTTCAAGACTCAGATAGATACCTAGCCATGCTTCTAGACCAAGGGGATATGTTACCATGAGGGTTTGAAATTAACACTTTTAGAGCAGCATCTCCCTACCATACCACTCAAACAAGTCAACCCCTATCCACACCACAACAGAATGCAAACAACACCCCAATTGGTACCACCATGCAAAGTACCACGAACACCATTAACATTATTCCCATTGGCACCACCACCACCACTCAAAACACTTCAAATGTGGTCAACACAACATCCATTGGGGGAACATCAACCCTATCCAATGCCACATCACATTCAATTCCACAAAAAATATCCATAATTTCATCACAAATAGTGGGAGCTACCTTTGGGACTTCAACTAACACAATGGGGACCAACACCTCAAACCTCATATTTGGATCTTCATCTAGCGCCATGGGAACAACATTGTCTAATCCTTTGATTGGATCCTCAACTAATGCCATGGGAACACATTAATTACACCCCTTTGGAAGGAACAAGAGATGGTTCACTCTTTAAGGACCCTAACCAAATGTTCACACTTAATCACATATCAATACCAACACCCATATTCCCTAAAGACAAAACACAAACATTCCACATGGCCACATTTATCAATTCAGACAAGGAAATCAAATACCACAACACATGAGTACATTTGGGCATCAAAACATTTCAGGTCAGCAAATTCCACAAATACAAACAAACATCGCTGGCACACATATCCCTACCTATACATCTCATATTCCTACACAAAAACAATAGCAAAATCCCATGCAAAACAACCAATATCAAAAAAATCCAAATGTGCCACACATGTCTCAACAAAAATATATCCCAAATCAGAACATCCTCTCACAACAAGTGGGAGCTCGTGGGGTACCTATCACTAGCATGTGTGATGCCACAAACAACCCCATAGTGGATGCGCTCACAACTCAACTTGCAACTTTGTAGAAACAAGTGGAAAACCTGCAAATGTCCAACAAAAAAGTCCATATGTCATATGACCTATGTCTGTATCCATTTTACATGAACTTGTACATGCCACTATTCCCACCAGGATATGTGGTACCAAACTTTTCTAAATACAAAGGAAAAACTAACCCCATCAAACACATAAGAGAATTCACAACCAACTGCATGGATGTTGCCTATGAACATACTTATATAATGAGATTCTTTCCTAGGAGTCTCATGGGTCACACACTTGAATGGTTCACGTAGTTACCTAAAGGAATAAAATCATGGGATGAATTAGCCAATCAATTTGTCAACAATTCTGCCTATAACATTGACACAAACATCGACATTGCCTCATTATGTAGAACTACTCAAGAAGAAACATGCGAGACATTTATTCCATTTTTCTAAAGATGGCGAACTTTAGCAAGTCGATGTCCTGTGGAAATACTAGAAAAGGAAAAGGTAACCATGTTTGTGCAAAATCTCCTTGGATCATTGAGATACGGTTTACAAGTCCATTGCTACAACACTTTCATAAATCTCGTAGAAAAAGGAGTTCAACTCAAAAAAGCTTTAATTACAAAAGGAGAACTCAAATATGGCAACAAAAATACAAACCCAAATCCACCAAATGACAAAAACAAATACTGGGTTAAAAATAAACATATCACCAATGATGGAGTTGTTGATGCAAAAGTAGTAAACGCGATAGGTCCTGCGATCACCCTCAGAGGAACTCCATCCCAAAATGCACCATTGACCACACCGATACCCACCGCAAATGCCATACAAAATAATCCCGTCAAACTAGACCAAGGGAAACCTCATCAAACCATATAATTTCCACAGAGACGCACATACACCCCCTTGGGTGAACCAGTTGAGGTTGTCCTCAAGAAGCTCCTTCAAAACAATGTCATCACATTGCAAAACCCTAAACCCTATGACCCTGTACAGTTCAAGCTGTCATGGTGGAATGATCATGCATTTTGCGATTATCATCAGATAAAAGGGCATAAAAATTCTTCCTGTCGAAAATTAAGAAATCTCATACAGGATCTTATCAAAAGTCATTCCATTGAAGTAGATGGTTAAAAATTTCCTTCAAACGCAGACCATACAATTCATAAAAACCCACTATAGGACCATGGTTCAAGCAACCCCTCTACGTCAGGGCCAAAGAATAATAACAATCGAGCCAGTTACGCTCGCACCACCTTTGACTATTCCAATGGACCCATCATTAATCACCTCTGAGCGGCTGATGAACACGTCAATACCGTCACCATTAAGAAGACACTAGAGTGTAACGTTACCACCCATTGGGCTAAAGTCACAATAGCTGGTCCTCCTCCTAGACAACCAAATATCACAATACTCAGTCCATCTTCCAAACCCAAGGGACAATTTAATCTTATTTACCAATTGGGACAAATTCCCACTCAAATATCCATACTAGAGTTGCTATGCATTTCTCCTGCACACAAAGCCATACTTGATAAAGCTTTACAAGAGTCTTCTGTCCCTAATGACATTAATTTCAACCAATTCGAAGCCATGGTCGGATACTTGGCTTCTCCACATCACATTACCTTTCTGACCAAGACTATTTCTCACCCAAGTCATCTCACAATGACACCCTCCATATCAAAGTCTTTGTCCATAAACACAAGGTTAGATGAGTCTTAGTAGATGGCAGAGTAGGATTGAATACATGCTCTCTAAAATTGGTCAAAGCACTAGGATTCTTTGATGCTTGTGTTGACGCTACCAAGAGTATAGTAATAAAGGAATATGATGATGAGGAATGCTCCTCTAGAGGTATCATCACTCTTCCTATATGTGTGGGGCCGGTCATTGTAGATACAACATGTTAGGTCCTGGATCTTGAACTAGCATACATCTTGCTCGATCGACCTTGGATCCATGCCTTAAAGGCCATACCATCCACTTACCACCAATGCTTGAAGTTCCCTTTTGATGGCACTAAGATTACCATACATGGAGACCCTAATCCATTCCAGTATTGCACCAATTTGACAGGCATCTCTAAGCACCAAGTGTCGATTAACCGCGAAGATTCAACATCCACTCTCACCAAACCCTCCACATCCACATCCACTTCTTTGACCCCCACCACATCATCCACCACCCCAAGTGCCGATCCTAATGTCAAGATCCAGGACCAAGGGTGCAGAGAATACAAGTTGAACACAACCTACTGCATCACAAAAATACCCAAGTGACCAAAAGCATATGGTTGACCTTGCTTCAAACTCAAGCCCAAAGAATATTTTAAAGTTCCTTCGGCAATGACCTTCACAAAATGGGGAGACATGAACAACAAGGACATTGAAGACATAAAATTGGATCTACAAGGACCTAGAAGACCTGTCCCCATTACCAGTACAAATATATGGAAAAGGCTATGACATAATGAATGCACAAGGCTATGATGGAACCAGTGGCCTTGGGGTAAACAAAAATGGAAGGAGAGAACTTATAACACCTTCTCGAAGACCAAAATATTTGGGGTTAGGGTTTGAGCTAATCAAAATTGATGATCAAGGTACCCATGTACTTTATGGTGAGAGTGTGAATGTTTCTGAGCATGTTGAGACAATCTAAGATTCCCTCATCGATTCTGACTCCCACGAGTGGAAATTTGGTTCTAAAAAATCCTTGAGTTATTATGACCTTAACGAAATGTTCCTAGAACCCGGAGAGCCCTCCTTTGAGGAAAGATTTAGAAAAATGTTTAAGCTTGGTCAATCACAAGATCTTTCTAATGACACCCCTAAAGTCCCAAAGAAAAGAGAAGAATGGATCAGAGTCTTCTAGTCTCATGGGGATGACAAACCTAAATCGTCATTTGAACCTACTGGCCATAATTCTAAACCATCATTTGAAGAGTCCGAGCAACCATCTAAGCATATTGATCCTGATTCCACCCTATTTGTCCCTTATTTCAACAATGAGTCCAATTCATCTGAATCCAATGA
The DNA here is from genome assembly GCA_007258455.2 of Sequoia sempervirens. Taxonomy (NCBI): domain Eukaryota; kingdom Viridiplantae; phylum Streptophyta; class Pinopsida; order Cupressales; family Cupressaceae; genus Sequoia; species Sequoia sempervirens. The sequence goes on from VDFB02179234.1 coordinate 54,012,788, forward strand.
AGATGGAAATTGGATGGAATCCAGCTGTGAATTTGAGGATGATAATTCCATGTTTACACTTTCAACCTCCATCTGCATGCTTTCCACCTTGTCCCCACCCTTTTCCAATACTACTGATCGTATCTCCCTCATATACCCACAACTCATTGATTGGGATCAACAAGGCCCACCCATTATGGACATCTTTTAGAACGATGAAACCATTGCAAAATTCATGGGACTCCATGAAGGGATACCAAGTGGGGACCATAAGGTTAGGTTCATAATATATCTTGATTGTGCAACATATTTTGGGGAGACTATGCAATCCTCCAGTCGCAAAAATAGTAAACATAAAACAAAAAATAATACGTCTTAAGGTGAAAACTACAAGGAACTTTCTAACAATAAAAGAGTAAAAATAAAGGACATATCCGAGGGTGAAAACCTCTCTGAGGCACCCAAGGATGGAGGATTGTAATTTATTCTCTTAAACTAAGAGAAATCAACAATGTTAATTGAGGACACAATGGAAATCAACATAGGCACACTAGAAAATCCGAAAATGGTCCTAGTTGCAGCATCATTGATAGAAGAAGAAAAGTCTGAGTTTCAGTTCTTTACAAAACACAAGATTAACTTTGCATGGTCTTATGCTGACATGCCAGGATTGGATCTAGAATTAGTTTTGCATCATCTTCCCTTGCTTCTAGATGCCAAGCCAGTTAAGCAAAAGTTGCATAAGATGCACCCTCAAATTTCCCTATTAGTCAAAGCCAAACTTAAGAAGTTATTAGACGCGAGATTCATAAGATCAATACACTATGCTGACTAGATTTCAAACCTTGTGCCTATCACTAAGCCAAATGGTCAAATACGCATATGTATAGACTTTCATGATCTGAACAAGGCATGCCCGAAGGATGATTTTCTACTGCCCAACATAGACATCATTGTGGATCTAATAATAGGGTACGAGATGCTGTCCCTCATGGATGGTTTCTTTGGATATAATCAGATTCACATCACCCCTAAGGATCAGCACAAAACAACATTCACCTATCCATGGGGAACATACTACTGGAACGTCATGCCTTTTGGCCTCAAGAATGTAGGTGCCATATATCAAGGAGCCATGACCATGATATTCCATGACCTCATGCACACATTAATGGAAGACTATGTCGATGATCTCCTAGAAAAGTCCTCGACACACAAAAATCACCTCAAAGTCTTGGACAGATTTTTCATGAGGCTGGAAGAATACAAGGTCCATTTGAACCCAAAGAAGTGTGTTTTCGGGGTGACTTAAGGAATTTTTTTGGGATACATAGTTTCTCAATGAGGCATTGAAGTCGATCCTGCTAAGGTTAAAGCAATATTGGACATGCCTTCACCAAAAAGAATCAATGAGCTAAGAACGTTACAGGGAAGACTGCAGGCCATTTGTCAGTTCATTGCACAATTAGCTAATAAATGCCAACCTTTCTAGTATCTCCTACGCAAGGGCATCCCCTTTGTGTGGAATGAAAAGTGCCAAACAACTTTTCAACAAATCAAGGATTATCTTTTGACACCACCAGTCTTAATGCCGCCCATTGAGGGAAAACCTATGATCCTATACATTTTGGAAACCACCGTAGCACTGGGGGCATTGCTTGTGCAAAATGACTATGAGGAGAAAGAAAGGGCTATATACTACATCAATTACACATTGGTCAGATATGAACTCAACTACAAATCCATTGAATGTGCTTGTCTGGAAGTTGTCTTCGCTGCTCATAAATTATGTCATTACATGTTGAATCATAAAACACACTTAGTAGTAAAGATAGATCCATTGAAGTATCTCCTCAGTTGGGCAGCATTAACAAGACATTTGGAAAAATGATTAATGATACTGAGCGAGTATGACATACAACATATGGAACACAAGGCTATAAAAGGATAAGTTATAGTAGATCAACTCGCAGATGCTCCCATACAAGGTGATCATCCATTAGTGGTCAATTTCCTAGATGAATCCATCTTCCAGGTAGAACTGAAATCACCTTGGAAGCTCTATTTTGATGGATCTCACATAGGTCATGGCTCAGGAGTAGGAATATTATTCATCACACAACAAGGGGACTCTATCCCTAAGTCATTTAGAATTGCCTTCCCTTGCACAAAAAATGTCGTTGAATATGAGGCACTTGTCACAGGACTCCAAATGGCTATCAAATGGAAAATCAAAACACTTCTGGTCTTCGACGATTCTCAGTTGGTCATTAACTAGGTTAATGATGAATATGACACCAAGGATGAAAAATTGATGCCCTATAAATGCATGGTTGATAGCTTCCTGTCATATTTCCACATGATTGATTTTAAGAAAGTTCCTAGGGCACAAAACAAGACAACAAACACAATGGCTATGATCGGGTCTCTCCTAGATATTCCCAACAATGTGCCACAATTCAAGTTCTTAGTAGAACAATTATTGGTTCCTACTTACGATATTCCTGAATCAGAAATGGTTTGTGAGATTTTTAGTCCCAATTCACCTTGGTATCTAGACATATATGATTACCTCCAGTCCTAGACACTTCCACCGAACCTTTCCAACAACCAACACAAGTCCTTTATCCATAAAGCCGCCCGTTACACCATCATCAGTGACACCCTCTACTGACACAACTTTGACAATACCCTTCTTCGATGTCTCGACACTGACAAAGCACAAACAACTTTATGTGAGGTACATGAGGGTATATGTGGATCTCATTCAAGTGGCCCAACCTTAGCTAAGAAGATAATGAGACTTGGGTATTACTGGCCGACAATAGAAAAGGACACTCTTTAGTTTGTGAGAACATGTCGTAAATGTCAAGTACACAGTGATCTAATTCATGCGCTAGCACAAGAGCTTCATCCAATCACTTCTCCATGGCCCTTCGCACAATGGGGACTCAACCTCATGGGAAAAATCCATCCTACCTCATCCAACAACCATAAATTCATCATTACTGCTACTGAATATTTTACCAAATGGATTGAAGCTATTCCCCTCACTTACATAACCGGCAAGCAAATTTCCAAATTCATCCTCAACTACATAATCTGCTGGTATGGTGTCCCACAATCCATCATCATAGACAACGGTCATCCCTTCAAAAATCAAGATGTTCATGAGCTTTGTGAATGTTTTCATATCCAACACCATTTCTCCATGCCCTATTATCCCCAAGGAAATGGTCAAGCTAAGGCATTTAATAAAACAATTATCAAAATTATTAAAAAGACTATCAATGACGGTGGCCATGACTCGCATCTCCAACTCAACCCTGCCCTATGGGCCTACTGCACAAGCATCCATACGCTTATTGGCGCCACCCCATTCACCTTGGTCTATGGATCTGAAGCTATATTTCCCATTGAGGTTGAAATCCCCTCCTTACAGGTCTCCTTGAAGGGATTGATTGATGATGAAGAGTACCAACAGTCTTGACTGCATGAGCTGGAAATGTTGGAAGAGGGAAGAAAAAATGCCTTGAATCACTTACAGGCATATCAAAATTGCCTTTGTAGAAGCTATAAAAAAATAGTAATGGTCTAAAAGTTTGAAATTGGTGATTTGGTCTCAATGCAAAACCCAAGGAATCAAGCTGACCACGAGAAGCCTGACAAGTTTGAGAGAAATTGGCTGGGTCCTTATATCATCACTACTGCATTCAATTTTGGCGCTTACCAGTTAGCTACTCCAGACGAGGAACAATTGATAGAACCTATCAATAGTTTTCATCTATGCAACTTCTACACATAGCATTAGAGAGCTTGGCTAAAAATCGCAAAAATACAATTTTTTTTTGAAAAATACAAAAAATCATCACCTTGATGAAAATCTGGCAAACAGGCGTCTTGGTGACACCAAAAAAAGTAAAAAAAATAAAATTGTCCAATAGTGAAAACCAATTCAGTAGCCCTTTGGATAAGTACCATGGTGACAACCTGGCAAATAGGCACCATGCGTAGGCAATCTTTGCTTTGCCATATACTATCACTCCATCTACCTTTGTCCATAATAAATGCCTGATCTTCCTACATCCTCATGAAATTCATCATAAAGTCTTGCTATTTCTTTCCATGGCTGACAACAATTGACATCATGTCTTGTATATCCTTCACTTTTCATCCCGAGCACATCCTTTTCCATCTCCTTCATCTTGGCTAGTCCTAGACCTGACTGGGGGCAACACCCTTATCACTTGACTACAGTGGGTCTCGCATATGGTCCCATAAAAATCATAAAATGTCCTAAAAAAATCCATAAAAAATTAGAAAATGTCTTGAAAAAGAAATCCACAAAAATTAAAACATGTCAAAAAACACAAAAAAATCCAGATAACACTCAAAAATCCCAAAAATAGCATAAGATTCAGTCAGGTCTATCTTTGTCCTTGTTGAACTATGTTGTCTTTGTGCATTTGATACGTAGGCAAGGCCATCATCAATGTGCCCCCGAGGCCCCCTAGGTCTAGTCCCTTAGGGTTCGTCAGGTCAAGTCAAAAAAATGTCAGTTCATCTTCCATATGTCCATCCTATCCCTGTCAAACTATGAGGTCTTTGAGTGCACGACGTAGGCAAGGCCATTTGCCGATGAGTCCCCGAGGCCACCTAGGTTAGTCCTTTAGGGTTCATTGCATACATCAAATAAGTTATCCATAGTCACACTCGGATACAAGACAGTCCTTTGCACATCAACATTCAAATCATGAACCAATAGACAACATAGTCTAATTAGTCATCAAGTCAAACATTAGTAAAATTGCCAACACAATGTCAACCTTGTCACTTTATGGTCCCATTCAAGATGTGTCCTTCTTGGAATTGGACCCTATCAAAACATCATTTTCCTTTTTAGGATGCATCTTTCCTGACGACAGGCTCTGTCACATAGTCATTGGCCTTTTCAGGATGTGTCCTTCCTGATTATAGGCATTGTCAAATCATCAAAATTGTCAGACTATCGCATTGTCAAACTATCAAACTGTCAAGCAATCAACCTTTGACAAACAAATATTGGAAAACATATTCAATGGTTGTTGACTTTTTTGGGCCTATTTTGTCTTATTTTTTTATTATTTTGTCTCTTGGTCATGTTACTAGCTACCTTGAGGATGTCCCATGAAGGATTTAGAGGTGCGATGATGTCTCATGATCTATTTTTCCTTGATTACTATCTTTGGTGTGTCTTGACAAAAAGACTGGGGGAACTTAGCCCTTAGTATGAGTTAGGACATTCCTTGTTTGCGACTGTCTATTTTTTGCAAGTGGATGACCTTGCACACCTTGGTCTATGTCATATCATGGTGTTTGTTGTCCATTTGTCACATTTTATCGCCGCATGATTATTATGTAACACCTATGATGTTATTTGGAAAAATATTGAAGTATTCCTTTTTCATCCAACATTCATGTCTTCCACGCTAACATTTCTTCTTTTCCTTCATCCTCTCCTCTTCTTATCCTTTTTGAGAGCACACTTGTGTTCTTTGAACCCGCCTGTCCTCTCGAGGGGGTATACCACTACATCCTCGTCATCCTTCCTCTCCCTACTTTCAAATTGGGGTATATTTTTGACTTGTTCTTTGACACAATGTGATAAATTGCATCATGTCAAAGAGGGGAAAAATGTAGACACATAAAAATGGCCTTGACTTGCAAATCATATTTTCTATGACGACCATGCTTCTCCCTCACATAAGTCAATTATTTAATCATGTCCTAATGTCATAATTATTCCTCCATGATTATTTAAATAAGTAAATTACATTTATTTATTTAAGTATATCACTAATCAATCCTTATTCCCTCCAATTATTTAATAACATTACCATTTATCCTTCAATTAAATAACATTATCCATTTAACCCACTTTCCACCCCACCAAATAAATAATTAAAATAATTATTTATTGTCTTTTGTCTCATTCCCATTTATAAATAAAACTATTATTTAATTCATAAGTCAACCTTCCTCCATAAATCAAATAATTTCTATTATTATTTGATTTTCCAACTACCTCTTATTCTATCTCATTTATTTTCCACCATTGATTTAATTGGCTAAATCTCAACCCTTCATTTCAAAGTTTTCCCTAACTTTGACCTTATGTTTCCCTAACCCTAATGCTCCTTATCACATTGATTCTTGGCCTTTGATCTTAGGGCTTCACCAAATTTTAATCTTGACCGTCCATTCTCAATTTGGAATTCTTTAAAAGGCTCTCTCACAAGCCATTTTAGGACACACAACATGCTTGAGAACTTGAGCAACCACAATACTTCAATATTTTTCTTTTCTTTGGCATAGGTTATAGTTGCACTTCAATTCTGAGGGCAATTATACAATTTGTAGCAAAATGTAGAAGGCAAATGGAGGTCAACCAATGGAAGCTTGAAAATCAGGTGACCTTGTTTCATGTTATTTTGCTTCTTTCTTTCCATTGTGCTCTATTGTTATTAGGGGTTTAAGTTATTATGCTACTTGAATTTAATATGAAATTTTTTCTCTAATACAGTTACCACTATCTATGTTATCCTAAATTATATGTCTCAGGCACACACAACATTTAGTATCATGTGTAGGCACTTGATGGTAATGGAAGAAATTAGAAGCACATACCAACTAGGGTATTGCTTGTTGTCAGGAAGCGGTATAATTTTTGGGATGGTGATTAGATTATATTTTAATAATTTTTGAAGTACACTTGAGTAAGAATCAAATAGTTTCATGAAAACTTGATTACGTTGTGATCCGATTGTATCGTTCTTAGTTTTTTGAGGGATAGTCACTATATTAGCTATTGCTTAATTTTTATTTGACCCTCTAGAAGAAGATGCAACTCCAAAACTATCAGGATGTGAGGGTGACATAGAAGCCCCATATTTGTCTAACATTTATTGAGAGTCTCATAGTGTAGTACACAAGTAAGAAAAATAAGGATACTTTATCAAGGACACTCGTTCCCTTTGTGCCAATTGGAGATGTCCTATGAACATACTTTGAATGTTATTATCAAGTATGAGATAGGGAATTTGTGAATATATATATTGGTAATGATAAATTAAATCAGTTAACTTCTCATTAGGTTACTACTTACAATGGACAAGATTAATGATAGTGACCTTGGAGTCAAAAACTATTGTAAGAACTAATTCATGAGCTGATCGAAGGAAAAGATGGAATTGTCAAGCAGTGAGAAAAATAACTCTAACACAGTCTCCTTAAAGGATCATAGGAAACAATTTTCTAGCAAATGATCCTGATGTAAAAAGTCACTACATAAAGTGATAAAGGAATTAACATGTGTTCATGGATCTCCCTTACCATTATACTTATCAAATTTTGGTATCTTGATCCCTTGGGGAATGTGAACATTCAAGATGTTCAAATCAAGAGGGTTGTAATGATAGTATAGAGTAAGGGTGGATTGCATGGTAGCATTAGTTAGGTTAGCATGATGAGATTACATTTGACCCATGTTTTGCAACAAGGTGTTCAAAATGGGATTAGATGGTGGGGGAGGTAGATTATTTGTTGTGATAGAGACTTGCACCATGGGAGTTTGAGGTTCAAAACTAGGTAGAGGAGGGACTCAAGACCCCAAAGGATCCTGAGACACATTAAATTTGAGATTATTAGGAGGCACATACATAGCATTTGTGGTATCATCAAAAGACATGGGAGGTATAAAAGGATTGGCATCTACCATGTGCACAAACACCTTAGGCATTAGAATATTCAACTGGGTGCCAGTGACATCCAATTGAGAATCACGAGGTTGACTCAAGACTAATGTGTACAAAGGTACATGAGCCTTGACTACTTTTTTCAATGCACAAAGCAACTCAAGGACTAAATGATATGAGATGAGAAAGTTTCTTAGATTACAGACAATAGGGAAACTTGAGTATACATGTTATCATGATTTAAGAAATCTTCAAAGTGTTTAAGGTTCTCCTCAAAAGATTGAAATTTCTCAAAGGGGACCCTAAGAGCAGTTTCATAATATTCAGAAGGAGGAGACCTTAGGGGAGAATTTGGTTTAGATTTTAAAGGAGAAGAGTTACCAAAGAGCATCGGACCATGTCTAGTAGGACTATACTGGTTTGGAGGTATGGTAGCTCTTGAAGTTCTTTTAATTATATACCTAGAAGTTATAGATTGGGTCATGAAGCTCATAGAAGATTATTCACAATATGTAGTTTTACCAACTCCAAGAAATGAAAGAAGAGGATGCAAGAGAAGATGAATAGTTTTAAGATTTTAGATGATTCTATTTTGGAGAAAATTTTTGCAAGAAGGTGAGTTCATGTTGGGTTTACCAAAATGTAGTATGAAAATTGAATTGCTACAAAGGATATCGAATCCTTCGGGGATCCAAAATTCAACCCTCCATTTAGGCAAGCCTTCACGCGATTGTGACCTTTAAGCTTACCTATTAATGAATTAGATGTATGTTTTAAAGAGCACAAAAATTATTTGGACCCTTTAGGATTTAGAAACTGAAAGTGTAGGGTACAAAGGTCTTTTGGATAACTTGAAAAGTTCTCTATCTAGGACTAACGCATGGCTATAGGATGACAATAAGTTGCACTAGTGTCCCATACAGACAAAAAACAATAATTATCATAGGAAAACACAAAATATCTTGCACAAGTTTCTAGACATGAAAAGGTGTAAATTATTGAAGGGAACACAATCTATTGAGAGGGGGGTGAATCAATAGATCCACTTAATTCAAAAGTCTCTTCAACACTACTTACTAGATCATGCAAGTTAAAATTTTGCTACTATTATATTGATTTCAACATGAAGAGCACTTAACCATACAAAAAAACACAATACAAGATAACACTAGATATGCGTGGAAACCCAAGATGGGAAAAGCCACAGTGAGAATAACTGCTTGGATCTACTACCCAAATATTGCCTCACAATGTAGAAATATAATAAGTGGATTACAACATGAAGTAGGAAATGACCTACTAGAGACACCAATCCCCTATGGAATATGTAGGCACCAACCTACTATAAAGAATAATGGGAGAAATTGAGCTCAAAATTTTGAATTTCTCAAAAATAATAATGATCTTAGAATGCCACATCTTTCGTAGGTGGAGAAAATTCTACAACAAAGAAAACATTCAAATGTGTTTGGTGGTCCCAAAATTTTACTATTTACCATCAATGAAAAAGGGGGAGATTGTTAAACATAGGTTGTCATTGATGCCAAAGGATTGTCAAAGGTTGCTGACAATTGTTATCAAAAGGTGTTAGGGCTATCAAAGATGAAAGAGATTGTAAAAGTACTAGAATTTTCATTTGACTTAAATTTTTGGAAGCATGTTGGTTATTAGTGTGTAAACTATCTAATCAATTATATCCCTTAGAAAGATGAATGTTGGATTTGGTACAAAAGGTTAGGACATGTGAATTTTAATGATATTATGAAGATTACCTCAAGAGGGCTAGTTTGGGATATTCCAAAGATTAAGAAGCCTCCATCAATCAACTACAAGCCATGCCATGAAGGGAAGCAAATAAGAAGTAAATATCCTGCTAAGGAATACTACATCAAAACTATTAGGTTTGGTTGATATAGATCTATGCGGACCAATGAGGACTAAGAGTCCACAAGGAGACATGTATTTTATGATGTTGGTTTATGATTATACTAGGATGACTTGGATAATTTTTTTGAAAGAGAAGTTAAAATCCTTTGAAAAGTTTAAGGCATTGGTAAAAAATGAAACTAGAAGGACAATCAAAGTTTTGAGATTAGATAGAGGTGGATAATTTATTGCTTAGAAGTATGAAAGATTCTGAAGCATGAGATCTATAGGAAATTCTTTGCTCCTAGAACTCCACAAGAAAATGGAGTTGCAGAAAGGAAAAACTAGATTGTACAAGAGATAGCAAGAACCATGTCATGTCAAGAAAATATACCAAATATGTATTGGAGAGAAGCTACATAGACTGTTGTATATATTTTGAACAAAGTTCAGATTGGGCACAAGATTGAGAAGACTCTATACGAGTTATGGAGAGGAAGACCAACATCAACAAGACACCTCATAATATCTGGGATCAAGTGCTATATCAAGAGAGATAAATAAAATTTGGGTAAGTTTGATTCTAGATCAAATGAAGGTATTTTTCTTGGTTTTTCCTTAATAAGTAAAGATTATCTAGATGCTATAACAAAAGATTAAAGAAGATAGTTGAAAGTGAAAATGTGAGATTTGATGAGACTATTCAGTCTATTATCATTCCGAAAGTAGAAGATGATGAAGAACCAATTCATAGTAGTATTGAAGATTTAAAATAATTTGCTACAAAAACTCCAACAAGATATGTTCAGAAGAATCATTCTAAAGACCATATAATAGGTGATAAATATAGTGGGGTTTAGACCCAAAGGAAACTTGGGATATCAGGTGAGAAAGTACACTTTTTTTTACTATCAAAGATAGAACCTAAGTGTAGAGGGGAACCTACTGCTAAGGACCCCAGGTCATGAGAGGGTCTAGAATAGTTAGCTGCCTTGATTTACCTCATGCTAAGGATTGTTTAAGGTAAGTGCAATGTTTTAAGAGGGTGAAAATGAAGGGAAATTGACCTACCACTATCCTTCTATCAACCTAAGAGGTTTATAGAATTAGGTGATAAAATTCCCGAGTCAAGATTGTGACCTAGGCAACTCTCTGCCAGAGGACTCTAGTGTAGAAGATGAACGACAACGTGACGTGCTGGCATCCCGATCAAGCACTAGTGTCTTAATCTAGTTTTGGCATCCATACAAATAGAAAGTATGAAGGATAATCAAGACTTAATAAAAAACTCAAAACTACCTGATAAATGGAGTTTAAATAATGACAAAAAAAATAAAAGAGCTAAATTGCTAAAATGACAAGAATAACACTTTAACTTAAGAAGATATAAGTTGGTGAAGAAAAAGGTGGTAAAGATGCAAGTCACGGTTAGTCCAACCTCTTGCAAGATCCACATAAACGCAAACACCTACACACAATAGAATGAGGAAAAATGTTGGGGCTGCTTTGGGGCTTGCCATAGTCAAACCCTTGTTTCGATGTTCCCACCTCTATGGACAACCAAAATAGCCATGATAGAGAAATAATACGATAAAGAAATTATGGAAAGAAAATAATGCCACAAAATGCTAACCAAAATATGCTACATCAATCAAATAACGATGCTAAATAAAATGGATATCACCTCCCTAAAAAGATTCCCTCAAGCATTTGAGGGGAGATTGCAAGCTTGGAGATGCTACCATTGCCACAACAATGTGAAGAGAAAAACCAATAGAGTATTGGATTGGAGCTTTGATAATGTTGAACAATATGAAAATGAAGTGTGTAGCAACAAGTGAAGTGCAAGAAACATGTAGAATTTTGAAGAAAATCAAATGAATGAAGAAAAAGATGTTTTTAGCATGAATAGAAGCCCAAAAGAGCCATTCGAGGTCAGTCAAGGGAGCAGGGGTGTTACTCTTTGTCGCTAATGGAGAAGTGTAATGCCTCTACAGATTCTAGAGGTGGGAATCCTTCAAGGATGGTAGCATGCCACACAAAAATTCGTGCACCACACTAGTGTCCTTGACAAAAAATCCCCCACCGATACTACAGACAGCTGCCAAATGGGTGGGAAGTGGATGGATGAGGTGGAAAAAAGTCATAGGTTTTGATTTTTCTAAGGTAAGGGGGTGTAAATGGGGAATTTTCAAGGGGTACAAATTCACTCCATTACATTTTTCCCCTAGTTTAGAAAGCATATGTGCTACCAGATGCAAGGTAAAGTAGATAAAAATAGTTCAAAGAATGTATAATTGAATTGTCAAGGGAGTAGAATTTAATTTGACCCACCTGAAAGCATAGGAAGAGAAGATGGAACCACAGGTCTTCAAACCAAAGGAGAGTTAAAAAAACATGTGCCACAAATTTTCAAACCTATGGAAGGGTGGACAAAGAGATCCTGCAGGATGTAAGTGCTTCATAGGTCCTTAGACTTGCAAAGGAGGTGCCCCCAGGTGCTTGGTCATGAAGGAAGCTAGATGTGAGAGGATCCACAGAGACTGATGGGGCCTTACAAGTACTTGATCCTGCAAGATCGATTGAAAAACAACTTCATAGGTGCACCTACAAAGCAACCTGTTAATCTGCATACAAAACATGTTAGATAAAAAAAAATCCACACAAGAAATCATGCAGATAATCAACAATTAAAGGAAAGGATTTCAAAGGGGTCCCTTGGGAACCCTCCAAAACAAAAGGGGTCCACTCAAGGGATGCTGAGTTTGAATGTGATGAAATTTTTGAAAAGAGATAGAGTATTTCGCCAATGATTCTAGCATTCAAGGAATCCTTCTAAAAGATTCATTTAATCAAGGAATTCAAAAGAAAAAAATATCCCTTGCAAGGGAAAGTTTAGATTCTACCTTACGAATTTGTGATGAAAGAAAAATTCATCTAGGGATCCATGTTGAAGAATATGATTGTTGAAAAATATTTTGAAAAAAATAGAGATTTTCAAGAAGAGATTTATTGGCCATTGAATACACCTTTTGAAAATCAAAACAGTATGATAGACCCCTTAGGATGCTGTGTTCCAAGCACAAAGGGACATGACATCCTAAGGAGAGAAAAGAAAGAATGAAAGTGATGTTGTGGCCCGTGAAACATGATGAGATGTAACCATGGTAATATTGTCACACACGCGAGGGACAACACATGAGCACCACAACATCACAAAGCAAGAAAAGAGGAGAGAAAGATAAAAAGAAAGGAAAAATAATGATATAACAAACAAGAGACAGGAGGATCTGATATTTCACAATCAAAGCTACTCATAAATATAAATAGATATAACATAATAGTATATAAATGAATTCTCATCAACCCACTACTATATCAGACCAAGTGAAGAAAGTTACATAAAAAAAATGAAGATAAAAAAATTTGGTCAACATGGAAGGGAGGCCTAAATGCCCTTGAACCACAAATTTTTGTAGGAGGTTGCTCTGTTACACTTCTAGGGTTTTTCACCTAAAAGGAGAAAGGTATCCCACAAAAACTTGGCGGTTCACTCAAGAATAATGATAGTATGATTGAAATATGACTAAATGCAATGTGCTAAATGCAAAGAACTGATAAAAGGAATGATTTATTAATGCAAAACCTAAGAAATGTAAGTTGTTAGAAAACACATTGTGATATGCAAAAACACCTAAGAATGCAAGTAAACAATGAAAGAATTAAACAAGACTGGAGAGGTGCACCTATAAATTGAAATATGATGTGGAGAAGCTCGAGAATCCTACATATCTAAATGGAAAAGCTGAATGGGAACTTACGCCAAGCTGGGCGACTTAGTCCTATTTTAGGGAGATTCTGTTAGAACAATTTTCTACCAAATGGGTACTTAGAAATGTAAAAATCAATTTTCAGGCCTGACAGTGGGACTAATTCACCATAGATGGTGACTTAGTCCACCTAGGAATCTTGGGAAATTCAGGATAGGAATCTGTAGCTTTTGGTCTACACTTTCCTTCCTGACAGGTGTCCAGTTCAGATTTTGCAAAAAACAGGCTGAAAGAGGTCTCATAGCTTCAATTAGGGATTTGTTGAATTTGATGAATTTGATGGATTTTGACCACTTTTTAACACCAAACTCTTTGAAAAATTTACATTAAAGACCTGCAAACACACATGCAAAGAGGGGAAAAAGGGTTAAGGGTTAGAGTATAGGGGTTTGCCTTGGTCAAACCCCAATTTGGTAATCAAACCCTAGATAATGAAATGAAATAAAGAGAGAATGATGAATGAATAACATGCAATGTCACAAACTCACCAAACCCTTGATGTTGAAATTTGAAGATATGCAACAAGATGCTCCAATAAATGCTTGAAAGAGCTTAGAATGCTTGAGAATGATTAAGTAAATGAATAGGGAAGTATGAAATTGTAGGAGATTAAAATGAGGGGAAAACCCTTTATTTATACTTGATTTTCCAATATTTCCTAAAAATAACACATCACAGGTCGACGTCAAGGTTAAGAGAATAAAATCCTGCTAGAATTTTGAAATTATTTGATTTTTGTGCCCAGTGGGACTAAGTCACCCCAAGTGGCGACTTGGTCCAAAAAGGAAAATTTTACTAGGTGTCAGGAATTAAAGTGCATTTAATAAGGTTTAATGAGAATATTCTCAAAAAAACACTTAAGTATGGTAAAAAAGTGTATTAAGGGGTCATTTAAACATAAGAAAGGGTCAAATTAGTGATGACAAGTCTAGAAAAGCGTGAGAGTTTGTTACAACTCTTTACAACACTTTGAAATAAGACTTGGTAAGTGAGAATAAGGGGTTATTTAAGTGAATTATAATGAAAGGGTCCTAGAAAAGTGTGAAAGTGGATTACAACACTTCACAACACTTTTACAAGACATCCTAGAGTTCTTAATGATTCACAAGGGTCCAAGACCTAATGTGAACATGTTGACCACATTACAACATTAAATCTAGGAAAAATAAATCCAAAGTCCATGAGAGAGACTCAAGTGAGCATAAAAATGTCCAACTACACATTTTTTGGTGACACATTAAGCCCCCACTTTAGTGAGAGGATGAACTTGCTTCAAACTCACACTAAAGTAGCCCAATATGCACATCAAGAGGGATCCAAATGCACTCATGCTAATAAGATGCGATAACAATAATCAAGATGGATGATCAAGCCCCTAGGATCAAGATCCCATGGAAAACCAAACATAAACACAAGGGAACACACAAGAGAATGATATAAAATAATGAAAGAGAGAAATTGAAAGGAAAGAAAGTTGGATCAAGATTTGATCATTTTTCTAGCCCATTGTGGATAAGATCTAGGTTGTTTATTTAGAAAAATAAATGTATACTCACTTTGAGGTGATGAAACTCATGGCTGTCCGCTAGGTGAGAAGGCCTAAAAGGTGAGAAACATACACTCATGGCTGGTATGCACTCATACACACACAAGTGGCTATGGGGAAAATTCATGCCTCATAATGGGCTTCCTGCTCAACCATACCAAAGTTATACCTCCTAATAAATTTAATAAGGAACCACAAAGAAAATGAAAATTTGAGCTTCACAAGACAAGCAAAACTTCGTATGCTTGGAAATCATGGACAAACACGATGGAACTACAGGCATGCAAGCTATGTTATGCAAGGTGGCCATATAAAAAATGCAAAATTAAAAATTAAAAAGGAACGTTCAAAGGAGTCTTGTTTAGTTCATGCGAGGTCTTTAACTTAGGGAACATTGTGCCAAATGTTTCCAAGAGAGGACCAATCAAAGAATAGAAAATTTGCAACTTAGGGGATGCAGTGCATCACATCAAGCCACTAAGAGGAATGTAATATGCTAAGATAGATCACACTCATGAAGGACACTTCATGCAATGCCATCCACAAAGTGAAAAAATTCATTGTATAAAGTAACAAGGCTGCACTAAGAACCAAGAAAAAGGAAAAATGAAAATGAATAATGCCAATGTTTGCCCCAACTTTAAAAGAATTGATATGCACCGTACTATGAGAAATTACTTTAAAGTAGCAAATGAAATATGCAAACAAGAAGAAAGACATGAGAGCCAACTTGGAAAGCCCCTATGCCAAGTCATACATTTTTGAGTAAGGCTACGCCATGTGAAGGAAAAGAAAAGGAAGGTAAGGGGTTGGCCCCAAAATGAAAACACCAAACACATAAGGGATCTATGGATTTGGGGTCAATATGTTTGTTGCTGCAATGTTTTGTAAAGAGCTCGAAACTATCATCATTCCCTGAATACATCTAGAACTAGAAGAATGACACAAAGAGAGTGAAAACAAAGAAAACAAAAAGATCCATTTGGGTCAAAATGTAAGAGACATAAGATGTCTTGATGCTTTGCATCATCCCTAAAGGGAAAACACAAGCAAAAATAAAAGGAAAATGCAAAATAAAAAGGAAAAGATTTTGGGTCAACATGAGAGAGAAATTTCGGTCTTAATGCCTTGCATCATCCCCAAAAGGAAAACATAAGAAAAGGAAAAGGAAAAGAAAAGGAAACGTGTCCTTTTGGGTCAAAATGAAAGAGACATTACTGTCTCAATGCCTTGCATCATCCCCAAAAGGAAAAAACAAGAAAAGGAAAAAGCAAAGAAAAGGAAAAGGGTCCTTTTGGGTAAACATGAAAGAGACATTGCTGTCTCAATGCCTTGCATCACCCCAAAAGGAAAACACAAGAAAAGGAAAAAGGAAAAAAAAAGAAAAAGGGGCCTTTTTGGTCAACATGAAAGAGACATTGCTATCTCTATGCCTTGTGTCATCCCCAAAAGGAAAACACAAGAAAAAGAAAAGACAAACAAAAGGAAAAGGGTCCTTTTGGGTCAACATGAAAGAGACATTGCTGTCTCAATGCCTTGCATCATCCCCAAAAGGAAAACACAAGAAAAGGAAAAGGAAAGGGAAAGGGAAAGGGGCCTTTTGGGTCAAAATGAAAGAGACATTGCGGTCTCAATGCCTTGCGTCATCCCCAAAAGGAAAAGGAAAAAGAGAAAAGGAAAAGGAAAAAGCGATGTACAACATATATAAGAATGAAAGTACAAATAAAAGAATTTCACAAAGAGAGAAGAACATCAAACATCATGTTAAAGGGGAACATGATATAGACATGCACACACAAAAGAAAAGGAAAAAGAAAGTGTAAAAGACTAGTAAGGAAAATGCAAGTCAACCGTCGAGCAAGTCATCCGCCTCTCAGTCATTTTCATGATGTGCTAAGGGCGGGAAACTAGCCAAAGTGACAAGTGAAAGTGAAAAACTAGGGGAAGTACCAGGTTCTAAACTTTTTGTAGGATATTTGTCATTTAAACTAATGGAAGAGGAAAATAATGTATTCAGATCATTATGCACCTCTTCATCTATCTTAGTGATCTCATCATCATCATCTAGAGTAATCACAATAGGAGGACAAATGATAGTGTCCAATAAAGGGTGTACCACAGTTTTTGGTTGTTGTATGGGATCATTTTGTTGTGATTGTGGAGGAGGGTCATCATGCATTGCTTCTATCAAGTGTGGATTTTGATTTTCTTTGTTTTCTTCATTTTGTAACTTGTGAGTAAGGGCATGACATCTACGCCTATGCTCCCTATCTCTATTTATTTTGGTTTTATTGTCAAGTTGTTCTTGTGAAGGATCAGGTTGATCAACCATTGGTTTCTTGTCTTCCCTAAGGGGAGAAACAAAAGAAACCATGGAAGATTATTAATCCACTTTCTCCTTTGCTTTATAAACTTGTTTTATACGAGGAGGAAAGATGGGGTTATCATTATCACGTGGTCATTTAGATGATGTGGGGGAAGTTTTGGGTGTTGGTTGAGGTTGAGGGGTTGTTTCTTGTTTAGGTTGAAGCTTTATTTCATCTAGGATAGGAGTGTCGGAAGTGGATGGGGATATGTTGTAGAGAGATAATTTGGCAATTTTCTTTGCTCTAAACTTTTGGTAAGCAATGAAAAAGAAGTCTTTGCGAGGTGTTATAGGTTCCAAAGGATCGGTCCAAAAGGATTCTAAGAAGAAATTTCCTTTTGAAGACAAAGGGTTAAATCCACTATGCTGAATAGTGAATATGTCATTGTCAAGCAAAAACTTTAAACATTTGTGTATGACTGAAGGGACAACTTTCATTGAGTGAAGCCATGGATGGCCTAGCCACAAATGAAACTAGTCTGATTGTAGGATGATGGAGAATATAACATCCACTATTTTAGGTCCTATTTTTAATGGAAGGACAATTGATCCTATTGTAGGGCAAGCAAAACCATTGTGTGTTTTGATCCATGCTCTTGGTTTTTCACAATCATCTTGATAAAAATCATGCAATACCAAAAATTCCTCAGTGATCACATTCTCTCCACAAGCAAGATTTATGAGTATCCCATTAGTGGGCTTATCATAAATATGGATGGCTATGTAAAGAGGACCATTAAGAAGATTCAAAAGGATATCCTTAGAAGAGAAATTAATATCAAGAGACTTCTTAGGTTGGCCCTTATGAGGGATAACGTCTATTGTACCTACCATTTCATTTAGAGGATTAATATTAATGATATGTGGAATAGGATCAGGATGTTCAATAGCTATATGAACATTCATCACATCATTGTTTTGAGTTTCACTAGCTTTGACAAATGACACATTATGTTTGGGCATTGGATCGGTGAAAATTTGCAAATTTTGATTTGGTGGGGCAATAGACTTATTGCCTTGAACATTAATATTTGAAACGAATAGACGACTGAAATCAATGAGGTCTTGCACAAGGTATTTAAGACACTTACAAATTTTCGTGTCATGTCCATTTTGTTGATGATAACGAAAATAAGCATTGGGTTTAAAGGTTGGAGGTAAAGGCTTAGTAGGATCCAATGGTTTAAAAGTAGGTAAAGTAATCATATGTTGCTGAAAAATTTGGGACATTGTGTTATGAAGAGTGTTTGGTAAAGGTGTAAACTGTCGTTTCAGATCTCCATAACTATAAGGTATCATGGATTTAATAGCTGCTACTTGGTTTTTGATGGGTTGAGTTGGTTGTTGTGGGGGATTGAACTCAAAAAATCCTTTGTTTTGTTTTCTAAAGGGTTGTGAGTTGTTTGAAGTGCCATGTTTAGACTTTTTAGCTCTGTTAGAAGTGGACTTTGGATCATGACTACTATCCAAATTGTGCTAGTCACAAAGGGAGGTACACAAGTGGATAAAGGAGGGAAATTTCATCATTCTGAGTTTATCCTGAAGTTGAGTTTGAATGTTTTTAATAAACATATTTTGAAGATGCGGATCAAGAATCTTGACATCAATTTGAGAGTAAAGTAATTTATATCGTGAGATAAAATCAATTATCTTTTCTTCTTCATGTTGTTTGCATCTCATCAAATCAGCCAAGGTTTTCTTTGGAGTCATATGCACTTGAAAATGATTTATAAATGCATCAACTAGTTCATTGAATGAATGAATTGAATTGTCTGGTAAGGATGAAAACCACTCTAAGGTAGTGTCTTTTAAAGTCCTAGGAAACTGTTTGGCTAACAGTTTATCATTAAGGACAAAGTCACTACATAAGGTGGTGTAAGAATGAACATGATTAGAAGGATCACCCTTACTTCCATACTTCTCAAATCTAGGCATCTCTATTCTTTGTGGCATTGGTGTTCATAGGATTTCCAAAGATAGTGGGCTGCTTCAGACATAATAGGTGGGTGGTCTATTTTGGTTTTGGTTGATGGTGGATATATTTTTTTGCATGGAGGAGACAATTTGTAAAATTTGTGTTATGAGAGGGTCAGTGTAAGTGGTATGAGGTGGAAGGGAAAGTGTTGATGGAGTGTATGTAGTTGTAGGGAAAGTGAATGGAATGCTTATAGATGGTATGGTGGGAGAGGAGAGAACACGTGATACCACATAAGAATTAAGAATGCTAGCATGAATAGTCAAGGAAAGTATCACATTACTAATAGATTGCATGATTGTTGCAACTTGGGGAGTGGTGTAGGTAGGTATGGATGCTATGGTTGAAGGAGGAGGAGTGGTAGGTCCTCCTTGACTAACCACAGTGTTTGTTGATTGGTATGTAATAGAGGTGGAAAGAGCATGTTTGTGGTATATCTCAGTAGTTTGTTTCATAAAATTTAGGCCTTCGTCACTTTCAATCAGGTGATGGATATTTTCTATAGTAGGAATTGAAGTGGTTGAAATGTTTTCAAGACAAAAGTTATGTTGAATATGTGTTAAGTCCTCATGAATGTTAATGAATTTGTCTTGTGGAATGTGATCATTTTGTGTGTCAACTTGCATGTTATTGGAAGGAAAATCATTACTAAAGTTAGGGTCCATGCCTAGTGTACTAGTTGCAATACTAGGAGTGGAAGTGTTAGACAATCCAAAATCCACAACAAGTGTATTATCATGGGATAACATGAGTGCTGAGCTTCTTCTCACTAAGGTATTAGCAATAGGACACCAAATAATCATGCAAAGGTTTCTAATTGAAATGCAATGAAACTAAGAGCAATAAAATGCTAATAAATACAATTCTGGAAACTGTATCAACAATGCAATAACATAAAACAGAAATGCTAAAAATGCTTAGAAAATGCCATAAAGTATATTGCAAAATGTGCAAGAGGACTAAGTCACCCAGTGTGGTGAATTAGTCCCAATGATGATTTTTTTGAGCTTTTTCAGAATTTGTAAATGAAATTTGATGTTTTTTAGATTTTCAGATGTAGCTATAGTATGAAAATGTAGATTTTTTTTGTTTTCTAATGAAATAAAATGCAAAAATGCAAGCTATATGAGCTTTTCACTAATGCAATTTTTAAAATCCTAGGATGAAAATTAAACAATGCAATGTACCTAGGATGCAAATGCACTTGAAATTAGAAATAAAATGTTCAAAAGTTGGGTTCACCAAAATGAACTGCAAATTTTTGTAGGAGATTGCTCTCTTACACTTCTAGGGTTTTTCACCTAAAAGGAGAAAGGTATCCCACAAAAAATTGGAGGTTCACTCAAGAATAATGCTAGTGTGATTGAAATATGACTAAATGCAATGTCCTAAATGCAAAGAATTGATAAAAGGAATGATTTAATGCAAAACCTAAGAAATGTAAGTTGTTTGAAAACACATTGTGATATGAAAAACACCTAAGAATGCAAGTAAACAATGAAAGAATTAAACAAAGAGGTGCACCAGGAAACTAAAATGTGATGTAGAGAGGCTTTGGAATCCTATAAATTTGACTGGAAAAGCTAACTAGGACACTTATGCCAAGCTGGGTGACTTAGTCCTGTTTCGTGGAAATTCTATCAGAACAAGTTTCTACCAAATGGGTACTCAGAAATGTAAAAATATACTTTTAGGCCTAGCAATGGGACTAATTTGCCACAGATGGTGACTTAGTCTACTTGGGAATCTTGGGAAATTTGGGATAGGAATGTGTAGCTTTCAGTCTGCACTTCCTTGTTGGAAAAACAAGGACATACAACTATGAGGGGGGTGAATTAGTTGTCAAAAAATATTTAAATCTTTTCAAACTTTATTTAACTCAATCTCATATTTGATGAATAAACAATAAAACATAAACATACAACACATTAGAAACAAAAAGAACACCAAGATTTTTTATGTGGAAACCCTGTTAGGGGAAAAACCATGGTGGAGGTTAGTCCACAATATTATACCTTGTTAAAAGTATAATGGGAAATAATGGGAATGCACATGCATTCAAGCACATTTCCTAGAGCTCATTGCTCAAATACAAAAGAGGACTCACTGTCCAAAGAAAATTTTGGTTAAAACCATCCAAATTGTGAACTGAGAAAATAGCTTCTATACAAGCCTAATTACAGTTCTAGTTAAGCACTACCTTCTTCACTTTTCACTCAAACTTCTTCACACTTCAATTAGTCTTCTTCACGCTTTTCTTTGCAATCAAATGATATTCAAACATACACACATAGGAGCACATGGAGCACACTTTACACTGATGAAACAATCACTCTTATATATCCACAACATGAGATTACATCAACAACTTAGTCGACCAAAGATATAAAACATATTTTCAATGTCGGCCCAAATTTACAAATAAATTTTCAATGAAAATCCACCAAGGTCAACCATAGCATAGTGGAGACCCAAATTAACAACTCCAACCCAAAAATACTTCAATTAATTTCACCTCGAAGATCCACCACACGTTACACCCATCACGTTGGCCAAGAACATGAAAAATTGAACATACAGAGAAAAATATTTGACCACGAGCACATAGATCAATGTGGACGTACCACAAAGATAGAGCATGATATATAAACATCCAAGAGAAACAAGAAACAAGAGAGAAACATCCACAACAACTAGAATTACTAGAATTATACCAACTTTAATCAAAAACATTGACATAGACCACAAAAACATTGTCAGAACATAGATCTTCATAATTTTGAACAAATCTTCATGTGGACCTCTAAAACTTATAGAGGATGGACTAGATACACTAAAAAATAAACCCTTTAGTCCACAACAATTGATCTTCAATGTACAAAACAAGACACCTTCATGATCTTCACAGTACCACTAGGAACTTGCAATACTTTCTTTTACAATTTTCTCAATATCCTCGACATATACAACCTTCAATACATCAAATTCTAATAGTGTTGACATCAATGACAACCACAACATCCAACAATCTCCCCCTTTGGCATTGATGGAAAAAAATGATGTGAAAAAAACCATCAACCTAACTCTTAATCAACACTTATGCCTCCTTAGATTCTGACTCTTCTTCCTTGAATTATTTTGCAAGAACACCCCACAAGACTCTTCAATCCACATAAGCATAATTTTTTCACATTACTCTTCTCCCCCTTTGACATCAATGGCAAAGATAAACATTATCTTTCTACATGCAAGCTTTGAACCACATATCTGCACATTTGACTACTCCCCCTGAGTAGTAGCCACAAAAAACATCAATCCGGATCATAATATGATCATGAAATGCATGAATTGATGCAAGTTAATGCATCCTAGTTCATATCAGGAGGGGTAATTACCCCTAACATCCCTCTGAGATACTCAAAAGTATCCTTCGACAACGACTTAGTGAAAATATCTGCAATCTATTCTTTGGTAGGCACATACTCCAGTCTAACTTCTTTTTCACTCACTTTCTCCCTCATAAAGTGAAACTTGATTGATATATGTTTGGTATTAGAGTGTAGTACTGGATTCTTTGATATGTTAATTGCACTTGAGTTATCACAATATATGGCAATAGGTTCATCATATACTACTCTAATATCTTTCAACATCTGTTTCATCCACATCACTTGAGTACAATTATTTGCAGCAACAATATACTCTGCTTCAACAGTAGATAGAGAAATGGAATTCTACTTTTTTCTCAACCAAGGCACCAGCTTCTTCCCTAGGAAGAAAGCACCACCACTAGTACTCTTTTTATCATCTACATCTCCTGCCCAATTTGTATCAGTATATGCATTTAAAGTAAGATCATCATCCTTAGGGTACCAAAGCCCAAAATCAATTGTTCCTTTCAGATACCTGAAGATTGTCTTAACAATAGTCACATGAGATTCTTTTGGATCAGCCTAAAATCTAGCAACCATACATACAACATTCATAATGTTTGGTCTACTCTGAGTTAAGTAGAGCAATACACCAATAATTGATCTGTATATTGTTTGATTTTCCTTAGGAGAATCATCATTCTATGTCAACTTACATCTAGTTACCATGGGAGTACCAACATGCTTTGAATCATCCATGTCAAAATTCTTCAGCAGTTCTCTCACATATTTGGGTTGAGATATGAAGGTACCCTTTTCTAACTGAGTAACTTGCAATCCCAGAAAGAACTTCATTTCTCCAATCATACTCATCTCAAATTCACTCTTCATTTCATCAACAAACCTCATACATAGATTATCATCTCCTCCAAAAATAATGTCATCAATAAAGAATTCAATAATTAATTCTTTATCATGATCCAATTTGAAGTATAATTTGCTGTCAGCAGTACCTTTATTGAATCCAAGCTTAAGTAAATATTTGTCTAATCTAGCATACCAGGCTCTGGGGGCTTGCTTGAGTCCATACAAAGCTTTCTTCAATCGAAAAACCATGTCTTCCTTATCAGTCAGTTGAAATCCATCAGGTTGTTCAATATATATTTCTTCTTCTAGCTCACCATTCAGAAAAGCTGGCTTCACATCCATTTTATAGACTTTATAGTTTTTGTATGCAACATAAGCAAGAAATAATCTAACAGTTTCAATTCTGGCAACGGGGGCAAAGGTTTATTCAAAATCAATACCTTCCATTTGTGAATACCCTTTACATACCAGTCTTGCTTTATTCTGGACCACTTCACCTTGTTCATTTAGCTTATTCCAAATGACCCATTTATTACCAATTACATTTTTATCTTTCGGTCTAGGAACTAGTATCCATGTATCATTCTTTTCAATCTGCATTAGTTCTTCTTTCATAGCTTCCATCCAGTGTTCATCATTACATGCTTCTTTGACATCTTTAGGTTCAATCTTGGAAATCAGGCAATACTCTTCTGTAATCTTCCTTCTAGTTTGCACTCCTTTATTCTTATCTCCTATAATTTGATTTTTAGAATGATTTAGCTTTACATACCTCAGAGTTTTAGGATTTTATCGAACTTCTGATTCTTCTATTCTTTCTTCTGCACTTGCACTTGTCTCTGCTTCCTGACTATCTTGATTTACCAGAACAAATTGAAGTTGTCTTACTGGAACATATGGCACAATTTGAAGTTGATTTTGTGTCTAAAGATCTGCTTCCAAAGATCTTGAAATATTGAACAGTAGGCTTGTAACCAATCCATAATTCAAAAGAGTCTTACAAGAATTACCATTTAAATTTACTTAGTTCAAAGTGTACACAAAAGTGCTTACTACTTCACTCCAGTAGACGTGAGGCATATTTCCTTCAATCATCATTGTTCTAGCAGTTCCCAAAAATTGTTTTGTTCTTCCTCTTTGCAACACCATTCTGTTGAGGGGTTTGGGGAGTAGATAACTCTCTTCTGATTCCATGCTCTTCACAAAAAGAATTAAACTCCCTGGAGGTGAACTCACCAGCTCTGTCTAACCTTAGGCATTTGATTTTTAGACCTTTCTCATTTTTTGCCATAGCTTTGAAACTTTTGAACTTTTCTAATGCTTCACATTTTTCTCTTAAGAAAGCAACCCATATAATTCTAGAATAATAATCAATAAGCAACATAAAGTACCTTTCACCATGGAGACTTTTGACTTTGGAGGGACCACATAGATCAGTATGTACCAGCTCCAACAATCTATTTGAGTAATGTTGTTTACTCTAGAAGGAAACTCTAGTTTGTTTTCCCATTTGACACTCTTTGCAAATTGTGCTAGCAAGCTTCACTAGCTTAGGTAGATATTTTACTGCTTGAGTGGAACTTATTTTGACAATGTTATCAAAATTCACATGACACAACCTTCTATGCGATAACCAAATTTCATCTACTTGAGCAATTAAACAACTTTCACTAGCAACATTCAGGTGAAAAATATTACCTTTTGTCTATTTACCTAAGACAATTACATTTCCAAAGCTTCCATATATCCTACATCTTCCATCTTTGAATTGAAGATCATAACCTTTATCTACCATCTATCCAACACTTAATAGGTTGTGCTTCAAGCCTTCAACATAAAGAACATCATTAGTGTTATGCTTACCACCAAGACAAATAGATCCTCTACTAGGAATCACACAAGCAATGTTATCTCCAAATATTACAACCCCACCATCATACTTCTCTAGACTTTCAAATTTGTTTTTGTCACCAGTCATATGATGTGAGCATCCGCTGTCAATGACCCACTCATCCTTTTCTTCAATTTGGGCTGCAAGAGATTTCTCAACTTTAGCAAATTTAGTAGCCATAGGACTATTTTCCTTGATAGCAATGAAAACCCAATCATCTTCATTTCCATTAGCTTTATCAGACTCATCATCAGTCACACCTTCTTCAGAAAAATAGCATTTCTTTTGGAATCTAGATTTGTAAGGCTTAGATCTAGGAACTCTTTTAGGACAACTTGATGCAAAATGACCTATTTTACTGCAAGAAAAACATTTGATAGACAACTTTCCTTTATACTTACTGTTGAGGTGCCAAATTGACCCACAACATGTAGGTAAGATAAAAGTAAAAATATCTCACCTCTCTTGAAAGAGACAATTAGTAATCAAACTAATCACCTCCCAAGGTCTTTGATGTTGGTTCACAACGTTGCTATTTAATGAAGTGGTCAATATGGCTGTAATGTTCAAGGAGCCTGTTGGTTTTGAGCTTCTGGATTGTTGCAAGATCAAACATCTATCTAAACCTACTTTAACCGGTGGTTTTAAAGAAATAGAAAAAGATAGATCAAGGTTTTTAAACTGAAAAGAATGTTGATTCATTCAACTAATCACACTTGTTGCCTTCCAAGAATTCCTAAACTAGAACTGTAGAATAAAATTAACCTGTAATTGATACAAAGTTTCATTCATTCATAGTGCAAACTTTAACAGTAGATTACAAATCATCATTCAAACAAAACATAAGATAAAGTTTCATTCCTTGAAAGCTTTTCAAATCAAATGATTAACCCAAAATGAATACCATTCTAGAGCATAATATAAAGTATGTTTAAATTTGGCTGCTCCTATTGTCAATGAAACAGATAAGCAACATTTACAAATCTAGAAAGATCACCAGTGTACAGAAACCCATGTCTTCAAATTATCTCCATCTATGCTAAGAAAATAAGGAAGATACATCACCTCCTCCTCCTATTAAACTGCAAAAAAAAATGTCTAACTTACTTCGAAACCCTAACTTGCTCTTCCTTTTTTTTACCCACCAAAAGATAGCAACAATTCGAGTCTTTTTGTATTACAATGACTGCTCAGAAAGAAATGACTTCTAACTCCCACTCTATTTCTGCTCTACTACTAAATTTGCTCTAACATTCGATTTCTCCAACCCCCTTTACAAATGAGGTGAAATTCCATATTTATAAAATGCGTCAGATGCGTCGGCCCAGTTTAGGGTTTACAATAAGTCGGTCACAGAACAAGTCAGCCCTAGAAGAGTTCGAAACAAAGTCAAACATGAATTAAATGCAAGGGATCCGACTAGATCAGCCCAAGATCTACCACATAACTCAGACCAAAATGTGTGAAGAAGAGGCAAAATGAAACGATGAGGAAGCATGACTTTCGATGCAGCTTTGCATTAACTGCTTCCCCCACGTTTCCCATACCTTGTTCCATTCTAGCCTTCGTCACCAAGAACGTCCTCTGCAAGCTGTCCGCAAGTGGCATAGGTGAAACCCCAGTTCACCATTTAATAGCATTAATATCATTCTTCAGCTGCTCCATCGTATTGTCCCAGTCTCTCTCATTTGATTGATATTCATTAATGACTGCACTGTAGGTCGCTGCATCATCCAACTGGTGCCCAACTACTGTATCCCATGATAGCCTTAGTCCTTTGTAGTAGGGTGTTCATATTTGGGTCTGAAACCTTGAACCAGACTGATGTCATCTTGCCCTCAGGAATCCTACCCTTTACGTACAAATTCTCTCTTTCTTCTGCTTTAGAGATGGATGATCCCTCTGTGTTCTTCTTAGCCTTTCTAGCCGCTGCCTTGCTAGACTTAGCCTGCATCCATCAAACACCAATATGAGAATCCAAATGTTGACAACATTTCATCAAAGTGTTAGCTCAAAATCATGATAAAACCATTAAATTAGCCATTAAGCATCAACATTGAGAAGTTCAGGATTTCGAGCTAACTGGGGAAAACCAGCTTGGGAAGAATTTTGGAAAATTCTGAACCAAGTGGATTCTCCCAATGAGGCACCAATATCAACAATAGATCATTAAAATGAATAAAAGCAACATACAACGGTGAAATTCATCAAGCTAAAGAAAGATATGTTTAAGCATTCATCATTAGATTCATCAATTTTATCCACTTTCTTAAATTCCACAAAGCATAGCAGAGAATTCAAAAAAATCCGGCCGGACTGGAATTTCGTAGATGACTCAGAACTCCACACTTCAGAAAACTAAAGGAAACCAGGGAAATCCAGCCAGAACAGAGAATCCCGAAGTTAGGAAAAAACCTGAAGATCGGCGTGACCTTTGGTCAGTCAGAATGATCTCATGGCGATGGTAGATGTCTTGCCGATGGAGCCATTCCAGATGCACATCATTGTGACTCCTGCCGACAGAATGTTTGGAAGTCATCGGTGAGACGAGTGAGTTCGAAGTGATCCCTGCCAATAGCATTTGTCCTGCCAACAAAATGTTTGATCAGACACTATGGCATTGGGGAGACATGATTTAGTGTCTCACCGACATGCGATACAGTTGAATGTTCTGACTAAATGAACTAGGGAAAAGCACCAGATAAGCATTAAGAATCCTCGAAGCCCAAACGCAACCCATGAATAGATCAAATTCAACCAAAAATGTAATGAGCTGCTAACTTGGATGCCCTAGCGACCAAATCAACTTGAAACACCAGAAATCCACGCACCAGTAAGCAAATCAAGAAATTCAAGCTTCAACTCATGCAATCCCAGATGTAAGAACAAATGCACAACAAAGATGAGAGCAATTGATCCCAAATCCCTTCAAATTCAACCTCAGAAATCTTACCCAGGTGCACTAATGGTGCAGACAAGATGAAATGGAGAAATTCAGGAACCCGATGGCGAAACGAAATCTAGAAAAATCCAGACTAGGCAGAATTCTGCGGAGTCTAGAAATCTTTGAACTACAGTGCAAAAACAGACCGATCTAGACTCAGAACACAATCCGGGAAAATCCGAACGGGGTGAAAAATCTTGAACTGGCACAAAAACCCGAACAATAGAAAAAATCAGAGTTTGAATGAAATCCGGGAAAATCCGAATGGACCGGAAAATCTCGAACCAAGGTAAAAACCCGAACTACGCCCAAAACATAAGATTTTCAATATGCAACTTGGGAAAAACACTTAGGCAAGAAAGATAAACATATTAAGCACATGCCAAGGCAAAGCAAAACCTCAAAATCGAAGGGGGGGAAAAACACAAAGAGAGAAAGCAAAAGAGGGTCCCATTTTAATCAAATTTAAAATGGGGTGGTTATGCAAGGCATAACACTTACCTTGTCCTCTACCTTCTCTCTTTACAATCAGTGCTTCCAACTCTTCTACTTCTCTTTCTTCATCTTCAAGCTGTTTCATTTCTTCCTCATACTTGAATTTCTTTCTAGAACTCTCTCCTAGATCATATGTTTGCTTGTTTCTTCTGGATACAGTAGCGTTGAATGTAGTTTCAGTCTTAGGAAAAAAATCACCAATTTCACTCAACTCAAAGGTAGCAAGTTTACCAATCAATGTGTCCCTTGTCACATTCTTTAATGATATGGTTTTCTTCAATAACATGAGCCTTAGATTTGTAGGAGGGAGGTAATGATCTGAGCACTTTAGCCACAATTTCTTCCTCATCCAGGGTACTTCCAGCACATCTAATACCCATCACTAGTTCAATTACTCTTTGCATAAAAGAAGAAATATTTTCATCTTCACCCATCGTTAGATTTTCATACTTGACTTTCAAACTCTGTAGCTTAGCCATATTCACATGTACATCTCCTTCATACAAAGTTTCCATCTTCGTCCACATCTCATGAGCTGTCTTCAGACCTAACACATTTTTCATTTCTGAATTTGTTAAATCACTCAGCAAAGCTTCCATAGCCCTGAAATTATTCTCAATCTCTTTAATCTCATCAGCAATGGAAGGACCATTATGAGGAATAACATATTGATTCTTTGTAAATTTCTAGAAGGGTTCACCAATACACTTCAAATGACACCCCATCCGAGCTTTCCACAATGAGTAGTTTGTTCCATCGAATCTAGGATTGTCCTTCTTGTATGATGTCATCTCGGATCACCTCAAGCTTTTAAACTTCTTCAGAGGAACCTGCTCTGATACCAATTGTTGGAAAAATAAGGACAAACAATTGAGAGGGGGGGTGAATCTGTTGTCACAAAATACTTAAATCTTTTCAAACTTTATTTAACTCAATCTCAGATCTGATGAATAAAAAATAAACCATAAACATACAACACCTCAGAAACAAAGATAACACAAATATTTTTTACGTGGAAACCCTGTTAGGGGAAAAACCATGGTGGAGATTAGTCCACAATATTATACCCTGTTAAAAGTATAATGAGAAATAATGGGAATGCACATGCATTCAGGCACACTTCCTAGAGCTCACTACTCAAATACAAAAGAGGACTCACTGTCCAAAGAAAGTTTTGGATTAAAACCATCCAAATTGTGAACTAAGAAAATAGCTTCTATACAAGCCTGATTATAGTTCCAGTTAAGCATAGAAAAACCTTCTTCACTTTTCGCTCAAACTTCTTCACACTTCGCTCAATCTTCTTCATACTCTTCTCTGCAATCGAATGATATTTAGACATACACACATAGGATCACACTGAGCACACTTTACACCGATGAAACAATCGCTCTTATATATCCACAACATGAGATTACATCAACAACTTAGTCGGCTAGAGATATAAAACATATTTTCAATATCGGCCCAAATTTACAAATAAATTTTTAATGTGAATCCACCAAGGTCAGCCACAACATAGTGGAGACCCAAATTAACAACTCCAACCCAAAAAGACTTCAATTAATTTCACCTCAAAGATCCATCACACGTTGCACCCATCATGTCGCTAAGAACATGAAAAACTGAACATACAGAGAAAAATATTTGACCACTAGCACATCGATCAATGTGGACATACCACAAAGACAGAGCACGATCTAGAAACATCCAAGAACACCAGGAAACAATAGAGAAACATCCACAACAACTAGAATTACCAGAATTATACCAACTTTAATCAAGAACATTGACAGAGACCACATAAACACTGTCAGAACACTAATCTTCATAATTTTGAACAAATATTCATGTAGACCTCTAAAAATTTTAGAGGATGGAATAGATACACTCAACAATAAACCTTGTAGTCCACAACAATTGATCTTCAACATAAAAAACAAGACACCTTCATGACCTTCACAGTACCATTGGGAACCTGCAATACTTTCTTTTACAAATTTCTCAATATCCACGACATATACAACCTTTAATACATCAAATACTAATAGTGTTGACATCAATGAAAACCACATATCAGCCACACAACTGCAACATCCAACATTCCCTTCCTGACAGGTGTCTGGTTTAGATTTTGTAGAAAACGGGCTGAAAAAGACCTCTAAGCTTCAATTAGGGATTTGTTGACTTTGATGGATTGTTGACCACTTTTTAACACCAAAATATTTGACAAATCTATATACAAGACCTATAAACACACATGCAAAGAAGGGAAAAAGGGTTAAGGGTTAGAGTATAGGGGTTTTCCTTGGTCAAACCCCAATTTGGTAATCAAACCCTAGATAATGAAATGAGATAAAGAGAGAATGATGAATGAATAACGTGCAATGTCACTAACTCACCAAAACCTTGATGTTGAAATATGAAGATATGCAACAAGATGCTCCAATGGATGCTTGAAAGTGCTTAGAATGCTTGGAATGCTTGAGAATGATTAAGTAAATGAATAGGGAAGTATGAAATTGTAGGAGATTTAAAATGAGGGGAAAACCCTTTATTTATACTTGATTTTCCAATATTTCCTGAAAATAACACATCATAGGCTGTCCTCAAGGTTAAGAGAAGAAAATCCAACTAGAATTTTGAAATTATTTTGATTTTTGTGCCCATTGGGACTAGGCTACCCCAAGTGGTGACTTGGTCCCACCAGGGAAATTTTATTGGGTGTCAGGAATTAAAGTGCATTTAATAAGGTTTAATGAGAATATTCTCAAAAAACACTTAAGTATGGCCGAAAAGTGTATTAGGGGGTCATTTAAACATAAGAAAGGGTCAAATTAGTGACGAAAAATCTAGAAAAGCGTGAGAGTTTATTACAACTCTTTACAACACTTTGAAATAAAACTTGGTAAGTGAGAAAAAGGGGTTATTTAAGTGAATTATAATGAAGGGGTCCTAGAAAAGTGTGAAAGTGGATTACAACACTTCACAACAATTTTACAAGACATCCTAGAATTCTTAATGATTCTCAAGGGTCCAATACCTAATGTGAACATGTTGACCACATTAAAACATTAAATCTAGGAAAAATAAAGCCAAAGTCAATGAGAGAGACTCAAGTGAGCGTAAAAATGTCCAACTATATATTTTTTGGTGACACAACCCCCAAAAATTTGCATCATCCCTAATTGTTGAAATTTAAAGCACAAAAAATAGAAGAATGATGTGACAAATATAAGATGTTTTATGGTACAAAAAATATCCTACATCCAAGAAACTACAAGGGTGACAAGGGTCCTCCAGGAACACATAAAACAAGCATGGGGGAACAAAATACACACAAACACAATTCTAATCTACAAATAAAGAAGAGGCTCCCCCTAGTCCTCATCAAGCAAGAGGTCATCATTCTACCAATATAGATCACTGTAAGGGGAGGGAAGATGAGCCTGCAAGGGTGGGATAACAAGGGGGTACCCTTTGACTCTCTTACAACAAGAGCCAAGGAAGAGGGACCCTCGAGGTCCTCTTCACTCAGTTCTTGTGAGGTGAACATCAACGATCTTGCAAAGATCACCGATAAAGCCCATACATTGTCTACAGAGTTGAACATGCACTTTACAAGAGTGCCATGTGTCAAATGAGTGGGTGATGGAGGAGGCACCTGTGATCCATTATTGAGCTCATTGAAGGACTCAGGAGTAGTGAAAAACTTCAAGGATGCTAAGGCTGCCTCTGTCACTAGGACGACACAAGCCAACACATAACCAACCTCTGAAGAAGGAAAACCATTCTTCCAACCCCCATTACAAGTAGGGTCATCCATATTTTGCTTCATTGGAGGATGAAATATCCCCATAGATGAAGTAGAAGGCAAGGAGGAAGAGGAGAAAACTATGACAGACACCACCGAAGTATTCAACATGTCCATGGGTTTTGAAAAAAGTGGGATATCTAAAAGGGATATCAGAAGAGGAGACTCAACCAAAGGAGCAATGAATACTTGCACCCTCTTCAAGTGAGGATTTTTCATGCTCACAAGGGGATCTAGAAGCAAGATTGAGGTGGAGGGAACTAAAATAGAAGGGGTGGAAGAGGAGGACACAAAAGAAGATGTCGAAGTGGGAGCTGCTGGCTCCCCTTCTTTCTTTTGTAAGGTGGCTTGCTTAGCGTCCAGAGAATTCCTTCGATGCTTGTGCTCTCACACAAGGTAGTTTCTATAGCTCTAGGAGCTAGAGGGTGTAGCTTGAGGAGCGAAAGGCTCTTGTTTAGCCATAGAAGTATCCATCATCTTCTAGCAGAGGGAGTGACTCCTAGATGGGAACATAAGGAAGGGATGGAGAGGTAGATACAACAACAGAGGGGTGGAAGATTC
Source organism: Sequoia sempervirens (assembly GCA_007258455.2). NCBI lineage: Eukaryota > Viridiplantae > Streptophyta > Pinopsida > Cupressales > Cupressaceae > Sequoia > Sequoia sempervirens. The sequence goes on from VDFB02179234.1 coordinate 54,046,025, forward strand.
GAGCACCTTAGCAGCGGGCCTCTTCCTATTCACTACCTTAGAGGTAGGAGTAGTAGGAGGCTATAGAGGTTGAGACATAAAAGATACTCCATGAGGATGCTCCCCCCTACCATACAAAATGGGCCGAGGCACTGGGGTAAGACAACACCGGGGTAAGACAAGAAGTTAAAACCCCTGATGCTTGGCCTTCTACCAAGCAGGCACCATCAAACTCCCCAAGAGATGCATAGGGGAAAAAGTTGATGGCACAAAAATAGGCTGGGAGGTAGAGGTAGGTGGAATAATAGAGGAAGATCCATAAGCAGACTTATCCTCCTCCCTTTTTTAAGTGGAAAAGGTAGCCTTATGTTGTGCTATCATGGAAGCTTTAACTAAAATGGCATAGGGAGAAGGAGGGTAGGTCAATTTTTGTGCTATGTCCCCATTCTTGTATTTCACATAAGTTTGATGTGATAGGTCCATCCTGGGAGGGAGCAAACCAATAGGGGCGGGCTAGAATTGATCAATTGAGTAGCCCCCATGTGCAACCATTGGTTTGTAACTAGTGTCATGGACTACATGCACAAAACCCTCCTGATAGAAATTCAAGCACTTATGGATTACTAAGGGAACTACATTCATGGAAACTAGCCAAGGAATGCCTAGTGTCACTCTAAACAATTCAGACCCTGAAATAATATCAAATAGTACATTCACAGTCCTAAGCCCAACCAGGACTAGAAAGGTGATAGAATTGATGGGAGGGACGAAAATCCAATCATGTGTATGCATAGTGCTTTTAGACTCATTATATCCATCCTTATGTAAATTTTTTATCAACATTATCTCCTCTATGATAACATTGACCCAACACGTAGGGTTAATGAGAACACCAGTTATGATATTCCCATTGATACGTGTGGGAATGTAGAAAGGAGATGGTTCTCTATTAGTGTTCATCAACAAATCCTGTGAGGTGAATGTTATAGTAGGAGACTTTCTTACAGGTTGCGTAGATGGGATGGGTAGATGCATAAAGGAATCCATCTTTATGTACACTAAAAAGGACTTTCATAGAAGAACCCAAGATTTCAACAACTAGACAATGACCTATTCAAGGATTCACTTCACAACAATAAGGGATCCTTCTAGCTACATTGCTAGGGGTCATAGGTTGGGTTGCAAGGATAGGAACCCTGCAACATACACACCAAAAAAACTCCAAGAATATGAGTGAAGTCTCCTTTAACACAACAAAACATAACCAAAATAGTTCACATTAGGTTTACCAAAATGTAGAGGGGGATAGACTACTCAGGACCCCAGGTCAGGGGAGGGTCTACAACAATCAGTTTCCCTAATCTACCTCATGCTAAGGATTGTTTAAGGTAAGTGAAATGTTTTAAGAGGGTGAAAAAGAAGGGAAATTAACTTACCACTATCCTTCTATCAACTAGAGAGGTTTAGAGAATTAGGTGATAAAATTCTTGAGTCAAGACTGTAATCTAGGTAGCTCTCTACTAGAGGACTCTAGCACAGAAGACAGACGGTAGTACACTGCACTGGTGTCTTGGTTAGGCACTAGCATCTATATGAACATAAAGTATGAAGGACAATCAAGAGTTAAAATAAAACTCACTAACTACTTGATAAATGGAGTTTAAAAAATGATGAAAAACATAAAAGAGATAAACTACTAAAATGACAAGAATAACACTTTAACTTAAGAAGATAGAATTTGATGAAACAAAAGGTGGTAAAAACGCAACTCATGGTTAGTCTAGCCTCCCACAAGCTACACACAAAAATGAACACCTACACACAATAGAATGAGAAAAAATGTTGGGGCTATTTTGGGGCTTGCAACAGTCAAACCCTCATTTCAGTGTTCCCACCTGCACGTACAACCAGAATAGCCACAATAGAGAAATTATACGATAAAGAAAGTATGGAAAGAAAGTAATGCAACATAATGATAATAATAATATGCTACGTCAATCAAATAATGATGCTAAATAAAATGTATATCACCTCCCCAACAAGATACCCTCGAGCATGTGAAGGGAGATGCGAGCTCACAAGCTTGGAGATGCTACCATTTCTGCAACAACATGAGGAGAAAAACTAGTAGGGTATTGGATTGGAGCTTCGAGAATGGAGAAAACTATGAAAATGAAGGGTGTATTAGAAAGTGAAGTTCAAGAAACATGTAGAATTGTGAAGAAAATTAATTGAAAGAAGAAGATATTTTTAGCATGAATAGAAGCCCAAAAGAGCCATTAGAGGTCAGTCAAGGCCGCATGGGTGTTACTCTTCATCACCAATGGAGAAGTGTATTACCTCTGAAGATTTCAGAGGTGAGAATCCTGTTAGGATGCAAGCACACCACATAGATGTCCATGCATTGTGCTAGCATCCCCAACAAAAATTCCCCCCATTGACACTATAGAAAACTGCCAAGAGGCTGGAAAGTGGATGGATGAGTTGGAAAAGCATTGCCGGGTTTGATTTTTCTAAGGTAAGGGGGTGTAAATGGGAAATTTGCAAGGGGTGAAAATTCACTCCATTACATTGTGCTCCCACTTTAGCAAGCATATGTGCTACCATATGTGAGGTAAATTAGATCAAAAGAGTTCAAAGAATGTATACCTAAACTATCGAGGAAGTAGATCACAATCTGATCCACTTGAAAGAATAAGAAGAGAAGATGGATCCATAGGTCCTCAGACCCAAGGAAAGTTGAAAAATATGCGCCAAAAATCCATAGACCTATGGAAGGGTGATCAAAGAGATCCCATAAGATGTAAGTGCTTCACAAGTCCTCAGACTTGCAAAGGAGGCACCCTTAGATGCTCGGTCCTAAAGGAAGCCAGATGTGAGAGGCTCCACAAAGTTTGATGGGGCCTAATAGGTACTTGGTCCTTCAAGGTTGATTAAAAAGTAGCTTCATAGGTGCATGTGAAAAGCAACATGTTAATCCATAAATAAAACATGTTAGATAATAGAAAAGCCACATAGGCAAGTAGGTAGACAATCACACAGATAATCAACATTTGAAGGAAGGGATTTCAAAGGGGTTCCTCAGGAACCCTTCAAAAGAAAAGGGGTCCACTCAAGGGACACTTAGTTCGAAGGTGATGGAATTTTTGAAAAGAGATAGAGTTTTTTGCCAATGATTCTAGCATCAAGGAATCCTTTTGAAAGATTCATTTCATCAAGGAATTCGAAAGAAAAAATGCTCCCTCATAATGTTAAGTCTAGATTTTACCTTATGAATCCGTGATGAAAGAAAAATTCATCTAGGGATCCATGTTGAAGAATGTTATTGTTGAGAAATATGTTGAAAAAATAGATATTTTCAAGAAGAGATTCATTGGCCATCAATACACCTTTTGAAAATAAAAACATTATGATAGTGGCCCCTTAGTATGGTGCATGCCAAGCACAAAGGCATGTGACATCCTAAGGAGAGAAAAAATAAAAAAAATGATGTCATGGCCCATGGAACATGACAATATGTAACCGTGGTAATGTTGTTGCACATGCAAGGGACAACACATGATCACCACAACATCACAAAGAAAGTAAAGAGGAGAGAAAGATAAAAAGAAAGGAAAAATAATGATATAACAAACAAGAGACATGGGGATATGATATTTTGAGGTCAGAGTTTCTCATAAATATAAATAGATATAATATAATAGTATATAAATGAACTGTCATCAAACCCTTACTATATCAAACCATGTGAATAAAGTTACTTTAAAAAAATGAAGATAAAAAAAATGGGTCAACATGGAAGGGAGGCCTAAATGCCCCCAACACTTTGCATCGTTCCCAATTGTCGAAATTCAAAGCACAAAAAATAGAAGAATGATGTGACAAATAGAAGAAGTTTTACGACTCAAAAAAATTCCTACATACAAGCACCTACAAGGGTGACAAGGGCCCTACAGGAATGCATAAAACAAGAATGAGGGAACATAATGCACACACACACAATTCTAATCTACAGATAAAGAAGAGGCACCCCTAGTCATCATCAACCAAGAGGACATCGTTCTCCCAATCTAGATCACTATAAGGGAAGGGTAGGAGAGCTTGCAAGGGCAGGATAACAAGGGGGGTACCTTCTAACTCTCCTACAACAAGAGCCAAGGAAGAGGGCCCCTTGAGGTCATCTTCACTCAGTTCCTATGAGAGTGAACATCATTGATCTTACAAAGATCACCGATAGAGCTGGGACATCATCTACAAAGTTGAACATGCACTTTACAAGAGTGCCATGTGTCAATTGAGTGGGTGATTGGAAGAGGCACTCAAGATCCACTACCAACCTCACTGAAGGACTTAGGAGTAGTGATGAATTCTGGGGATGCTGGGGCTACCTCCATCACTAGGACTGTGCAAACCAACACAAAACCAACCTCCAAAGAAGGTGAACCCTTCTTTTGACCCCATTACAAGTTGGGTCATCCTCCATCTTTTGCTTCATCATAGGATGCGAGATACCCATAGATGAAGCAGAAGGTGAGGAGGAAGAGGAGAAAACCATGGTGGACACCATCGAGGTATTTGACATGTCCATGGGTTTAAAAAAAGGTGGAATGTATGGAAGGGATATTAGAAGAGAAAGCTTAGCCAAAGGAGCAATGAATATTTGCACCCTCTTTGAGTGAGGATCGTTCACGCTTGTAGGAGGAGCCAAAAGTAAGATTGAGGCAGAGGGAACTGAAGTAGAAGGGGTGAAAGAGGAGGACATAATAAAATATGCAAAATTAGGAGCTATTAGCTCCCCTTCCTTCTTCTGCAAGGTGGACTGCTTAGTGGTCAAAGCCTTCCTCCAACGTTTGCACTCTCGCACAAGGTAGTTTCTATAGCTATAACCTAAGGTGTGGAAGGATCCTATTTAGCCATCAGATTATCCATCACAACTATTTTTGGTGGAGGGAGTGACTCCTAGATGATAATAGGAGGAAGGGATGGAGAGACAAATACAAAAACAAAGGGGGGATCAGACTCAAGTGCCTTAGTGGCGGGCCTCTTTCCATTCACTACCTTAGAGGTAGGAGTAGTGGGAGGTTGCAGAGGCTGAGACATAGAAGATTCTCCATGAGGACCCTTCCCCTTACCATACAAAATGGGCCGAGGCACTGTGGGTAAGACATGAATTTGAAATGCCCGATGCTTGGCCTTCCACCAAACGGGCACCATTAGACTCCCCAAGAGATGCATAGGGGCAGAAGTCAATGGTGCCACAATAGGGTGGGAGGTAGAGGTAGGTGGAATAGTAGAGGAAGAAGAGGAAGAGCCCTAAGTGGACTTCTCCTCCCTTTTTTGAGTGGCAGAGGCAACCTTATGCTGCAGTGTCATGTAAGCTTTAACTGAAATGGCATAAGGAGAAGGAGGGTAGGTCTCTTTCGGTGCTATGTCCCCATTCTTGTACTTCACATAAGTTTGATACATGTCCATCTTGGGAGGGAGTGGACCAACAGGGGTAGGCCAGAAGTGATCAAGTGAGTAGCCCCCGCGTGCAACCATCAGTTTATAACTATTGTCGTGGACTACATTCACAAAACCTTCATAAGAGAACTTCAAGCACTTATGGATTACCGAGGCAATTGAATTATGAAAACTAGTCAAGGAATTCCTAGTTTCACTATGAATAATTCAGACCCTAGGATAATATCAAAGAGTGCATTCACAGTCCTAGGTCCAACTAGGATTGATAAGGTGCTAGAATAAATGGGAGGGATGGAAATCCCATTATGTGTATGTATAGTGTTATTAGACTCATCATATTCATTCATATGTAAATTTTTTATCTACATGATCTCCTCTATGATAATATTGACTTGACACGTAGCGTCAATGAGAACCCCAGTTATGGTATTCCCATTAATACGTGTGGGAATGTACAAAGGATATGGTTCTCTATTAGCGTTCATTGACAAATCCTGTAATGTGAATTTTATAGAAGGAGACCCGCTCACAGGTTGTGTAGATAGGATGGGTAGATGCATAAAGGAATCCATCTTTACGTACACTAAAAAGGAATTTTGCATAATCCCCCAAGAGTTCAACAATTAGACAGTGACCTATTCGAGGCTTCGCTTCACAACACTAAGGGATCCTTCTAGCTACACCGCTAGGGGTCATAGGTTGGCTTGCAAGGCTGGGTGACCTATAATGCACACACCCACAACACTCCTAGAATACAAGAGAAGTCTCCTTCAACACCATGAAATGAAACCAAAACATTTCACGTCAAGTCCACCAAAATGTAGAGGGGGATTGACTGCTTAGGACCCTAGGTCACAGGAGGGTCTAGAACAATCAACTTCCTTGATCTACCTAATGCTAAGGATTATTTAAGGTAAGTGCAATGTTTTAAGAGGGTAAAAAGGAAGGGAAATTGATCCACTGCTGTCCTTCTGTCAACCTGAGAGGTTTAGAGAATCAGGTGAGAAAATTTGTGAGTTAAGACTATGACCTAGACAACTCTCTATCAGAGGACTCTTGCATAGAAGACAAACAACAACATGGCACGTTGGCATCCCAGACATGCGCTAGTGTCCATACAAACAAAAAGTATGAAGGAAAATAAAGTGTTAACAAAAAACTCACTAACTACCTGATAAATGTAGTTTAAAAAATGATGAAAAACATAAAAGAGCTAAACTACTAAAATGACAAGAATAACACTTTAAATTAAGAAGATAGAAGTTGATGAAACAAAAGGTGGCAAAGACACAACTCATGATTAGTCCAACCTCCCACAAGCTCCACATGAACATGAATGTGAATAGGTACACACAACATAATGAGGAAAAATATTGGGGCTATTTTGGGGCTTGCCACAGTCAAACCTTCATTTCAATGTTCCCACCTCCATAGATAGCCAAATTAGTCACGATAGAGAATAATATGATAAAGAAAGTATGGAAAGAAAGCAATTCCACACAATGATAACAAAAATATGCTATGTCAATCAAATAACGATGCTAAATGAAATTAATATCACCTCCTCAACAAGATTCCCTCAAGCATGTGAAGGGAGATGTGAGCTTGCAAGCTTGGAGATGCTACTATTGCCACAACAACATGAGGGGAAAAAACAATAGAGTATCAGTTTGGAGCTTCAACAATGGAGAATGCTATGAAGATGAAGCATGTAGAATCAAGTGATTAAAAAAACGTGTAGAATTATGAAGAAAATCAAATGAACGAAGAAGATGTTTTTAGCATGAATAGAATCAAAAAAGAGCTGTTGGAGGTTGGTCAAGGGTGTAGGGGCATTACTCTTTGTCGCCAATGTCCTTGAACTTCACTAGTGCTAGTGTCCCTAACAAAAATTCCCCCACCAACACTACAATCAATTGCCAAGTGGGTGGAAAGCAGATGGATGAGGTGGAAAAGCATCGCCGGGTTTGATTTTTCTAAGGGGGTGTAAATAGGGAATTTGAAAGGGGTGCAAATTCACTCCATTACACTAAGTCATACAAAGAATAAAGAAAAGAACAAGGATATGTAGAATCTATGGAGGAAGAACTAAATCAAATAATGAAGAATAAAACTTGGGAACTCATTCCAAGACCTAAAGAAAAGAATGTGATTGGAAAAAAGTGGGAAACATCAAAAATAATAAGAATGAAGAAGGTGAAGTGATACAGAACAAGGAGAGGCTTGTATGTAAAGGGTATGCTCAGTTTGAAGTCATAGAATTTGAAGAGGCATTTGCTCTGGTGGTAAGACTAGAGGCCATCAAAATGTTCTTAGCTCTTTCATCATTCAAACATGTCAATGTGTACTAGATGGATGTGAAGTCAACATTCTTGAATGGAAAAATTGAAGAAAAGGTTTATATTGAATAGCCGGAAGGATTTTAATGTTTTAACAATCTGGATTATGTTTTCATATTGAAGAAGGCTTTGTATGGACTCAAATAAGCTCCCAAAGCTTGGTATTCTAGGTTGGATGGATACTTGTAGAAACAAGGATTTTGGAGAGGAAGTGCACATAGTAATCTATACATAAATATTAAAGGAGAACAAATGTTGATAGTTGTTATTTATGTATATGACATCATTTTTGGAGGTAGTAGTGAAGAAATGTATAATAAATTTCAAAAGGAAATGTAGAATGATTTTGAGATGTCTATGTTAGGATAATTGTATTTCTTTCTTGGGTTATAGATTGTACAATCAGAAAATGGCATTTTTATCTCACAACACAAGTACACAAAAGGAAATGCTAAGTAATTTCAAGATGGAATATTACAAACCAATTGCAACACCTATGGTTACTGGGTGCAAGTTGAGTAAAGATGATGAATCTGCTCCTGTAGATCATACTTTGTATAGGTCCATGATGGGCAGTTTGATATATGTGAGTATACAAATTAGATATTATGTAGGAAGTTGGAATGATTTCCATATTTTAGGTAACACCTAAAGAGACTCATGTTAAAGCAATAAAGAGGATATTTAGGTATTTGAAGGCCATTGAATATTTTGGACTGTGGTACCCAAAGAGTGAGAATTTTACTGCATACACAAATGCATATTGGGTAGGATGTGTTGATGACTAGAAGAACACAAGTGATGTCACATTCTTCCTTGGTGACAATTTTATGTCCTGCTTGAGTAAGAAATAAGAATCAATTTCTCTATCTACAACAAAAGAAAAATACATTGTTGGAACATCATGCTGCAATAGGGTGTTTTGGATGAAGCATAATTTGAAGGAGATGAAGGTTGAGTTTGAAGACCCTATCGCTATTCTTTGTGATAACACTAGTAAAATAAATATTTCAAAGAATCTGGTTATGCACTCAAGAAAAAAATACTTGCAATCAATTATCATTTCTTGAGGGAGAAGGTTGCAAAGAAGGAAGTAATATTGGAATATGTGGATACAAAGGAGAAAGTTGTAGATATATTCATGAAGTCACTTCCTAAGGATACATTTGAGTTTCTCTAGTAGAATTTGGGTGTTTTTTCTCCATCCTCTTGAATCAAGAGGAATCATAGGGTGAGGGGGAGCTTGGTCTCCTTGCCGCAAGAAGGGTTGGTGGTCTTTTGAAATAAATTTAGAGGTAGTGAAGAATGGAATCAGGGGGAGTCCATCAAAAGAATAGATTTCTAGATAGTGTAGTGTAGCAGTAAATGTGGAAAAGGTTGAAAAAATGGTGCCTCTTCATAGGAGGAGTTAGTGGATGTCAGCATAGGTATTGTTGACCCTTTTCCATTGATATCAAAGGGGGAGAAAGTGAGGTCAAAATTCTAAATTGCTCAGAAAGAATAATGGGAGAAAGTGATCTCAAAATGATAAATTTATTAGAAAGAATAATGGGAGAAAGTGAGATCAAAATTTTGAATTTCTCGGAAAAAATAATGATCTTAGAATGCCATATCTTTCATAGGGGAGAAAATTCTACAATGAAGAAATCATTCAGACGTGTTTGGTGGTCCCAGCAATTTATTGTTTACCATCAATGACAAAGGGGGAGATTGTTAAACATAGGTTGTCATTGATGTAAAAAAGGATTGTCAAAGTTTGCTAACAATTGTTATCAAAAGGTGTTAGGGCTATCAAAGATGAAAGAGATTATAGAAGTACTAGAATTTTTATTTGACTTAAGGTTTTGGAAGCATGTTGGTTATTAGTGTGTAAAATGTCTAATCAATTATATCCTATATCAAGTAACATACATTAAGTTTCATTGAGACAAACTTTCCTTCAGATAGTTGGTGTGTTTATTATACCATGTCGAGTATGCAGTTAGTATGAGTGTGGTGGTTTGTAAGTCAGTTCAAGGATATATTTTGTGTAGAGGGATTTCTAAATATGGTTGGAATTTCTTTTAGAAATACATGTATGCTCCTTGATTTGGAAGGAGAGTATTCCTACATTTGTTTTATCAGTTTCTTGAGTTTTCAGAGGATATGTTCAGTGTGTAAGAAGTTTGAAGTGTTAAAAGGTTGAGTTTGAAGACAACCTACTGGAGACACCAATCCCCTAAATATGGTTGGCACAATGCATAAATATAATAAGTGAATTGTTTCCAAGGGTACTAAACCACCTTCAAATTTCTTAAAATTCATGAACTTACTCTTGTCTCTAGTCATATGGATAGAGCAACCACTATTAATAATATATAGATTCTTTTCCTTTTGAGCATGTAGTGGAGTTTTAGAAATCATTTATTTGATAGACTTCTTCTCTTTAGGAACCTTCTTCTAGACCTTTCCTAATTCATGAATTCTACTTTTTGGTTCTTTTCTCCCACTTTCCGTGCAATATGCCCAAAGTTGCATTTGAAACAAATGATACTAAAGTTGTACATAGGCGAAAATACATTATTACTGACAAAATTTCTCATTATTAGAGCTCTTCTATTGTCAATAACCTTATGATGAAAATTATTACAATTAAAATAATAACCAGAGAAAGGAAAATGTGACCTGTCAATGTATCCCCATCTTCCATATCTTCTTATTTTGTTATACACTTGAATAAAGCCATCATTATATCTCATTCTTTCATCACTTTCCATGATTCTTTCAGATCTTGAACTTCCAGAGTCAGTAACTTTTGAACTTTCCTTAGTAGTCTTCTCAGACTGTTCTAACATGTTCCTCTTCTGATCATCAAAACCTTTCTTGTTTTGATATGCAGAGTTCTCTGACTCTCCAAAATCTGATCTAGGGTCTTAGTACTTTTACCAAGATTCATTTGTAGATGCTAGTTCATCTTTTCAATCTCTTTTCTTACGACCACAATTTTGGATTCAAACTTCTCACAATATTTGTCTCTTGATAGTAACTTTTCTATCAGAACCTCTTCAACTCTTTTTGTAACTTCAATTATACTTTCTAAGGTAGTGAGCCTTTCTCTCTTAAGCAGTGAGCTCTAGGCAGTTCGCCTGAATGAAAGTGCATTCCCCTCTTGTATCATAATTTTAATAGAGTATACATTGTGGATTAATCTCCACCATGGTTTTTCCCCTAATAGGGTTTCCACATAAATTTTTTTGGTGTTATGGTGCTCATTTTGTTTCCCTTTGTTTATATGTTGTGAATTCTATTTTAAGTTAAAATATTGCTGTTGACAGTTTTAGATCTGATTTGAAAGTCAAATATTATTGAACACTTATTCACCCCCCCTCTCAGTGTTCCTGGTGTCCAACAATTGGTATTAGAATAGGTTCCTCTTTTGGGGTTTAAAAGCTTGAGGCAGATCTTGAATTACAATGGACACTGGTGGTCTTCAACAACAGCTTATGGTGGCACTTGATGACCTTGGTTAGTCCAAAGCAGAGGTCATAGAACTAAAAGCAAATCTTGTGGCTGCCAAAAAATTCATTCAATCATTGAAGGATAAGATAAACGAGTCAAAGGAAAAGAGGAAGGAACTATGTGATCAATTGAAGCAAAAAGAAAGCAAAGGTCTGGATGATGTCCATATGAATCAAACCCTAAGGGAAATAACAGAAGAATGTGAAAAGCTTGCTAAGGACAATACAACTCTAAAGCTTGAAATGAAATCTGTGGCTGTGAAGTTTACCAAAGAGATTGAAGAGAGAAAGAAGAATGAGGAGAATCTGGTCTAGTTGCTGAAAGAAAAATCTAAAGAATGTAGCAGAATTAATAGTGGATTCATTCAGTTGGAAATTGCATTGCAACAATCTAGAAACAATGAACAAGAGCTTGAGAGATAGGTAGTTATCCTCAGAAATGAGCTTGCTACTATAAATGAATTCAAGGAGAAATTCAGGATAAGCTCTGCTAGGCTTAATGAGATAACCAAAGGACAAAAGGATACACATGACAAGCAAGGTCTTGGCTATGAGAAGGGTGAAAGTTCTGAATTTGAACAAAATAACCTTGAAAAGAAGAAAAAAGGTAGAAGACATCTGGTAAGGCAACCCAATGCTCAAAAATTTAATGGATATTGTAGACACCTAAAAATGTCCTCTTACGATACCGTGTCACAACATCACATCATTTAGACACCTTGTAGCATCTTTTGCCCTAGGTACCCATGTCATCATCTAATTAGTTAAATAAATATTATTTACTTGACTAATTTCATTTATTCCCTTCCTATGCATAATCCATCCATTCCTCTAATGTTAATTAAATAATTTATATTATTTAATTAATTAAATATTAATCCATCCATTCTTCTAAAGTTAATTAAATAATTTATATTATTTAATTAATTAAATCATTTCCATCCATTCCTCTAAAGTTAATTAAATAATTTATATTATTTAATTAATTAAATCATTTCTATTCATTCTTCTAATATTAATTAAATAATTTATATTATTTAATTGATGAAATCATAAATTCAACATTAATTAAATAAATCTAATATTTATTTAATTAATAAAATCTTAAAAAGATATTTTCGCTTTCTTTCCAAAATATGAACTCATGTGTATCTAATTAATTAATTTAATTAGATAATTCATCAATTATCCTTCTCATCTTTTTAAGGATTTATTTCCATTAAAAGAGAAAATTAGAATCCTTCTATCTTTTTGAAATCTTATCTCATCTCATTGTATTTCCTCTTTTGTCAAAAATCAAATCCCTATCGAATCTTATCGAATCTTATATTTGTCTACATCGAAACTCTATAAATCTAACCTTTCACAAGCCATTTAGGGACAATTCTTCAGAATCCTTATGCTGTCAAAATCATTCTTCAAATCTTCCATCCATCTCCATCTATCACCTTTATCGTGTCGTTATGCTACAAAATTGAGCAACCAACATTCCTCCAACAATCAACCTTCAAAATCTTGCATTCTTATGCTAGTGGAGAAGAGCCATGGAGGTCAATCAAGTCTAGTTTGAAAATTGGTTTGCATGTCCTTTGTTTATTTGCATTTTCATTCTAGTCTGTGCTTCATGGTGCTTGATAGGGTTTATTTATTTTGTTGTTTTCAACACATTAAACCTGGTGATTTTTCCCTATCTACATTTGGCGCCCACCGTGGGGCCCTGTTAATGTGCATGTGTGTTTAGATTAGATATTTTGTTTTGCATGTGTATGTGTTTTTTAGGTAACTTCATTGAGGATGGTGAAAATCTGAGTCTTAATCTAATAAGATTTCAGAATTAATTTTTCCTCCATCTACATTGGTGAACCCGACGTTTTTTGGTTTTAATTCATAGCTTTGATAGTTTCATTTAAGTAGATTCGCTGTTTTGCTTTCTCATGGCTTTCTCACAAGTTTGACATTCTTGAATATTTGTCCAGCTTTGCAGAAATAAAAATAGGTCTGGTGATTTTTGACCATGGAATCTTTGCATGTTTTGGATGATCTTTTAAGCCAAATCTTTAGCCACTTATCTTCCCACTTCTCATAAATCTCACCGCCGCCCTTGGATCTAAGTCATACTATCACTCCCATCAATCACTCTTTACATGTTGCTGAGTCCCGCCTTCATCGCTACTTGCTACTTGCTCCAACTTGTGGATTTATCCCTTCATTGCTGCCCGTCAGTTGCTATTTCTCCATTTCTCCTATTGTAGCCGTATTCACAATACCCAACATGTTCAATATCTTCACACGTGAAAATTTCCAAATCTCCAATTGTGACAAGTGCAACATCAAACCAAAAAAAACAAAAAACATGAAATCTAACTTGAAAGCCTTATTCGTATTCCATTTTCCAACGTAAATGTTGCCTTAGGACAAGCTTTTAGATTTCCAACATACATAAGATTTCAAAATCTTAATCTTAATTTGAAGTTCTTTTGTTTAAGATCTCACGTAGGTTTTTAAATCCTCTTAGCTTTTAAGTTATCCTCTTAGATTTAAGCTTTAGTTTTAGTTTAATAATGAGTTTTGTTCATTAGATAAATTTTAGTTTTTGATGAAGTAGATTAATTTTAGATTAGTACTAATTTAGATTAATTTTAGATTAGACTAATTTAGATTACTTTATATCAGTTTAAGTTTATTTTAGTATTGATTTTTTTTTTTTTTAAATTTAAGATTTATATTTTTCTATTTTTTTTAGATTTGATTTTTTTAGATTCTTTCTCATTTAGATTTTAGATATAGATTCTAATTTAACTTAGATTTAAGTTTCTAATTTTATATTTAAGTTTTATTTAGATTTAAATTTTTTTATCATAACTTTGTCTTACGAGCTCCAAATCGTGCAAACAAGGACTTATCGAAAAACTGACAAGATGAACTCCACAATGGTGCAAATTTTATCAGGTGAATGTGTCATAATCAAATTTTTATCAAAATTCATCTTTTTTCACATAGGTTTCTTCTTTGCAAGTTTACTTGGTCTTTTTTGATTTTGTGGCTTGTAGGTGAATCATACGGAGCTGGAAAAACATTTAGACCAGTCACAACATCAACTTGGAAAGAAAAAATAACTCGATGCACTTGTTTCATCCTTCATCTCTTAATCATTGTTTGTCACACATTTGGATTTGTGCTCTTAAAAAAAGCTGTCTTCAATTACATATCAAAAATTGGGTCTAAAATTAACCACTATCTCCTACACATTTTGGGTTAAAAAGAATGAGTGCTTTCATTGTTTTCTTACACACATTTCCTTTCTAAGGGTCAATTAACAACTGCGAGTGTGAATCAAGTGTGTGTGTGATCACAAACACCTCACTTGGTTTGCTTTTGTCAAACCCTTCATAGGAGGCCTGCTAGGGGATTTCATCACCCCTGGGGACTGTTAGCTCTCAAAAACACAAGTAAAGATACCTCAAGAGGCTGCCAATCTCTTGATATGTTTTAGGGTAACAGAATAGGTCAAGAGAACTCAACCTTCTACTCTTCAGGTGCTGCTGAACCTAGGCGGGTGTACCTTTCTGAATAAAGCAGACTTGACTTATGATGATCTTTCTTGCAATGATTTTTCCACAATGGAAAATGGATGTGAACAAATGAAATCAAGAACAATAGAAATCTCCTAATCTAAATTCTAAAATGCTCAATAAACAGATATAAAGAAACTGAATGAGTTCAAAATGATGAACTGTAGAGACCAGTGCCTTGTTGGGTATGCAGAGTCAAATGAGATCAAGATGATCAACACTTCTCTAGAGAAACTCAAACTATCTGTCATATATTATGTTTACAACTTGTATAAACATGCAAAATGTGATTACAAAGCTCTACTTGAACAATCTATATGATTCTCTCTGATTACTGTGATTAACTAAAAGGATTTAATCTTTGCTTGAAAGAACCGATCAATCAATCACACAGATACAACAAATGTGCACTGATGAATTATATATAAACTTGTCATATCAATTCAAACAACCAGAAAGCCTCAATCTTGGAGACAACTTAGCAATACTTTCACTAAATTCAACAAATAATTGACACTAGAGAAATGCAGCAACATCAACTGATTTCATAAATACCTCCATTTTGAAATCATGCAACAATAGTCTTTGATATGATAATTTTATTCCACTATATCTACTTGCTGTGTATTGAATATCTAATAACTGGTGATGAAGTACAATTACAAAAATGCCTATTTATACACCAACATCAAGAAAATAAATCATATTGAAGCTCAATGTCGGCCTTCCATAGAATTCGGGTTCCAACCAAGTCGGCTAGCAATGGTAATTTAGCATCCACATGTAGGCCACAGTATGTGAATTTCTGTTATTCATCAGTGAAACAGTCAGCAAGACAAATCGAATAGCTATGCCGAAGGCAATTCAATCGTTAATCACTCCGCTTGGTGTTACTTGCCTTCGCCATGGCCTGTCTGAGTCAGGGAGATATCCTGTAGATTACATTATGTTTCAACGAGAGCCCCCATGATCAAATTGTATGCCACTATAGCATATTTCCTATTACACCGAAGACAAGAAACACCTGCATGTTCCCTTTGTGTTTCACTGTAGCTCTGTGATATCGGGGAGACCTCTCACAGAACACATCGTGTTTCATCAAAAATCTTCATTCATAATTAGTGTCGCCGAGACAAGAAAATTCTCATGTTGACAAGGACCTTTTTGTTTTCCATCGGCGAGACCGAAGGTCACTCACCGAGACCTCTTATCGAAAACCCCATCTCATCGATATTGCATCCCTTTGTCCTTAGGTCACCAAGACAAAGCCAACATCTCACCGAAAGTCACTCATAAGACCTGTCGGCAAGAGCTGACGAGCTTGCCAAGACTTTACAACGAAGCCCATAAGTCTTACTGAAGTGTTCACTTAGTTGTCGGTCAGTAAGATAATCCAAACTCGCCAAGACCACATGCCACAAACTTCATCTCATACCGATGTAACCTTTTCATCCTATGTATCAATGAGACACATCAATGTCGGGGAGACCTCTTGGAGATTACATTATGTCATACCAAAGTACCCCGAACACACATGATCACCGAGAGAAATCCAACCTTTCACCGAAAGCCATATTAAAGAAAACCTTATGCTCCATCGGTGAGACATGTGCACATCGCTAAGACCCTTCACCGAAGACCCAATGCTTGGCCGAAGTGAAGACTCAAACAAAGTGTCGGCGAGACCGAAGGTCACTTGCCGAGACCTCACGACGATAGCCCCAAATTATACTGATATGTACATCCCTTCGCCACTGATTGGTGAGACAATGTGAAGTCGCTATGACTTCTCACCGAAGACCTTATGTTTGGCCGAAACGAAACCCTCGCATGTTGTTCGGTGAGACCACGAGTTTTCTAGGACATTGTACCGATGGTGCAACTCTTGCCGATGTATCCACATTCAAGCCAGTTGCCAAGACATGATGAGTTCAGTAAGAGCTTCCACCGAGGACTAAACTCACGCCAATAAGAAACAATAGATGAATTCTGGTCGCTGTGATAGTAGAAATGTCTTGCCAATAGGCAACTCAGATGTTTACCAATATAGAGTGCATAATGGATCGGGGAGACCCTGCTTTCTTCATGCCGATATGAACCCAGATGTGGATGTCGATTGCTGTGACAATGAAAAAGTTTTGCCGACCACCTACAAAAAACATATGTTAGCAGAAAAGCACTGTGGGTCAGGGAGACAGCCATGAACCTATGCCGATATGGACCACAATGTGAAAAATGTAAGACTTGGTAGATTTACGGGGCAAATATATGCCAAAATGCAAGCAAAATGTCATGATGGAAAGCCCTTATGCTTATGATGAGGAGCTATATGGAAACATAGGAGTATGAAAAACATGTAAAATAATCAAAAATTTACAGTTCCAATAGTGGCTCCGTCTAGGGATGAATGATAGTGAGATCATTGCAAGGATCCAAAATCTTTGGGTGAGCAGACCAGACATAGAATGATGAACCAGTGAGCAAAACAAAAATGCAACATGATGGAATGAAAGGAAAGTGAATGCAAAATGGAGATGAACCATAATCCTACACTACTGTGCATGGAAAATAATTTTAAAGAGGATAAACAAGAGTTGTCCATGCACTGGCAACCCTCAATCCTCTGTGTCACTCAAGAGAAAAAAATGCTTCAGAAATTGTCCATGAACATGAAACTCCTGATCTTCACCAGCCATATTCTTTAGATAGTATGAATCTTCACCTTTCTTTCCAACAACAACAAAAGGTCCCAGCCACAAAGCTTCAAATTTACCATGCTCTCCCTTATCCTGACACCTTGCATTCCACATCAACACCAAGTCATTCTCTTCAAATTTTCTATCATTTGCCTTCTTGTCAAACATATACTTTATCTGTGTCTGTAACTTCATGTTTTGGTTTTTGGCAACTCTCCTTATTTCATCAAGTTCAGCTAGTTGCTCCATTCTTTCTTCCATAGGTTCAGGAATACCCAAATCTTCCTGAAGGACAAATTTGTAGACTGGCAACAAATTCTGCAAAGGCATCCTAGCTTGTGCTCCATATACCAATTCAAATGGGGATTTTCCAATTACTTTCTTCACAGTAATCTTGTCAGCCCATACATCCAGCCTTAATTTTGAATCCCAAACCTTCTTGTTCTGTCCTAACATCCTCCTTATAATCTTCAAAAGACTCTTATTGCTAGACTCTGCTTGACCATTAGCTTGTGGATGGTAAGGAGCTGCATAAGAAATAGTAATACCATATGTGTCACAAAAACTTTTGAATTCATCTGACCCGAAACACATCCCATTATTTGTGATTAACCTCAGTGGTGCACCAAATCTGGTGATAATGTTATCCATCAAGAAATTTGTCACCACCTTGCTTGTAGCCTGTTTAGTTGGGATTTCCTCCACTCTCCACCCACTTAGTAAAATAATCAGTGGCAACTAGTATCCACTTGTATCCTCCACTTGATTTTTCCTGTATCTCTCCAATGAAATCAATTCCCCATTGATGAAAAGGGGCATTAGCCTGCAAGGGTCGAAGTGGCAAGGCTCCTTGATATTTCAACTTTCCAGAGAACTTGTGGCAGGCCTCACATTTTCTTACATGTGTAAAAGAATCATTAAAAACTCTAGGCCAGTAGTAACCTGCTCTGAGAATTTTATGTGCAATTGTTTTTGCTAAATAATGTTCTCCACAAACTCCTTCATGCATTTCACTTAGAACATGCTTGGCCTAAGACTCATCCAAACACAATAATAGTATACCATCCCTATTCTTCCAAAACAGATCTCCATCCATGAAAACATATTTTGATGCTTGCAACTTCAAAGTTCTCTTTTGGATGTCACTCAATCCCTCTAGACACTTCGTGAACTTAAGGTAATGCATGATATCAGTATACCAAGGAGTGTTCTCAATGCTTGCAACTGCAATCCCTTAATCTACATTACAAACTTGATTTGCTTCAATATTTGATTTTGCCATCAACCTAGCCAAGCCTTGACCTCTTACTAATTTGGTAATCTGTATCTCCATGTCAAATTCTTGGATCTTGTTAATCCATTTGCATCTTTTTCCTGTTACTTAAGACTGTGTTAGAATATCTTTGATAGCAGCATGAGGGACATAAGCAATCACCTTTGCTCCAACAAGATATGGTCTGAAATATTTTGTAGCTTTTACCAATGCAAACGCCTATTTTTCCATTATATCATACTTCAATTCAGACCCTTGTAATGACTTACTGAAGAAAGACATAGGCTGTTCATGACCATCCTCATTCTTCTGTAACATAATAGCAACAATAGTATGCATTGAAGCAAATGAAAATATCTGAAAAGGCTTAGCGAAATCTGGAGATTTAAGGACATGAGCCTCCTTGATGGCCCTTTTGATAGATATGAAAGCTTCCAAGGCTTCTGCAGTCCATTCCATTTTCTGTCCTTTCTTCAACATTTTTGATATGGGCTTAATGATCTCAGCAAAGTTAGAAACAAATCTCCTAATAAAATTAATCTGTCCAAAGAATGATTGTATAGCCTTAACAATTTTGGGAATAGGAATCTTATCAATAGCCTCAACCCTCTTAGGATCTATCCTAATTCCCTCCTTTGAAACAATATGTCCTAAGAGCTTACCTTTTGTGATTGTAAAATGACACTTCTTAGGATTTAAGCTAATACCATATTCCAGGGCTTTAATAAATACCTTCTCCAGATGTTGTACATGATCTTCAGCCCTCTTTGAATAAGCAGTCAGATCATCCTGGTACACCACCATGATAGCATTGATCAAATCTGCAAATGCCACATCCATAGCTCTTTGGAAGGTCGCTCTAGCATTAGTGAGACCAAATGGCATTCTTATGTATACATACGTTCCCCAAGGAGTTGTGAATGCTGTCTTATATTGCTCAGATTCTTTGACCTTGACCTGGTTGTATCTTGAAAACCCATCCATCATGGACAATAGTTCACACCCTATTACCTTATGCAATATAGCCTCCATATTGGGTAGAGGATAATTGTCCTTGAGAGATGCTATATTCAAATTCCTGAAGTCCACACATAATCTGACGTCTCCATTTTTCTTCCTCACAGGGACCAAATTTGAGACCCACGTTGAATGCCTGATTGGTTTGATAATTCCTCCATCTCTGAGCTTTGTCAATTCTTCTTGTATTTTAGGCTCCAATGTTGGATTTATGGGTCTTTTTCTTTTGTCTGAATGGTTTGGTGTTAGGCTTCAATGGTATTTCATGTTGAAACAAATCTTCCCTGTACACTTTTAGATCTTCATAAGACCAAGCAAAGACATGCTTATACTTTCTCAGCAACTCTATCAGCATTCTTCTAATTGTAGGGCTTATCTTCTTTCCTATGTACACCTTTCTTGGTGCTATCTCAGTCCCCAAGTTAACTTCTTCAATATCTTCCTTTCTAGCTGGTGTTTGCTTCATGAGGGACCAATCATTTCTATCATACAGCCTCTCCAATGCCACTAAGCCCTTAGGAAGCTTATTTGTTTTGAGCTGTAAGATCTCCTTTCCAAACACTGTTTGCTTCCCATCCACTTCCTCAACAAAAGCATTGATGTCAATTTCCTGGGCTTCATATTGATCTATACAATTGAGGAATTTCAAAAGATCAGTATCATCATTGAAGACTTGCCAACTATAAATGTTATTAGGAATAGCAGACCTTGCCTTGATCTCAATCTGTGACACCCTAGCCAATGTGATATCATCTCTTTTTAGTGCCACATTTGCTAAAAAATCAGCCATTATGTTCTTTGATCTATTAATCCACTCAATTGAAAAGGCATCAAATAATTCAATTGTGTCCCATGCAACATTCCTATACTGTTTGAATCTTTTATGTTTTGCTGCATATTTTGACTTGATTTATGAAACAACCAACTCAGAATCGCCCAAAATAGCCAGCAATTTAATCTTGTGTTTCACAGCTATATTCAGACTTATCAATAAAGCTTCATATTTCGCTACATTGTTTGTACATTCAAATGCCAATAGGAAATAATATTTAAATGTAATACTTTCAAGTGAAACAAATAAAATGCTAGTGCCATTACCTTCTTGGCTGCATGCTCCATCAAAATACATCTTCCACACTTCATTGCAGCTTTGTGCCACATGCTTTTCAATTGGATCACTATTGGTTAATTCTGGCTAGGCTGATTCAATCTTAAAACTTTCAAGATCAACATCACAAAAACAATTGATCTATCTTGTGGTACACAGTCAACAAGCTGGTTCATTTTGGGCTCTCTATACAATTTGACTTCTTGACCATTCACTGGAATTGTAGCATAAAATAGATCAAATTGAACATTTCCTCTAACTGCTACTGTCCACTGTCTTGACAAGAGCATCCCGAACTGAGGAGGAGCATCAATCACTGTTATATCTATATTATAAGCCACTTGTGGATAAGTAGCCAGTTTGACTTCAACACCTCTCATAATTCCTACCACAGGTACAGGTCTGTTATTCATTGCATAGCACTTGCCTTCACATGTATTAATCCACATGCCAAGCTGCTTCATAACTTCTACTGGCATGATATTTATAGCAACACCAGAGTCTATCATGCAATTACTTAGAAGCTTGTTATTTATAAGAAATGTAGTGAAAAAAGGATCCACTTGTGGGGGAGTTGTTAAAACATCACGCAAGCAGACTTCTGGGATATTTATTCTTTCTTTCTTAGTGTCTGCTTTAATAGCTACTCTATTTTCAGAATTCACATGTTTTTCATTTCCATTCGTTATCAATTGAACAACACTATCTCTATATTCCTTAATTTTCATCATTTCAAGCAGTGGAACATACATTTTTACCTGAGATAACGCCTGAGTGAAGTCAAAAGAGGAGCCCTCCACCTTAACAACCTTCTTCAGTTCTAACGTTTCTCCTTTGTTTTCTTCCTTTTCTTTTTTACTAGGCTGATCAGGCTTTTGTATCTCTTTATGTACTTCCTTCACTTCCTCTTTTTGGACAAGCTTCTGTTCACTTTTATCATGCTGTTTATTTTTTGATTTCTTAATAGTTCCTTGTGTTACCCTCTGATCTTTCATAAAGATTCCCCCAAGAACACCATCCATCTCATTTACTGTTCTGTTTCTCAACCAGTATTTACTCCTTGCTTCCTCAACTGTAGCAACAATTAGTCTTTCTATTTCTTCTTTGGTGAGTCTTCTAATACTACATTGAGCAGACGCCTCAACTAAATGTGGCTCTGTATAATCTTCTTCAGAATCAGAAAGGATTTGTTGTTCAACCATATGGACATTATACTTCTGATTTGAAACATCATACTCATAACCTTCATCCTCTAAAGATGAGTATCCTTCCTCAACATGGTAAAAAGTGTTTGAAGTCAAATAAACCTTGTGATATTCTCCATTATTTTCCATCAACATTTCCTCCTCTTGCATCCTTTGAGCCACAATACAATAGTCTAGGGAATGTGGTTTATCACAAGCTTCACAGAAGTAATTATTACTCACCATGTAAGTTCCCTTCTTACTCAATGGATCACGAGTCTCTCTGTTTCTTGGCCTAGCTGTTATATATTTTCCATCCTTCCAATTTGTATTATATGGCATGTCATGCAACCTCGACCTTTCATTTCTGTATGTGTTTTCCTGTCTATACTGATAATTATTGCTTTGCTGAGGAGCCCTTGGGTTATCTCTTTTATTGATTATACTTGCAACTTTCTTGTTGTTTTCAATTGTCAGTGCTAGCTTCTGAGCTTCAGCCAGATCTCTTGGAGACCTATTTCTCAATTCATACTCTGTCTTAGGATCAAATGCATTTAAATAAACACTCAATGCTACATAATCCAACAACCTTGACCCAGGAGGTACTTTAGTCTGCAACTTGTTGAATCTTCGGTTGAAATCATAAATTGAATCATTCTGATTTTTTTGAATTCACATCAATTCATGAAGAGCTGTATCTGGTGCATTTAAATTCCCATATTGCTCTAGGAATCTGTCCTAGAATACTTGGAGAGAAATAATTGAGAGTGCTGGCAAGCTGTTGAACCAATCCCTAGCATCCTCAAGAAGTCACATCATAAATAGCCTCATATGTAAATCTTCATATGGCACACCTATGTCTTGGATGAACACATTGAAATTCTTTAAATGCTCTTCAGCAGTAATTACATTACTCCATGTAAACTTAGGTACCAGACCTCTCCAGCTTCCATCCATAGGGTAAGGATATAACTGAAACCTTGCTAAATCAAATTGTCTGATCATTGCTGCATATTGGTGGGGGGGAGGAATAGGTGGGTACTGATATTGGTTCATAGGATTATTGTATTGTTCATTATGTTGTGGCACATGATGTTGACCATGAGGTGGCTGCATATTTGTATGTTGTGCAGGAATATGAGGTGGATGATTTAGATGATTATAGTGATTTCCTGTCAGATGATGAGGAGACACAAGTGGATCAGAAGGCCCTGCATTATGATTACCTTGCTTATGAGGTGGTACATACTTTGGGGGGCAATCAGCTATCTAAGAAGTAATTTGGGCTTTCAGCAATGCAACCCTTAGCTCCTCTATCTCCTTCCTCTGTGATTCAAACTGTGCTTTTACTTCCTCAGGAAGCTCATGATCAATAGAGTCATTTTGGTTACCTTCCATCTTTTGATCATATTCATGCTGAATTTTGATTCATTCAGCCTCTAGTTCAGCTCTAAACTCAGCCTGTTTCTGAGGATCAAGGAAAAAGAAAGGATTTCTTTGATCTTCTGGAGTACAGGGCTCTACACTCAAATTGTTTTTCCATGTATCAAAGCGATCATATGTTTCACAATGTGCTCTTGACGCCTTGTATTTACCTGTTAGGGACATATCCTCACTTATCCTTTTTCCCTTATCAATCTTGTCATCTTTGTGTGTCCAATTATTGCTACCAGCAGGAGCTCCAACATGACCTCCCCTATATTGACATCTTCTTCCATTCATGTTTGAACAGTTGCAAAATTTTTGTCAGAGTCGCCACTCACTTTTGTCAAAAATGAGAAAAACTTGATGCTTCTTATTCCTAGCGGAGTTTGTATAAAGTTCTTGACTCTATGATTAAGGCTTTGATTCTGAATGTATCCCCAGTAGAGTCGCCAATTTGTTAGCTCTCAAAAATGCAAGTAAAGATACCTCAAGAGGCTGCCAATCTCTTGATACGTTTTAGGGTAACAGACAAGGTCAAGAGAACTCAACCTTCTACTCTTCAGGTGCTACTAAACCTAGGTGGGTGTACCTTTCTGAATAAAGCAGACTTGACTTATGATTATCTTTCTTGCAATGATTTGTCCATAATGGCAAATGGAAGTGAACAAATGAAATCAAGTACAATAGCAATCTCCTAATCTAAATTCTAAAATGCTCAATAAACATATATAAAGAAACTGAATGAGTTCAAAATGATGAAGTACAGAGACCAGTGCCTTGTTGGGTATGCAGAGTCAAATGAGATCAAGATGATCAACACTTCTCTGGAGAAACTCAATCTATCTGACATATATTATGTTTAAAACTTGTATAAACATGAAAAATGTGATTACAAAGCTCTACTTGAACAATCTAGATGATTCTCTCTGATTACTATGATTAACTAAAAGGATTTAATCTTTGCTTGAAAGAACCAATCAATCAATCACACATATACAATAAATGTGCATTGATGAATTATATATAGAATTGTCATATCAATTCAAACAACTAGAAAGCCTCAATCTTGGAGATAGCTTAGCAATACTTTCACTAAATTCAACAAATAATTGACACCAGAGAAATGCAACAACATCAACTGATTTCATAAATACCTCCATTCTGAAATCATGCAACAATAGTCTCTGATCTGATAATTTTATTCCACTATATCTACTTGCTGTGTATCGAATATCTAATAACTGGTGATGAATTACAATTACAAAAATGCCTATTTATACACCAACATCAAGAAAATAAATCATATTGAAGCTCCATGTCGGCATTCCATAGAATTCGGGTTCCAACCAAGTCAGCCAGCAATGGTAATTTAGCATCCACATGTCGGCCATAGTATTTGAATTTCTATTATTCATCAGTGAAATAGTCGGCGAGACAAATCGAATAGCTATGCTGAAGGAAATTCAATCGTTAATCTCTCTGCTTGGTGTTATTTTCCTTCGTCGTGGCCTGTCTTAGTCGGGGAGATATCCTACAAATTACATTATGTTTCAACAAGAGTCCCCGCGATCAAACTGTATGCCGCTATAACATATTGCTTGTTACACTGAAGACAAGAAGCACCTGCATGTTCCCTTTGTGTTTCACTGTAGCTTTGTGATATCAGGGAGACCTCTTGTAGAGCACATCATGTTTCATCGAAAAATCTTCATTCATAATGAGTGTTGCGGAGACAAGACAATTCTCATGTCGACAAGGACCTTTTTGTTTTCCATCGGCGAGATTGAAGGTCACTCGCCAAGACCTCTTATCGAAAACCCCATCTCACCAATATCACATCCCTTTGTCCTTAGGTTTCCAAGACAAAGCCAAAATCTCATTGAAAGTCACTCATAAGACCTATTGGCAAGACCTGATGGGCTCGCCAAGACTTTACAATGAAGCCTATAAGTCTTACCAAAGTGTTCACTTAGTTGCCGGTCGGTAAGACAATCCAAACTCGCCAAGACCACATGCCGCAAACTTCAACTCATATCGATGTAACCTTTTCATCTTGTGTATTGGTGAGACACATCAATGTCGGGGAGACCTCTTGGAGATTACATTATGTCATACCGAAGCACCTCGAACACACATGATCGTCGAAAGAAAGCCAACCTTTCACCGAAAGCCATATTAAAGAAAACCTTATGCTCCGTCGATGAGACATGTGCACATCGCCAAGACGCTTCATCGAAGAACCAATGCTTGGCCGAAGCAAAGCCTCAAACGAAGTGTCAGTGAGACCGAAGGTCACTCGCCGAGACCTCACAACGATATCCCCAACTTATACCGATATGCACATCCCTCTGCCACCGATCAGTGAGACAATGTGAAGTCGCTATGACTTCTCACCGAAGACCTTATGTTTGGCCAAAACGAAACCCCCGCATGTTGTTTGGTGAGGCCATAAGAGTTCACTAGGACATTGTACTAATGACGCAACGCTTGCCGATGTATCCACTTTCAAGCCGGTCGCCAAGACATGATGAGTTCGGTAAGAGCTTCCACTGAGGACTAAACTCACTCTGATAAGAAACAATAGATGAATTTTGGTCACCACAACAGCAGAAACGTCATGCCGATAGGCAACTCAGAAATTTACCAATATAGAGCGCACAATGGATCAGGGAGACCCTGCTTTCTTCATGCCGATATGAACCTAGATGTGAATGCCGATCACTGTGACAATGAAAAAGTTTTGATGACCACCTGTAGAAAACATATGTTAGCAGAAAAGCACTGTGGGTCAGGGAGACAGCCATGAACCTATGTCGATATGGACCACAACGTGAAAAATGTAGGACTCGATAGATTTACGGGGCAAATATAGGCCAAAATGAAAGAAAAATGTCATGATGGAAAGCCCTTGTGCTTATGATGAAGAGCTATATGGAAACATAGGAGTATGAAAAACATGTAAAATCATTAGAAATTTATAGTTCCAATAGGGACAACCTCAACCGAAGTGTGAATCAAAAGACACGCTTGTTTGGGAGTTAAAATCTTGTCACTCTTGGCTAAGCCCTAAATAACTTTATACTTTTGGGAAGTGAAGGTGAAGGGTGGGTTATCCCTGTCTCCCGACTGTGTGGCAGGATTTTTCTTTCAAATCATCCTTAGTCAACCTTGTACAGACTAGCTTGAGACATAATTGGCCATACCCACTTGACTAGTTCTAGGACTTGTTGATGTGACTTCTTCAAGTGTGTGCTTAATAATCACATTCATAATTTCAAATTCAAACTTTCTTATGTGTCTTGCATGTGTGATTCATGTGTGTACATGAGTAATCATTAGTTTGCAAATTTCCATATCAAACTATAGACACCAACACATAAACATATCATTCTAACTGTAGACACCAAAATCTGGTTTAAGCGTGCGACTTCAATATTCTTAATAATTCGTATTCTCCATGGTCATGATTAAATAATGTCAATTATTTAGTTATTCACTTTAACTTTAATTCTTCTATTAATTAAATAATCTTAATTATTTAATTAATTCACATTTTCTTTATTCTATTTGATTAATTAAATAAACACTTTTT
This sequence comes from Sequoia sempervirens, assembly GCA_007258455.2. Classification (NCBI taxonomy): domain Eukaryota; kingdom Viridiplantae; phylum Streptophyta; class Pinopsida; order Cupressales; family Cupressaceae; genus Sequoia; species Sequoia sempervirens. The sequence continues at coordinate 54,073,170 of VDFB02179234.1, forward strand.
ATTTAATTATGTTACTAATTAACCTTATCCTTCTTGTCAAATTAAATAAATTCTTATTTAATTTACTCTTTATCATACTTCAACTATAATTAAATAAATTTTTATTTATTTAATTATTCATTTAAATCCCTTCATCACTTAATTAAATAAATCTTATTTATTTAATTATTCTTCAAATGTCAAATCTTGAATTAAATGAATTATTTAATTCATGAAGTCTATTTTAACGCATTCCTCTATATTTAGATAATTGTGTGAGTTATCTAAGTATTCACTTTGACTCGACTCGACATCTATTTTAATCGCTCAGTTAACTCTTGCTTTAATGTCTAAGTGGCGTTCTCGAGTAATCTCTTCGTCAAATCATTCAATCGTCCAGTGCTAACTCAATTGCGTGTACATGCATATTAATTAAATATTCTTATTTAATTAATTAAACCTTGTGTGTGCATTCGAACAAGAGTTGCTTTAATCCATCTTTATCTTTGTCATGCAAAGATAATTCTTCTGTTTTCGAATACCAAACTTGAAGATTAAATCATTTATTTAATCTTTAATTCTATTTCTAATTCATATCACTCATGTCATTACTAACTGTTATTAGAATGCATGACTAATCAGTCGATCTCAACCATTCGTTGATCTTTCAATCCTAGCCTGTTATTCGAATAATCAATTTTCTATAAATTGATCTAGTCTTCATCATTCCAATCTCTCTCGAAATCTTATGACTTTTGTGAGCACTTATCTTGAATCTTTGATATTTTTCTAAATCACTATCTTAGGCTATACTTGCACGAACTTATGAGAAATCTGAGGGAAATTATACTACACAAGCAAAATGGAGAAAGGAAATCGAGATGAATCATGGAAATATGTAGCAATTTGGTGAGATTGTTCAGTTTTATTACATTTTTTACTTTCCTTTGTTTTTTGTTGCTTAACTTAGATTGCACTTAGATTGCATTGCATGCTTGCTCTTAATCTTTTCTTGTGCATTTTCTAGACATTACATTTGGTGAACCCGACATGAAGACACCATCTTCGTGTGTTCGTAGACTTTTATTTTGATTTTTGCAGGTTTTTCATACGGAACGACACATCAGCTTGACGAAACGCCGCAATTGAAATTCATAGAAACATCAGTTTGATGAAGCGATGCAATTGATTTCCTGAAACGCATTTGACACATGAAATGATGCATCTAAAAAACTGCGACGCATCTGAAAATTCCTAAACGGCAACTAACTGGTAAATATCGAGAACGCAATTGAAGAGGAAATCAACGCATCTGACTGGTAAAAAAGTGACGCAATTGATTGGTAACCCTTTGTTTCTATTTTTGGAAATATGAAGTTTTCAATTGATTTGTGTGTTACTAATATCAGATTTTTAGCGTGTGGGCTTTTTGTTTTTGGAGTTAACGAGTTTTTGCAGGATGATTGATGAAGACAATACTGAAAACTACTAATGAATCTTTCTGCAAAATGCAAGACCTTAGTTAATTTTCTTGAAAAAAATTGTTTGGTAGTGTAGCAAATCTTTCATTTGGTTTAAAAATGAACAAGTATTTGCTGTGTTTGGTGCGAAAGCACATCTGTGTAATTACCCTCACAATTTGGTACATCGAAGTATCCTCTCCCCTTGCGCATTCGTGTGATCCTGGGTGTAAAAGAAACGGTTACCAACTCTAGAACTTGGGTCTGTTCTGGTGGGAAAAAGTACCCACCTTAGGATGACTCAGATCGGTAGCACCCTGAACTCGAGGGACTTCCAGCCGGTATATAAAAGTGGATTCTTGGGGAAAACCCAAGAATTACGAGTGTGGTTCCAACGAGATGGATTCAAAAGGGGACTCTCGCCACATGGATCATGCCCCACGAACATAATGCCCGTATTAAACACCTTTTGTCTTAGTGTCCAACCATTCTATTGGCCGTTGCTTGGTATAGTGCAGGGTATAGTATCATGCCCGAAGACACTCACTACTGATCCCCTTGAGTAGAGATAGTAGTTCTTGGGAGGTCATTGCCCAAAGAATTCAAAATTGGTGTGCTCGAAAGATGTTAATGAGCCGTGGAGGGGAGCCAATGCCGCCAAATTTCTAAGCTATCTGCTCTCGAGAAAGAAAGGTGTTTATCACCAATCTAGGGTATTTCGGTGGGCTATACCAAGTATACAAACCCTAGGCCTTTTGGCCTATTAGGATGTGCTTGTCTGTTGTCAACTTAAATGTTCTTTGAGTCCAACATCAAACTGAAAACACTTTGTCTTATGATTGTTCTTGTTTGCCAGAGTTTGATCATGAAAAATAGAGTTAGTTTTAAATCTTACGTCACTGAAAATTCACAGAGAGTCGCAACTGTTCACCAGAAAGTCACAATTAATTTTTAGAGTCGCATCAGTTTAATTTTGAGTCACATCTATAATTACGAGTTGCATCTGTTTAACTTTAGGTCACATCTGTCAGTTAGGGTTGCATCTGTTTAGCTTTGAGTCGCATCTATCTGTATCAGTCACATCTGTCTAGCGTAGAGTCGCATCTATCAGATTAGCCCACATTTGATTTTTAAAAACTGCATGCATTATATTCTGAGTCACAATTGTCATTACGAGTCGCATTTGTTAGACAGTTAAACGCATCTGTTAGAGTCACACATTGAACTTTACCAGAGAAACACAACTGTCAAATTTAACCGCAACTGGTAAACTTAACCGCATATGTGAAATCCTGCAACGCATTTTCCTGATTATCAAAAAGTCAGAAGTCACAGTCATTGTCCAGTCAACATGGTTATATCAATTTCAGTTGTCTTTCCACAAATAATCCTTGAACAGAAACCTGCAAAGATTTGCTCAATTTTGCATCCTTTAGGTTCATTCAGTCATTACCATAGTTGTCCAAATTCAGAGTTGGGTCTCATATTAGAATACTTTTTTCCTCTAGAGGAAACTTCTAGGAAGGTCATTTTTACAAACTTTTGGATAAGTCCATCATCTACACTTTAGAAAAATCATAGCGTCAATGAACTTTTTCATTGAACCTAGTCTTATCATTTTATCCTTTATCCTATAGAGAATCCTCCTAGCTCATCAATCTAGTTCGGTAACTCGACTTTTCTTTGATCCTCGTCCTACATTGGTTCCTTGACTTAACGAAATTGACACCTTGCTTAGACTTTCGGTAGTTGGTCCCTTCGTCTTGGGTTTATAGAATTGATCACTTTAGGGTCTTTCTTAGACTTTGCATCTTTAGATTTTAGACTAGTGTCATCCTAGAACATTCCTTATTTTGCATTCGAAAAATCTCAAAAACATAGACTAGAGTCATACTGTCCATAGACGTAGTTTTGCATTCCTTGCATATTGAGCTAATCTTACATGGTCAAACTAGGTCTAAGAGAAGAGAGAGAGAAAATATGTCAAACCCAAACAAATTCATCAATCCATTTTCTTCAAGACCTCACAAGACTCTATTAGACAAATTCACCACTAGAAACACTCAAGGTCACATTACAACAGAAGACATAGAGGCTGCTGCACAGGACCCTGAGTTTTCCTCTTTCGTAGATGAGTACCTAGCAAATGATCGACAACGATACTTAGCCAAATTGCTAGCTGAAGGTGCTACCTTACCTACAGGATTTGATATCAGCACCTTACAAACTCAACCTACACAAGGGACAAATACCATGACTGCTAGTACTACTATACCTCAGGTTAGCACAACTATGCCATCTGGCACACCTACATAGAGTACGACAGTCCATACATCTCCATTTGGTACAGCCGGCATGACATCAGGATTTAATTTCACTATAGGCGGATCATCATCCACTCCCTCTGGTCCTCTTGTTGGGAGCAAAAGACCTAAAACATCAGCTTCTACACCATTTGTCAGTGTCACAAGTACAATATCCCAGTCAATGACCATAACTAATGCCAGTGTCATGAGCACCTTACCACAATTGATGGCCATACCTAGTGCTCAAGTCACTAGTACTATACCACAGATTACACAAACAGGAGGAATTCCCTCATTCCAGTATGGCAATTAGAATCCATTCTCCTAGACTGGCAACCAGAATCCATTCAATCAGATTCTGAATCAGAACCCCTTTGTCCAGACTAGCCATCAGAATCCATTTACGTGGATTTTGAATCATAATCCTTTCTCCTAGATTGGTAGTTAGAATCCTTTAACAAATATCCCAGGTCAATACCAATTTATGTAGATTCTAGATCAGAACACATTTACCAACATTCCGAATCCAAACCCACCTCAAATACCAACATTCAATCGAAACCCATCGCGAGACTTTGGATTTCAGAATACATACATGGATCCACATAATCCCCCTAGCACATCTTTGACCCAAGTTGACGTCTTACAAACACAAATGCAAGCACTACAAACACAAATGGATAACATGTCAGTATCAACTAAGAAATCATTTTCAACAAAGGACATATGCCCATTTCCCTTTGATAGATCATTGTATATGACCCCTTTCCCTCATGGATATGTCATACCGAATCTCCCTAAGTACAATGGAAAATGAAATCCAATAGAACATATAAGGGAATTTTCTACCATATGCATAGATGTCGCTTATGACCCCACGTATCTTATGAAACTATTTCCAAGAAGTCTTGTAGGAATTGCACTAGAGTGGTTTTTGGGTCTAGATTCTGGAATCAGATCTTGGGGTGAACTAGTTGAGAAATTTGTGGAGCAATTCTCCTTCAACATAGACCATGAGATAAATATAGCAACCTTGTGTCACACAACACAAGACAAAGGTGAAACATTCATCACTTTCTTCCAGAGATGGAGGACTATAGCTAGCAGGTGTCCTGTTGAGATACCTGAAAAACAAAAAGTTACTATGTTCCAAGAAAACCTTCATGCAAAACTCAGGAGTAACTTAAGGGTACATTGTTGTACATATTTTTCAAAACTAGTGGAAAAAGGGGTTATAATAGAGAAGGATCTCATTGAAAAGGGTGAACTTAAGACATCAACATCCAATAGAAACCTGATTGTGCAAAACACCCTCCCTGACAGAAACAAATTTTGGTCTCGCAACAAAAATTTCACCACTGATGGGGTAGTTGATGCTAAAACGCTACAAGCAAGACCACTCATCACATTACAAGGACCTCATACTTTTTCCAACACGCTTAATGGTGTCAATCAACCTCCTAACATGGTCCAAAATACTCAACGTCCACAACAACAAAGGAGATTTCAAAAACATGAGTTCACTCCCTTAGGGGAACCCATTGAGTCTGTATTCAAACAACTGTTACAACATAATCTTATACAGTTGCAGGAACCAAGACAATACGATCCAGGTCAATTTAAACCAGCTTGGTGGGATGACAATGTCTTTTATGATTATCATAGAACTAAGGGACATAACCTACAAAACTATCAACAACTGAAGAATATCATACAAGATCTTGTCGAAAGGAGAATTATAGAAGTTGGTGGATAGAAACCAAAGTCATCAAACACTGATCATCAAGTCTTTTCTGATCCACTACATGACCATGGAAAAGTTTGAGTACTAAGACCAATATGTCAGCCAACTATGCGAGTATTAAGCATGATTATAATGGTGGCAAAATCATTCATCATCTTCGCGGTGCTGATGAGAATATTAATGCCATTACTATCAATACAAATCCTGCATGCGCGGTCAATACTCATCGTACTAAGATCACTATCGAAGGCCCTCCATTGCAGCAAATACCACAGCCTTTCAAGTTACAATATAACCTCCTTGACCAATTGGGGAAGACCCCAACCCAAATCTCAATCTTGGAACTGTTGCGTATTTCCCCTGAGCATCGATCTATTCTCGATAAGGCTTTATAGAACACCATGGTCCCTAATGATCTTGATGTCAATCATTTCTAGGAAATGGTGGGCTACTTGACCAATGATCATCATGCCACATTTTGTGAACAAGACTATGCAACTGAAAAGACAAACCATAACAATCCTTTACATCTAGAAGTCCTTGTTGATGATACCAAAGTTAGACGAGTTTTTGTAGACGGAGAAGCAGGGTTAAATCTATGCACTTTAAAACTAATTAAGGCATTAGGTATCTTAGAAGCATGTGTAGACATGACCAAAAGTATTGTCATTAAAGCTTATGATGATGAGGAATGAAAATCAAAGGGGGTGGTAACACTTCCTATTAGAATTGGTCCTGCAGTAATGGAGACAAAGTTCCAGGTCTTGGATCTCACCCTCCCTTATAACCTTCTACTAGGTAGACCATGGATTCATGCCATGAAGGCGGTCCCTTCCACATATCATCAGTGTCTTAAATTTCCTTACAATGGCACAAAAATAACTATAGATGGTGATCTTGATCCATTTCAATATTGCACCAATCTAAAAGAGATCCCCCAACGTCAAGTGCCAATGAACCAAGAGGGTTCATCGTCCAATCCATCTTCCTATGTTGATCCATCCACACTCACTCAAACATCTATTTCACCCTCAATTCCTACCAATCCTAGGGTTGAGATCCAAGACAAGGGTTGTGGAGAGTATTACATGACGACATCTTATTGTTTTAGCCATTTTATTCCTCCTAAGTCATATGGTTTACGTACAACAGGTAGGGGATAGTCTATAGTCACTATACATGTTCCTCCCACAACAAATTTCATTAAATGGGGAGAATTAAGCAAAGAGGCTGTAAATACAGAAGATGTCACTTCCTAGTTATATCAGGAAGATGATGAAGAACCTCTCTCACTTGCTCACATTCCTACAGATCTATATGGAAAGGGTTTCACAATCATGCAGAGCAAGGGATATTATGGACAAAGTGGTTTAGGCTTAAACCAAGATGGGAGGATTGAACCAATATTTGTTTCTCAGTGGCCAAAAGGCGTGGGTCTAGGGTTTCAACTGATTCAGATTGGCATTCCTATTACCACATCACCCTTAATTGAGGAAGTAAGTGCTTTAGAAGATATTAAGACATCTCACGAACCATTGGACCAATATCATTGTGACTCCCTTGACTCTAATGATTATGAGTGGGATTCCCTATCCTCTACTTCTTCCATGGACCTTAACAAGTTATTTGGAGAACTTGACTTGATGTTAAGTTCCTCACCAAATCTATTGAATTCCTGTCCACCAAAGAAAATGACAAAAGAGGAATGGTTTAAACACTACTATTGGGAATCACTTGATCCTACCTCTTGGCAACCTAAGCTATCTGTTTCAGATCGTCAAACCTTGGCATTAGGCCCACCTATCAAACCACCTAGATCCAAACCTAAGAGCAAAAAGGACCTAGTACAAGACTTTTGTGACCACCTGAATAATTCAATCTTTACCTTGACCCCATTAAACTTTGATAACTTTGACGATGACATGCCCTTAGTTTATCCCCAACTCATTGATTGGGACTAACAAGACACACCCGTCTTAGACATTTTTGAGAACGACGAAGCAATTGCTGAGTTCCTGGGATTACGAGAAGGCATACCAAATGGTGATCATAAGGATAGTTTACCATTGAATTGGACAACAAAGCATACTTTGGGGAATCTATTCAACCCTCCAGTCGCAAAAATGAGAAAAAGAATAAACAAGATAAAAAGGATGAGTCTCTAGGTGAAAATCGAAAGGCACCATTAGAAAATGAAAAAGTAAAAAGAAAGGACACATCTGAAGGTGAAAACCTCTCTAAGGCACCTAAGGATGGAGGTTTGAACATTCTCCCCATTGCATAGGAAAAGTTTCCCATGCTCGTGGAAGAATCAGTAGAAGTCAACATAGGCATAAAAGAGAATCCTCGACTGGTTTATTTTGTAGCGTCATTGACAACAGAAGAGCAACCAGAGTTCCGCAAATTCTTTGCACAAAGACATATAATTTTTGCCTGGTCATATGCAGACATGCCGAGATTGGATCCTAAACTTGTTCTACATCATTTTCCCTTACAACCAGGTGCCAAACCAGTGAAACAGAAATTGAGAAAAATGCACCCACAAATTGCTTTACTAGTCAAGGTAGAACTCAAGAAGCTGTTAGACATTGGTTTCATAAGATCAATCGACTATGCCGATTGGATCTCCAATCTTGTACTAGTCACTAAACCAATTGGGGGCATCTGCATCTACACTGATTTTAGAGATATCAACAAGGCTTTCCCGAAGGATGACTTCCCTTTGCCTAACATAGACATGATAGTTGACATGATAGCGGGATATGAGATGTTGTCCCTTATGGATGGATTTTCAGGATATAACCAGATCAGAATTGCAACTGAAGACCAACCTAAGATGGCTTTCACTTTTCCTTAGGGAATGTATTGCTGGAATGTTATGCCCTTTGGAATCAAGAATGCTGGAGCAACCTATCAATGTGCCATGGCCACCATCTTTCATGATCTAGTACACACTCTTATGGAAGATTATGTCGATGATCTTATTGTAAAATCCAAGACAAGGGAAGAACACTTACAAGTTTTAGACAAGATATTTCAAAGGCTGGAGAAGTATAAAGTGAGACTCAATCCAAAGAAATGTGTGTTTGGAGTCGAATCAGGAAAGTTGCTAGGCTATATCATTTCCAGATGAGGCATTGAAGTGGATCCGGCTAAGGTGAAAGAAATCATCGACATGCTTCCACCCACTAATCTCAGTCAACTAAGGACCGTACAGGGAGGACTGCAATCCATTAGAAGATTTATAGTGCAGTTAGCAGATAAGACACATCCTTTTCAACATCTACTTAAGAAAGGAGTACCCTTTACATGGACAACTAGGTGTGGAGAGGCTTTTCAACTAATTAAAGAATATTTTCTCACACCACCAGTCTTAATGCCACCTGTTGAAGGAAGACCATTGATTCTTTATATTACAACAACCCATTCATCACTCGGAGCATTGCTTGCACAGAATGACGATGAAGGTCATGAAAGGGCAGTCTATTATATCAGTTAGACTTTGGTAGGTTATGAGCTCAACTATAGTACTATTGAACGTGCCTATCTTGCCGTAGTATTTACTACCCAAAAAATAAGGCATTATATGATAAACCACCAAACAATGTTGATTGCTAAAATAGATCCTCTAAAATATATTCTCAGCAAGGCAGCATTAACAATGCGACTGGCCAAATGGGTTACGATACTTAGTGAGTATGATATCCAGTATGTAGAAAGAAAGGCTATTAAAGGACATGTCATTGCTGATCAGTTAGCTGATGCACCCATACAGGAAGATCACCCATTAGTTGTGGATTTTCATGATGAGTTCATATTCACAATTGAAACAAACATAACATGGAAACTATACTTTGATGGCTCACATACAAATCATGGCTAAGGGGCTGGTATACTGCTTATCACACCACAGGGTGATTCCATCCCTAAGTCATTCGAGATTGCATTTCCATGTACTAACAACATAGTAGAGTATGAAGCTCTAGTGATAGGGTTATGCATGGCAGTCAAGTGGAAAATTAAGAACCTAAAGGTATATGGCGATTCCCAACTAGTAATCAGATAGGTAAATGATGATTATGAGACTAAGGATGAGAAGCTTGCTCCCTACAAACGCATGGATGATAGCTTTAAAGAGTACTTTGACAAAGTCGAATTTCATCAAATATCTCATGTTTTAAATAGGGCAGCAGATGCTATGGCTACAATTGTATCACTTCTCGACATATCTAACAACGTGCCTAAGTTTGAGTTCTTGGTAGAACAACTTTTGGTCCCCGCCTATGATATCCCAAATTCTAAAATGGTGTGTGACATTGTTGGTCCTGATTCCCCATGGTACAAAAAAATCTATGACTACCTTCATGCCGAAGTCATACCCATTGGCCTATCAAATAATCAACGTAGGACATTCCTCCGCAAGTCAGCCAAATACACCATGGTCAGAGACACCCTATATAGATGCGCCTTAGATAATACCCTACTGAGATGTCTTGATTCTACTGAAGCACAAGAAACCTTGCGTGGGGTGCATGAGGGTATATGTGGTTCCCATTCTAGCGGTCCTACTTTAGCCAAAAATATTATGAGACTGGGTTATTACTAGCCTACTATGGAAAAAGACTCATATGTCTTTGTAACGAAATGCCGCCAATGCCAAGTTTATGGAGACTTGATACATGCGCTAGCATAGGAGCTCCATCCTATAACGTCACCATGGCCCTTTGCCCAATGGGGACTTGACCTCATAGGTAAGATCCAGCCCACATCATCTAATGGACAAAAATTCATTATCACTTCCACTGAGTATTTTATGAAGTGGATTGAAGCCATTCCTATGACATACATTACCAACACACAAATTTCTAAATTTATCCTGAACTATATCATTTGTCAGTATGGTATTCCTCAGTCTATAATCATTGATAATGGTCACCCATTTAAGAACCAAGAAGTCCGCCACCTTTGTAATGAATTTTATATTCAACATCACTTTTCTACTCCATACTACCCACAAGGAAACGACCAAGTAGAGGCATCTAACAAGACCATCATTAGAATCCTCAAGAAGACTGTCAATGATGCTAGTCGTGACTGGCACTTACAGCTTAATCTTTCCTTATGGGCTTATCACACAAGTATCCATACTCCTACTGGTGCCACTCCCTATTCACTAGTCTTTGGTTATGAAGCTATTCTTCCTATTGAGGTTGAGATTCCTTCCCTTAGGGTATCCTTGAAAGGCCACATTGATAATGGAGAATAGCTAGTCTCGAGACTCCATGAGCTAGAATTCCTGGATGAGCGAAGACAAAAGGCATTAGACCATCTTCAAGCATATCATAATCATCTTTGTCGTAGCTATAATAGGAAGGCCTTAAACAAAAATTTTGACATTGGTGACCTGGTTTTAATGGAGAACCCGAAGAATCAAGCAAAAAGAGACAAACCAAGAAAGTTTGAACCAAACTGGTTAGGACCTTATATTGTTATATAAGCTTTTGGATCAGGAGCATACCAAATCTCTACTTCTGAAGGAGAACCATAGTCCTCGCCAATCAATAGTTTGCATCTGAAGAAGTTCTACGCATAGCTTCTGGGAGCCTTTGTCTTAATTAGCAGAAAATATAAAAAAAATCATAAAATCAAAAAATCGTTACCAAGGTGAAAACCTGGCAAACAGGCGTCTTGGTAACACCAAAAAAATTAGATAATCTAGAAAATAGTAAAGACAAATAATTCATCCAATAGTGAAAACCACTTCAGTGGCTCTTTGGATAGGTACCATAGTGAAAACCTGGCAAACAGGCGCCATGTGTACTTCACTCTGCTCCTTTGTCTACTATTATTCTAATCTACCTATCCCTGTACATAGTCCACCTCCCTGTACATAGTCCACTACCTTGTACATGTCCTTACCCTTTACATACACCTTATCCCTATACATACTACCTATCCCTATACATATCCCTTATATTTCATATCCATCGCTTATATATACCATTCATAATAAGTGGTAGTCTTTCCCATAACCTAAACAATTGACATCGAGTGCATTTCATATCCCCCATTTTATCCTATTCATAATCAATTGGTCTTATACTCGACTAGGGGAAAACACTTGATGTGTGTCATATTGATTCTTCCATTGGATGTGTTGCAGACGTAAAACCATAGAAAAATCCACAAACATCACAAAATGACCTGAGAAAATACAAAAACATCAAAAAACTTCAAAAAGACAAGAAAATCAAAACATGTCAAAAATCCAAAAGAAACAGAGTCAGAGTCAGTCACACTTGTCAGTCTTTGTTATTTGCCAAACTACGTTGCCTCTGCGACTGGACGTAGGCAAGGCCATCTGTTGATGTGCCCCTGAGGCATTAGGTTAGTCCGTTTAGGTTTGTTTGTATAAAATCATGATTCGATCCATATGTCTATATGACAAGGTCATTGGTCGTGTCAAACTATGAGGTCTCTGCGTGTATAACGTAGGCAAGGCCATCAATCGATGAGCCCCCGAGGCCACACTAGGTCAGTCCATTAGGGTTCATCACATTCACTTTCACAAACATCTTCTATTTTCTTGTCAGTCAAAGTCAAGTCGAACTACGAGGTCCCTGCATGTATAATGTAGGCAAGGCCATCAATCGATGAGCCCCCGAGGCCACACTAGGTCAGTTCTGTAGGGTTTTTCGTCACACACAGTCAATTGTTAGCACACCATATCAAGTCATGCATTAATCTGGTGAACAAGTCAGCAATGTCTCTAAGTCAAATCAAACAACTTGCAAAACAAAATAATCAAAACAGATCAACAAATGTCTGCTACAGGATGTGTCCTTCCTAGAAACAGACATTATCACGGTAAGCATCTGGTATCTTATTCAGGATGAGTCCTTCCTGAATACAGCTATCGGAAAAACAATATATGTCTTATACAGGATGAGTCCTTCCTGCATAATCAACATTGTCAAACAATCAAACATAGCCTTACACAGGCTATCACATCAACGGTATCTGACTCAATGTCTTATACGATACATGTCTTTCTGAAACCAACCTTTGTCATGCCTTATACAGATAGTCATAACATCAAAACTAGACTCACAGTCTTATCCAGTAAGTGTATTTCCTGACATCAAGCTCTATCAATCAACATGAATCAAACAAACAAGATCAAGTTTTGGCAAATATTTTACTAGATTTTTGACTTTTTGACTTATTTATCTTATCTTTTCATTTGACTTTATGATGGGAATTATGTTACTAGCTTTCTCAAGGATGTCCCATGAAGGATTTAGAGAAGCAACGATGTATCACAATTCTATTTTGTTTGACTGCTGTTTGTCGACTGTCTTTTAAATTTGATTTTGAGTCACGTTACTAGTTTCCTCAAGGATGTCCCATGAAGGATTTAGAGGAGCGATGACATCTCATGACCCATCTTTTACTTTGTTTGTTTTCTATGGTTTGTCTTGACAAAAAGATTGGGGCAACTTGTGCCCTTAGTATGAGTTAACGACACTCCTTGTCTACGACTGTCTGTTGTTAGCAAGTGGATTACCTTGCACACCTTGATCTATGTCATATCATGGTGTTTGTCTCCATTTGTATTAGTTCCACCCAATGATGATAAAGTGCAATACCTTTTGTGATACAGCAAAACATTGAAGATTCTTAATACTAACATCTATCACATCTCTTTCATTATTTCTCAATCTTTCTTTCCGCACTAACAGTTCTTATTTCTTGCATTATGACGGAGTCCTATGACACACAACAATACAAGTGATCCTGCATACACATACATGTTAGAAGAATGCATACATCTAGGCATTTATCATATTTAGGAAATCATGACATAATGGACATTCATCATCATACAATACATATCATAAGCATTCCATGTACAAATTAAATGTAAACACATGCATCACATTGCATTTGTATAGCATCACATGTAGCATGCATTATACATATGACATCATATAGCATCTCATAATTATAAATTGCATACATCATATAGCATCAACATTATATTATTAGTTGCATAAACATCATAAAATAAATATGACCATCCATCACATAGGCATATAATATAAACATCACATATATAAATAAAGACTGCATAATCACTACATATAAATGCATATAATGAGAATCACCACCAAAATCATAGATATATATCTCGCTCAACAGTGTCACATCACAATGTCATAATGTATCAATAATACATGGAAGCCGGCAGGCTATAGAATCATAATACAATGTCTCGAGGCATATCAAGAAGTATCCCTATCCTGAATTGTCGCTGCTATCGTGGCTAGAGTGCGTGGATGAGTGATGTCGGGAACTTGATGACCTGTGAGTTGAGGGAGGCCTGTCATATGGACCTACTCTGTGTGGCTGCTCCACACCCTCTGTGCTAACTATCTTGGTGTGGGTCCTGGTCTATGACCTGCTACTATGTGCCTGTGAGAAGTTGGGAGCCCATCTCTTTGGAGGAATCTCTGCCTCATATAAATCATAGTAATAAGTCTCTCTCTCCCCAGCTCTAACTAACTCTCTAGCAAAGGAAACTGATGGTCTAGTACATAAGGCTTTGAGCTTTGTAAATCTCTGCTTAGTCTCCTATCTCTGAGCTATGGCTTGATCCTTGTCCATCACTGCTATGTCCCTCTCCATCTGATACGCATCCCTCTCGGACATCAAGACCCTCATCTACTCCTCCAAGGATGCAACCTGAGAATGCAATGTATCTGTGTCAGGATCCACTGCCCTTGTATCATCCTGCCTGGCCCTCACTACCCCATCCTCCTCCTCATCCAACTCCAAAATCTGGTCCTGAATTAATCTCTCATGATCCTCGTCCTCCTCATCGTCCTCCTGATAGACACCCAGCAAGCCCAAGGCATCAATCTTTTCCTCCTCTCTACCTGCCTCCTCCTCTGCAGGAACATTTGGAATGACCCCCTCTCTGGGATGCTCCCCCTCTCCACCTATCACAACATCCACCTCCTCCCCTCCTCTCCCAATATATGGCATGGCCACATCCTCATCCCCTCATCCCTCCTCAGGGATTGGTGACAGTGGTGGCCCTCATCCTCTTCATCCACGTCTCCCTCTCCTGCCCCCTTATCATCCACCTCAGCCATCATCTCCTCCATCACCTTAGCCTCCTCCATCTCCCTGACCTCTACCTCTGCCACACCTGCCTCGAGGACCTGTCCCTCACTGCTCTACCGGTGCTGGCTGCTTTGGATCTGTCAACGTAATCGGTCTTTGTACTGCCCACCACTGATCGTACTCCTTTGTGGTCCCTGGGTCTGCTGGACCATCCCTCCATCCCCATGGAACTGTCTATAGTGCATCAATGTCTACCTTGGCTATGGCCACTAGAATCTCTGGACCCCATAGGGGGATCTCTCACAATGACCTTGCAAACTTAGCCTGACCTCTCGGCACATCCTGTACCTCTCCAAACTACCGCAGGACATGATTTGGAAAATGACGCTCTATAATGTGGACATGTGACACTATCCTCCCAATCAAGAAATGTACCTATCAGCAAAATGACAAATACTCATCCTCGTCTGACCAATCTGCGCAGCCCAAGTATGGTCTCTATGTAAACTGGACCATTGTGTCTATGGCATGCCTGAAGTAACCTGTATCTCCTATGTGGTGCTGAGTGTTAGCCCCCCCATAGCGGAAGGCATAAGGAGCTCCGTGTGGAAGGTCAACTGTCACTGGTGGATAGAAGATAGTGATGTGTTCCCACGCCCATACCATCAGGAGTGTGGTACCACAACTCATAGACTGTGCCTCTTGATAGGCAATGTCATGTAAATGAAAGTACAACATACTAAGGAGACAGGGACCCCATGCGTATACCTCACGTCTCTCTAGCATCCCTACTAGCATGTCCCCCCACCCCATGGGAAAACTATGACCTCAACGGTCAAGAAGCACTATACCACCTATCAAAGTACATACTAAACAGTCTAATTGCCTATATATTTGAGCTAACACCTACCACCTAATCTCATAGTGGTCAAACCCTAATTGTCTAATGTCTGTGTGTGGATAGTATTTACACATCTCGGCCACACCCCTCTGGGTATCATACCTCACCTGCGTGCCTCTAATAGGAAGTTTGAGTATCCTGTATACATCCTCCAATGTAACAGTGGCCTCTCTAGTCGGTAGGTGAAATGAGGATGTCTCCGAGTGCCACCGCTCGCATAGTGCTGTCAATAAACCCCGATTTTCCTGAATCTGGGGCATGTCTGTAACGTGAAGAAGACCAAGGTGCCATAGGAAACATCGCTTTGTACTCTACAAGCTGTCCCTGAATTAGAAAGTCATCAGTCTTGACTCTCATGTATATACTATATCCAACACAACCTGCAATGGCATTATACATGCCTCATGTCAGCCTCAAACATCTATTCTAATGCAAACTAACTATAATTAACTGCTATTCAAATGCGTCATTGTTTGGAAAATGCGTCATTATTTTTCACATGCATCGTTATTTCACATATGCAGTGCATAAAATTCAAATGCATCATTTCATTAAACACATGCATCGTTCTTTTTCATATGCAGCTAACTATATCACGTATGGGTTGCACTATAGCATATGCATTGCGTAAATCTAAATGCGTCAAGGGAAATTCAAATGCGTTGCATAATAAACAAATGCGTCTATTCTAAATGCACATGTAATGCAGATTATCACATGCGGTTCATTAACCTACAAATGTGTCGAACTGCAACAAACCTACGCTAATAGTAAACATGAATTTGCAAATGCGATCTCTTGCATGCAAATGCGTCTTTCACGTATTCAGATGCGGCGTTTTATGAAAATGACGCATACATAAATTTTGAATTAAATGCATAAGATTATGCGCAAATGGAAAATTTCAAAGGTCAAGTTTGAGGTAAATACTGAGGGGTCTGCGTCGGCTGGCCTCTGGAAGGTCCAGATCCTATAAGCTCGATGATGGGTGTTCAGAACAGGGGACATCGCCGCTGTGAGTGCAGAGCAAATTCTCAATTTTCAAAGCTAGAAGGGTGAAAATGAATTGGTTTTTACCCCAATTTCTATATATACCTAGGGTTTTCTTTCTAATGGCCGAGTCAACTACCAATTTCTATCAACCCGTACCCATCCTTAACATTTCCAAACTCAATTCTGTCAACTCCACTACATTTCTGGCTATCCAATGGACTAATCGGGATCATTTCCAAATTTTTCTAATTTTTTTAAAAATTTGTCAATTTTCCCGAGGGGGCATACCTTCACCTGTTTTACACTGGGGCATTATTGGGGCATATTTCTTATCGATTTTCTTTGACACAATGCCGAAATGACATTGTATCAAAGAGGGGCAAATGTAGATACCAAAATCTGGTTTAAGCTTGCGACTTCAATATTCTTAATAATTCGTATTCTCCATGGTCATGATTAAATAATGTCAATTATTTAGTTATTCACTTTAACTTTAATTATTCTATTAATTAAATAATCTTAATTATTTAATTAATTCACATTTTCTTTATTCTATCTGATTAATTAAATAAACGCTTTTTATTTAATTATGTTACTAATTAACCTTAGCCTTCTTGTCAAATTAAATAAATTCTTATTTAATTTACTCTTTATCATACTTCAACTATAATTAAATAAAGTCTTTATTTATTTAATTATTCATTTAAATCCCTTCATCACTTAATTAAATAAATCTTATTTATTTAATTATTCTTCAAATATCAATCTTGAATTAAATGAATTATTTAATTCATGAAGTCTATTTTAACGCATTCCTCTATATTTAGATAATTGTGAGTTATCTAAGTATTCACTTTGACTCGACTTGACATCTCTTTTAATCACTCATTTAACTCTTGCTTTAATGCCTTAGTGGCGTTCTCGAGTAATCTCTTCATCAAATCATTCAATCATCCAGTGCTAACTCAATTGCGTGTACATGCATATTAATTAAATATTCTTATTTAATTAATTAAACCTTGTGCATGCATTCAAACAAGAGTTGCTTTAATCCATATTTATCTTTGTCATGCAAAGATAATTCTTCTGTTTTCAAATACCAAACTTGAAGATTAAATCATTTATTTAATCTTTAATTCTATTTCTAATTTGTATCACTCGTGTCATTACTAACTGTTATTAGAATGCATGACTAATCAATCGATCTCAACCGTTAGTTGATCTTTCGATCCTAGCCTGTCATTCGAATAATCAATTTTCTATAAATTGATCTAGTCTTCATCATTCCAATCTCTCTCAAAATCTTATGACTTTTGCAAGCACTTATCTTGAATCTTCGATGTTTTGCTAAATCACTATCTTAGGCTATACTTGCACGAACTTACGAGAAATCTGAGGGCAATTATACTACACAAGCAAAATGGAGAAGGGCAATTGAGATGAATCATGGAAATACGTAGCAATTTGGTGAGATTGTTTAGTTTTATTACATTTTTTACTTTCCTTTGTTCTTTGTTGCTTAACTTAGATTGCACTTAGATTGCATTGCATGCTTGCTCTTAATCTTGTCTTGTGAATTTTCTAGACGTTACACTAACCATCCATAACCTTCCCAAAACTTCATTCAAGTCATTCAATCTAATCATTCCACATCATCACCATCACCAACCTAGTCCTAGTCACCACTTGTCAAAATGGTCCTAATCATAAACAAGCCCAATCCTAATCATAAGCCCAAGGTCATAATCCAAGGAGTCTATCCCTCTAGGCCAAATCATGAGGGAAAACCTAAGCCCAAGATCATAATTCAAGGAGGCCCTCTCCCTAATGCAAATAATGAAAGAAAACCAAAACCTAAAATCATACTTCGAGGGGCTTCTCCTACTGCCTCTAATGATGACATGAACTATGTTGCATACTTTGAGGAACAAATTGATATGCAAGAGCTTACACACATGTGTGACACCATGCCCACATTCGAAAACAAAGTCCTAGCATCCCAACTTCAAAACCTCCTTCAAACACTTCACCAAATATCCCAACCCCTAGACCACCAAACCATACAAAGCCTTGAAACCCTCTTCCAAGATTTTCAACAAATTAAATCACCTCAAATCCAACACCTCCTAGCTCAAGCCAATCAATTCATTGCCATTTGTCAAATCCAACAACCACAACATCATTCCCTATCCATTTATTATCAACCAATGCCACCTCAACCTAATGTGTCATCTGCTTCCACCTCATACCAATCTAATCCATCCACTTCTTCGTATGTCAATGCCACATCAACCTATCAAGCCACATCATGACAAACACATGTGACTTTAAGTTCTACCTTACAACATAGTCAAACTTCATCATGTTCTAATGCAACAATTGAAAAGGGGAATACCAATCTAGCACATGTACCCTATAACTTTATCATACCATCATCCAATCAAAATCAAAATCCTAAGCCAACACCTTCCACCCCTACACCTCCAAGGGCTACAAGCAAGGAATCAATTGTCGCCATATCATTCAACACATATAATTGAACATACAAAAGAGTCCACAAACATCATACCAAGTCCTTCAAGCCAACCATGTCATTTACAACCCCTTGAGCCAATTCTAGAGTCTCGCCTCATAAGTCCAAATCACCATCTATCATGCTTCTATTTTGTTGACCATCAAGAACATGACAAGTCTCTCCATGAGAAATCCCCTTCCACCTCCATTCAAATAAGTCATGAGCTATGTCAAAAGCACAATCCTGAACATGAGGAAACATTACCCCCTCATCCACATAAAGATCAACATCCTCCTAATGATTTTGTTCATAACACACCTAATGTTATTCATGATCAATATTTCATCTTTGATCAAGACCCCTTTTATGATCAAGAAGACCATGATGATCCCATTAGCCAACTTTATGCATTCCATGGTCAAGAGCTTGCCACCTCACCCATCCATGATACACAAACATCCACTTCCCATGATGAGACAAGTGTCTCCAAAGCACACATAGAAGATCAAACAAATTCCTTGGATCTAAGTGAACACAATGCTAATAAAGATCCTAATGATCCTCCATCACCCACTATCGACCCCATTGCAAGTCCTCCATCATATCCTATTGGTCTTTCCACCCTCATTCATGAATGTTACTCCTTAGAACAACAACAACTATTATCTTCCCTTGCTTCATCTTCTCCATCTAATAAGGAACTCATGTCTAGTGTTCCACCTACACCTAGTCCCATTGTTCATCACATACTCCAAAACATGAAATACAAAGGTAAAGGTTTATGCCTTCATGAACAAGATATTTTGGAGCCTATACATGTCAAAGTCCCTCCTCCACGCTCATATGGCCTTGGATACACACACCAAAGACACCAATCTCAAGATGTTGGTACTTCCTCCATGCATCCTACATCCACCTCCTTCCATCATAATCCCTATCATACACCAAAGACATATGTTTCCATTCCAACTCCATCATCCTAAAAATGTCAAAAGCATGTGACCATACGCCTTCCAGCATCAAATTTTCCACCATTACTTCCAACTCCTAATATCCCTCCATCCACTTTACCACCATTACTCCCAACACCTAATATCCCTACCATCCAATCCTCTTATCCATCTACCCATAAATCCTCTAAACATCTTAATCATGACCAATCAATGCACACATTGTCTAAACATAAAGCTTCTGCTCATTCCACCAAACCCAAGGGATTCCAAAATAAAAATTTGGATGCCTCTACACATAAAGTCAAAAATTCTAAAGGTCCTAATGCCTTTGCATACAATTGCAAAAAGTCAAAGCCAAGTACATCTAAAAAACTATATAAGCCCATACCTCCAAAAGAAAAGTCTAAAAACAAAATGGTTTGGGTACCTAAGAAAAAAGAAATCAAGTCAAACAAGGCATCAACATCAGAAAAATACCAACCATCCCCTTCCATCCAAAATGCACATTCCATTCAAAAATCTCAAATTCCTAAAACCCACAAGCAAAATAAAAATCATAAAAATACTAAGTCTATGTGGGTACCAAAAGCTCTACATCCACCACCTCCTAAGCAAGCATCTCCATTGCTTTATACACCCCGTCCACATCAAAAGCTTCAACATTTATCACAGTGTGTGCAACCATTGGTCATGGCTCCCTTCCATTTCACACCAATTCCACATACCTCCATCCCCTCACCCTTCACTCATTATCCTACATATCCCCCCCACCACCTTCCTATGGTCCATGCTTTTGGCTAAGCTTCCCCATTCATCTTTTCCATAAGTCCCATATAATCCCTATCATCTTCCCTACATAATCCGCATCATAATACACTATTTTCCTACATAATCCACATAATAATCCATCATCTACCTACTCCATCTCCCTTTCATGTCATCCCTTACCAACATCTATGAGCATAATGAAATTTGACATGGTCCATGCAATGAAATCCATCCCTAGTGGGACTATCACCTTTCATGCAACTAGACACTTGAGTACCTCCTATCCATATTCCCCTTCTCGTATCCAAAAAGTCAAAAAGTCAAAAAAATAAACAAAAAAAATAAAAAAAATAAAAAAATAAAAGTATAAAAGTAAAGAAAAAACCCTTAGTCCAACGGTGAAAACCTGGTAAACAGGCACCCTGGATAACTACCATGAGGAAAACCTGGCAAACATGCATCATGTGTAGGTTGATCTTCTATGTCACTTACACTTGGGGGCACAATATCTTATCTATCCAACCTATCATTCATGTCATATCATTTCCGTCCTACCTACCATCTTAGCCATCATACATACCTATCATATTGAGTCCATTCATCCACCCTTCTTCTTTTGATCTTGATGAAGATATAGGGGTAAAGGTTGAAACATGTTTTGGGTATCTCTTGACATACCTCATCCTATCTAAACCAATCATATCATTATCCTATTGTCATACATTTTGTCATGAAAAATCCTAAGTCTTGTACCTAGAATGGGGCATGTTATTCCTAAGTGACATAGTCTTTGGAGATCACATCCTTGCTCTCTTATGATGCATACATCCATTCCATTCACTATGACCTATCCTTTCCATCCATCCATATATCATGAGCCTTTTTCCCATCACCCACCTTTTCATCCATCAATCCCATCTATCTCCTTGCACCTAGACTTGGTTTTCCCCTTGTCATTGGTATCTAGCACAAAGGCTACTCAAATTTTCATCCTTTGACACCTCAAAACATTTCAAAAAAAAAAAAAAAAATCCCCAAAAAAATCCAAAAAAAAAACATTTCAAAATCAAAAAAAATCAAAATATTTCAAAAAATCCAAAAAATCAAATATTCTGAAAATACAAAAAAATCAAAATATCCCCAAAAATACAAAAAAAATCAAATAGCCAACACAAATCCAAGCAATAAAATCAAACCAAATTACTTCATCCAATCAACTCAATCGAATTAATCCAAGCAATAATCCAAATGCAAGTCAATCCTTAATCCATACCAATCAAGTCAATCAATCTTGTCAAATTATCCAATCACATTCTTTGGTCTTGATCCTGATCTTGTTGTAAACCCAATCAATCAATCATCACCATCTTTGTGTTGATCTAGGGATATGTTGTTCCCTGCAATGACAACACTATCATCATCAATCAAAATCAATCAGTCAATTATCAGTCATCCTTGTGTTGATCTAGGGATATATCATTCCCCGCAATGACAACACTATCATCATCATCAATCAATCAATCAATCAACGGTTTACAACTTGACAGGGGCAATACCTTGTTTTTTTTTTGAATCATTTGTGCATGCTTGCTTGTGTGTGTTATCATTTTATGTTGCATTTGTATCACATCCATATCATTTCCAGCTAATATTCATATCTTGTGTATGTTGGAATAGCTTTTTTCATTATCCTTTGCATCTAAGGTCACATAATACCTTTTGTGCATTAGGACTTAAATGCTCTAATTTTACTTCCTCATATGTCTAGACAAGATTGTATTACACTGGGGCACAAGAAACATCGTCACCTTGGTCTTTATATCTTGGTGCATAACGTCTAGTGCTATATCAAACATCATGGTTGCTCACCTTCATTGCAACATAGCACATACTTTCATCTCCTTCATCCACTTTCTATCTTGCATCATTCGTCTTGTCCCTCCCTTTATCATTTCATTTCAAGAGCTTACCCATGTTTGTTCAACCCACCTATCCTCTCGAGGGGGCATCATCATTCCATCATCCTATCTTTCTATCATTATCCATTTTCCTCTATCCATACCTTAACTTCTTTGAAATGATGTTAATCGACACAAATATCATAATCTCGAACATCATCTCAAAGAGGAGCAAAATGTAGACACCTAAAAATGTCCTCTTACGATACCGTGTCACAACATCACATCATTTAGACACCTTGTAGCATCTTTTGCCCTAGGTACCCATGTCATCATCTAATTAGTTAAATAAATATTATTTATTTGACTAATTTCATTTATTCCCTTCCTATGCACAATCCATCCATTCCTCTAATGTTAATTAAATAATTTATATTATTTAATTAATTAAATCATAATCCATCCATTCTTCTAAAGTTAATTAAATAATTTATATTATTTAATTAATTAAATCATTTCCATCCATTCCTCTAAAGTTAATTAAATAATTTATATTATTTAATTAATTAAATCATTTCTATTCATTCTTCTAATATTAATTAAATAATTTATATTATTTAATTGATGAAATCATAAATTCAACATTAATTAAATAAATCTAATATTTATTTAATTAATAAAATCTTAAAAAGATCTTTTCGCTTTCTTTCCAAAATCTGAACTCATGTGTATCTAATTAATTTATTTAATTAGACAATTCATCAATTATCCTTCTCATCTTTTTCAGGATTTATTTCCGTTAAAAGAGAAAATCAAAAACCTTCTATCTTTTTGAAATCTT
This sequence comes from Sequoia sempervirens, assembly GCA_007258455.2. Lineage (NCBI taxonomy): Eukaryota > Viridiplantae > Streptophyta > Pinopsida > Cupressales > Cupressaceae > Sequoia > Sequoia sempervirens. The sequence goes on from VDFB02179234.1 coordinate 54,096,657, forward strand.
ATCTCATCTCGTTGTATTTCCTCTTTTGTCAAAAATCAAATCCCTATTGAATCTTATCGAATCTTATCTTCGTCTATATCGAAACTCTATAAATCTAACCTTTCACAAGCCATTTAGGGACAATTCTTCAGAATCCTTATGCTGTCAAAATCATTCTTCAAATCTTCCATCCATCTCCATCTATCACCTTTATCGCGTCATTATGCTGCATAATTGAGCAATCAGCATTCCTCCAACAATCAACCTTCAAAATATTGCATTCTTATGTAGGTGGAGAAGAGCCATGGAGGTCAATCAAGTGTAGTTTGAAAATTGGTTTGCATGTCCTCTATTTATTTTCATTTTCATTCTAGTTTGTGCTTCATGGTGCTTGATAGGGTTTATTTATTTTGTTGTTTTCAACACATTAAACCTGCTGATTTTTCCCTATCTACAGATATTAATTTGCTTGTAATAAATTTGGACATATGGCTTCTCAGTGTAGAAGAAAGATAAATCCTAGTACTCCATCATTTTTTGGTCAGTGTTTTAAATGGAAAAAGTTTTGTCATAAGGCATTAGAATGAAGAAGTATGTCTGTCAGTGCAAGTAACATTAAATGCTATACCTGTGGAAGATTTGAACAAGTTGCTAATCAGTGGAATGGATGGTATATACTGAAAAATACGATATGCTACAATTGTAACAATTTTGGGCACATTGCAAGATTCTGCAGGAACAAAAACCAGAACAAAAGAGGTCTAGTTTATCAAGGAAGAAATTCACAGAAAGACAACAAAGGAAAAGAAAAAGCATCTGTGGAAGAGATAAGAGATCAGATGAAGAAAACATGGGTAAAGACAAGTGAATCTGATGAAGGAAACAAGGCTGTATTGGAAGCTCCCTCTAGTAACTCTTTCAGCAATTGACTTTAGGCCAATGGCCTAGGGGGAGTTTTTCATGAAAATCTCTTGTCCCCCTGTGATATAGTTGGCACCGAATTGCAGGATGCCATCAGCCATTGTGTTATTCATTTTTAAAAGTATTAGTAATTATCTGTTGAGTTGGATGAAATGGTATAGATCCGTAGTCGGATTCTTTGCTTGCTGTTTGAGTTTGAAGAGTAACCAAAACTTCTAGGGAAACACATTTAATGCGGCAGGAAGTTAAGTATGTAAAGCTATAAAAGGGAATTTGGAACCCTAATTCATCATTGTGCATTGAAAGAGAATAGTTGGAGAGCCCTGTCAGCAAAATTCCAAAGGTGCGAAAGGTTAATCTAGCAGTGAATTCTTAAGGTATTTCTGTTGCTTATTAATTTCATATCTATTTGGTGATCGATAGAACCCTGTTGGACATGAAAAATGAAATAAACCAAAGGAACAGTAACTTTGGATGAGTATAACACTCAAAAAGTTAGGGATGAAAGAAATCTATTGTCTCCCCCCAAATTAAGGAAGCTTGAAGGATCAAAGCATAAGAATTTGGATATCTGGAATGAATTCCCTCATTTCATCAATGTGGAAGTGATTCAGTTTATCTTGAATAGATTGGATGGTGATATCCTTACTCTAGATAAACCCTATTGAATCTCTGAGGATGTAATCAAGAATCTAACAGGTCTGTGCAATGTTGGTAATATTCTAAAGAAGAAATCGATTCAAAATGTTGAGGTCGAAGCCCTACCTAGAATAAGGGGAGATCAGAGGGCTCTGATAATTGCATCAATTAAAGATCTGTTGAAAAGGTATGTTTCACATAGAATCTCATATAAGATCTTCTTCAGAAACCGAGAAGGATCAACCTTAGCAGGTGCTGTATATATCGCTCATAAAATGATAATAGAAAATGAAGACTTTGACCTATGTAGTCTGATGAAGGATCAACTGATGGAGAATGTACAATTAATAAAGGATATTGACTACTCATTTAGGTTTGGCACCCTTGCAATATGCATTATGATGTATTTTCTAAATTGCTTGCCTCTGAATGACAATGTGGTGTGGAAAGAAAATATACCATTCTGCAAGCAAATCTTTAAGCATTACAACTCTTTTGAAAATGGGGAATGAGTTTATGAAAATTTCTTTAGAAAGGTGTTAGAAAATTTTGGTGTAAGTGTTACCCCTCTTCCGATAAAAATAACTGAAGTTGGATCATCCTCTAGAAATACATAGAAAAAGTAGAAGAGAGGAAGAGATTTGGTTGGTGTCATTCCTCTGACACCCAAGTTAACAAAAGTTGAAGAAAAGGGAAATGATAGTTGGTTGTGGATGTAGTGGATGAAGAATTTGATGAATATACTCCTAGAGATCAATGAAAACTAGGTGAACCAGAAATAATAATAGCTGAAGATAGTGATGAAGAAGGTGCTCTGTTCAAATCAAAGATAATGCAAATTATTTAGGATGAAGATGGGATGCAAAAGATATCTTACATATGGTTGAATGAACCATCTTATGAGCAGGATCTCATTGAGAACACTTTAGGAAGATACTTTTATGATAACAATATTGAATTGGAGAGTTTGCAGGATGCTCTCCCAGAAGAACTGACTGAGTGTGTTAAGGATGCTATGGAATCTGTGCCTCTAGGTAGGAAAGAGGAGGAAATAATTTCCCATTTGAAGATGCAGTTTAGGCTATCTCTTGCTAAGTTGAAGAAGAAAATGAATTTGCTAAGACAGTGCATTATTCAGCCAATAAAGTCTTCAATTACTGTCTAAGGTGGCCTCATGTGGCCAGCAAGTACAAGGATAAGTTGGAGGAAATTGAAAAAGAGCTTGTGAAAATTGGACATGATTATAGTATGTTTTTGGAAAAGGATGGAAATGTTAAGAAAAATGTTTATGATCTGTAGGCTGAGCATGCAAAGGTTCACTTTGCTAGAAATACTCTCATGGACACCTTTTGGAGAGTAAAAGATCTGACTGAAGGAAGACTAGAGAAAATGATTGAAGTGCTAGAGAAAAGAGAAAAGCTGGAAGAAACAATCACCATTCCTGAATCCCTTGTCCATATTATCAATAAGATATCAGAGAATAACAACTTGATTATAGCTATTGGGATTGCGGTGGACTCTTGGAAGAAATTCCTTCCAAAAATTAAAGCTAAGTATAAAATAATCTTCTAATTTTTGTAGCAATTTCTCAAATTTTGATCCAACTCTCTATTTTGCAAAGGGGAAGAATAAGAAGAGAAGTATAGTAAAAAATTACAAGGAGAGCATAAGAAATAGAATCTTTGTCATTAATGTCAAAGGCGGAGAGAATGCAGTGAAAAATTCCTTGACATCAAAGGGGGAGTAGTAGTCTTGGTTTTGTTGAGTTTTTGGTTTTGACACTTAGTAAATTTTTCAATAAGTGTTGCCATCAATGCCAAAGGGGGAGATTGTTGGAATATTGCTTTGAGAGATCATTTTTTGCTACTTGTGTTGTCATTGATGGCAACTGGAGTTAGCAGTATGGTTTGTAGTGTTAGTATTGCTCCTACCGGCAAGGGAAGTAAGATTCTGTAATCTACCGGTAGAAAGAATGAAGAGCAGAATATCAGGTTGATAAGCTGATCTGATCACTTCACCAGATCACTATTTTGTGGTGTGGATCTCCAAGGAAGTATTCCTAGCATGTATACTATCCTATTGATGATTTTTGTGGTGTCACATTAGTCGAAGTTCGAGTTAAGAGGTTTCGTAGTATGGTTCATGGTTTATTCTCTCATTTTGGCCAACATGTTTTATATGGCGTATCACGGATGTATGTGCAGTATGTATTTAGCTATTTCTTATGTTTGGAACTTTGTTTTGGGTCCCTACTATAGTCTAGCTGACTTTTGTGGGTACACATCAAATCTAATTAACAATTTGAGCCGACATAAGCAAGAATATTATATTTTGTTGTGAAGTCGACATACAATGAATTCTTGATTAGCGGGTATATAAAGGAGATTGGAAAATCATTTTGAAGTGAAGTAGTGTGGTAGAGATAGAAGTGTGTGTGTATCAAGAAGAGAGAAAAAAAGGACAAATTAGTTATTTAAGGGTAGAAAAAGTCTTGTATGATAAGCAGAGCAAAGCAGAGCAGAGTAGAAGTGTGAACTGGTCAAAAGATCCAGAATCTAATTATGAGCTTCATTGGAACTAAATCCAGGCATTTGTAGATGCTGTATTCTTAGTTCAAAATTTTGTTGTAACTTTAATTATACTTTATAAGGCAGTGAGCCTTTCTCTCTTGATCAGTGAGCTCTAGGAAATGCGCTTGAATGAAAGTGCATTCCCCTCTTTTATCATACTTTTAATAGAGTAAACATTATGGATTAATCTCCACCGTGGTTTTTCCCCTAAAAGGGTTTCCATGTAAAATTTTTTGGTGTTATGGTGCTCATTAATGTGATTTCTTGTTTCCCTCTGTTTATATGCTGTGAATTCTATTTTAAGTTCAAATATTGTTGTTGAAAGTTTTAGATCTGATTTGAAAGTCAACTATTATTAAACACTGATTCACCTCCCCCTCTCAGTGTTCTTGGTGTCCAACAATATTATTTCTCATTGGTGTAGAAATTTTTATGTTTCCTCTAACCCTTGAACTTTCTTTTAAATTATTTCTTTCCATTTCTTTGCTCAACATTGTTAGAATTCTTATGGGGACACTTACCCATAAAATCCCTAATTCTCCATAATTGAAATGCTTGAAGGGTAATTTTCCTTTGTACTTACCAAAACCTCTTTGTAGCTTCTTGAAAAATTTGCTTCTTCCAAATTTGATCCAAAATTAGAATCTTCATCAACCTACTTCTTAGACACTCTGAAAGTAGCCTCTTTCCTTATATAATCTTCACTTTCAAATCTCATTTCAAATGCAGTTAAAGTTCCATGCAATTCAATCAATTTTAAAATATTTAAATCCTTAGCTTCTTCAATAGAAGAGATTTTAGGATGAAACCTTTTGGGGAGAGATCTAAGTACCTTCTTCACAACAATATTCTATTCCAAAATTTCACCAATACCTTGGATATGATTAAAAAATTCATCAACTTAGAGCATGAAAGTAGCAATGTTCTCATCTTCTTTCATCTTCAGTCCTTCAAGATGAGCTCTATAAGTCCGCAACATTGCCTCTTTGAATTTGTCATCACCTTCATATATTGTTTCCAATTTGTCCCATATGTCCTTTGCTGCTTTACACTACATTACTTTCAAAAATTTAGAATTAATCAATGCACATAAAAGAGCATTCTTTTCCTTAGCATTAAGTTCAAGAGAACTCTTTCTGGCTTGATCCCTAAGAGGAAGATTTTTAGGAGGCTTATATCCTTCTGCAACTGACATCCAGATGTCTATTCCTAAAGGAATAAAATAGGACTCCATCCTAACATTCTAAAATGCAACTGATATCTACCTTAAGCTCTTAGGATTTTTAAAGGAGCTTTGCTCTGATAACAATTGAAGGGCACACAATCTACTGAGAGGGGGGTGAATCATGAGATCTAATTAATTAAAAATTCTTAACTTCAACACTACTTACCAGATCATGCAACTTAAAATTTGTTACTATTATATATATTTTTAACATGAAGAGAACTTAACCATACAAGAAAACACAACAAAAGATAACACTAGATATACATGAAAACCCAAGATGGGAAAAACCATGGTGAGAATAGGTACTTGGATCTACTGCCCAAATCTAACATCACAATGCAAAAATAGAATAAGTGGATTACAACATGAAGTAGGTGACAACCTACTTGAGACACCAATCCCCTATTGAATCTTTAGGCACCAACATACTAGAGACAAAAATCACCACCAAAAAGAGACACCAATCCCTACTGAAACAATGCAATAAGTAGAACACTAGTCCTACCATAATACATAAATAATGGTGGATTTGAAATATAACTCTTATATGTACCAAAGTTACAACTGACACTCTTCCAAATTGATAATGATCTTTCGATGCTAGTGCTCCCTCTTTTCTTCATAGTTCTGTACTCAAAATTACCTTACTTGATCACAACCAATAGAGTTGATACATTGCACAACTCACATACACAAACTTGATGCATCTGAACATTTGAAATATATACATGACATTACATTAACAATATTCCATTTAAGATAGGGATTCACATAAAACCAGGATGATATAAGCTGGACCTAAATTCAAATTACATGAAATGTGTAATACAACAGTCTAAACTTTTTTTTTTGCCACCAAAAGAACTTGATGCAGTGTGCCACCACAAGAGCCTTAACTAGGTCCTATCCTCACTCCACATGTAAGATTTGAATTCCACACACTCCTAGCCATTATCACACAGTCCTTGAACTTCAAACAGGAATAAAGAGCCTTCTAACACTTCAAACTTCTTGCACATTGAATATATCCTTTGGAAACTCAAGAAACTAGTAAAACAAGTGTAAAAAAACTTTCCTTACAAACCACATAGTAAACATGTGTTTTTTAAAGAAATTCCAACCATATTTAGAAATATCTCTACCTAAAAGATATCCTTGAGTTGAATTCTAGACCACCACACTCATATTAATTGCATACCCAACATGGTATAATAAACACACCAACTATATGAAGGCAGTCATGTCTCAATGAAACTTAATGTATGTCACTTGATATAGGATATAATTAACTAGATAGTCTATACACTAATAACCAACATGCTTTTGAAACTTTAAGTCAAATGAAAATTATAGTACTTCTACAATCTCTTTCATCTTTGATAGCCTTGATGCCCTTTGATAAAAACTGCCAACAACCTTTGACAATACTTTGGCATCAATAACAACCTATGTTTAACAATTACAACTTCACAGTGAATGACAAAAATGAGAATGCTAAATATGCTTGAATGAAAATGGCAAATAAAGATTTAGAATATCATCAAAGACATCCGATGGAATCGAAGCTTTCTCAAAGTAGCTCTTCCACATGTACCTACACACATAAGAAAAAGAGAAAGGTTGGGTGGTTGTATAGGAGTTTTCCTCAATAAAACCCCCATATTGGTGTTCCCACCTCCAAAAACAACCTTAGAAAAGATAATGGAAATAGAAATAAAATGATAGAGAGAATAATATGCTAATAAAATAGATATAATATGCTCAATGAAAAATATCTTGAAGAGTTACCACTCCCAAGGAAAAAATCAAAGTGGCTTGATTTTGCAATGAAGAAGCAGAGAGAATATCCAAGATGATATCGGCCTCTTCACAAGATAAGCTCGTGTTTACAACAATGGAGTTTACTTTGAAAGTTGTAGAATATTTCTTTGATAGACATGCATAAAGAGAGATGGGGAATACTGTGAATTCTCAAGAAGTATTGTAGAATGCTAAATACTGAGAGAAGAAGGGAGAGTTTTGTATGTTGCTTAAAAATATCCCCGTATTGGATCCCCCTTTGAATTCTCAAGAAAGAGGGTCTTTTTGGTTTGAATAACCTGCTCGAGCAATTCTTGATGATGGTGTAGGTTGGTAAAGTTGCTATACTACCAAAATATGGCAGGTTTAATTTCTAAATGACCAAATCAGTCATGGATTTTCATAGGACATGAGCACAATGCATGAACATCTCCATGACATACACTAATCCATGAGAAAATCAGACATAACAGTTAAGGAACTAGGCATTCTAGATGGTAGAATATGGTTTTGGGTTGAAAGAGAGTATAATCATCTTAAATTATCTAAAGAGGAAGGTGTATGTAATGTGAAATTGCATAGGATGCAATTTATGACATTACAGACATCACTCAACAAGGTAGTTGTGTTTTTTAGGAAGTTTCACTACTAGTTCAATTTTGAGTTGTCTAATTCTTATAGAAGAAAATATTGAGATTCCATGAATAGAGTGAATGAGATTGGAATTAAAATGACTAGTTTTGAGTTGGTAATAGATAATTATCCACTATCTAACCTATGTAATGTTTTCCCACAAACAAGCTCCATATTGGTTGCTCCAACTAAAAAGTTATAGATGATAGCATCAACACATCTAATAATAACTTATCCTTCCATAGTCTCAACATTACTTGAGGTGGTTACTTGTAGATAATTTTTATTTTTTCCCCATTACCATGATAGCTCAAGTAAGGCTCCTCATTAGAAAAGTGGTTATAATATGGTTATAATCTAATGAGACATTTCAATAGATGATAGTAGGTCACGAAATTCTTCCAAGTGATTCACATATTTCTTCCCCCCTATGTGGTTCAAATGTAATTCATCAAACTATTGTACATTATGAAAAGTGTTAGACCAATTTATAAGGAAATTCTCTAAGGCTTTTCTTATATAAGGATTGGATCTTTGTAATGTAAATAGGCTAGAAAAAATAAGGAAAAATAGATTGTAATTAAGGATTGGATCATTGTTAAAAATACAAAAGTACTTTTTCTCTATTGACTTATTTTGTAATAATTATTTCAAATATAATAATATGATTGAATGTTATCAAATTTTAATTATATTCATTACATATATATTTATTGAAGAAAAATAACTAAGATTTATCAATTTATTTTCATAAATATTTGTGTCCAATTATTTTCGTATGTTAGTAATTACTCAAGGAATGATATAAATATTTCATAGATAAAATAAGAAATATGGGAATATGAGGCAGTCCTATATATGACAATCATAAAAGTAGTAAATGAAAACTTCCTTAAAGGAGTTCTAGGTTTGATACTAAAGATAAACATGATCAACATTGTGGTAAGTGTAAGAAGTTGGGTCCACAAAATATTCAAAAAGTGGAAGTGTTTTCCCCAATTTTTAAAATTTGTCACAATTGGACTGAATATTTGAAGCACTTAAACATTGAATCTTAAAAAAGTTTAATATTATGAAATTTAGTATTTTGATTCTAGTTTACAAATTTTTTAATTTATTCTAATACACATACAATAAAAAATAATTTTTAATAGGTGTAACATAAAAAATTGTCACCCTTGACAATTTTGTACTATGTTTTACTCCCCCTAAATTATTGAGCCTAGTTGACACCCTAATTTCCTAAATTATGCATTTTGAGGCCTATTTTTACCATTTTCTAACAAATTGCAAGCATATAACTATTACACATATATTATCTATGTTTGGCATTATTTTATCATTGATGTCAACACTCAGTTTGGGTTGTCATTGATATATGATGATGTGCTAATAGTGATGATTTTTGATGTTCATGGTTGGTTGTCATAACTTGTTTGATGTCAATTAAAGTTGTATTGAGTATGGTTACTATTAACAGAGATGATATCATGATGATATATTAAGATGAGGATTAGAAGAATTAAGATGAAAGTTATAAGTAATGATAAAGTTGGATAATTGTTAATGATGGTATCTAATATGTTGTATGCTCTCTCTTGTTATTTTTGTGAAAGTATGTGTTTCTACAAGAAAATTTTGGTCTCCGGATGTTGGTGAAAGGTTTTTCTATAGAAAGTTCCTTTGAAGGCTATTTGGGAGAATAATCCACATTCATGTGTCTTTGAAGATATGCTCTTGTGGTTTGGGATTCAATGCTTTTGTTTTGTGGATGTTGCACTCTTATCTTTTCAAGTCACTTGTGTTTCCGAGGAAGTTTCTAATAATTACAATGGGTTGATAGTTTTATTGCTTGTCAAGACTTGTTTAGAAAATACTCCACATTTCTCTACATTTTTTTTTCTATTCCTATGGCTTGGTGGACACATTGTTAGTGTTTTTGCATTGTCTTAGTTCATCTTTCATGTGATGATGTTTATTGCAAGCTGGTTTGTTAATGTTCTTTCTCATGGTTGGTCTTTTGGGCTTCTGGGATGATGTGTTTTATTTATTTTTGGTTTGAAGTGGATGTTTGTGGTATGAAAATGTGAAAGAAGTATATGGAAGTGTCGTTGGATGTTAATGGAATGTCTCTTTGTGGTCTGCACATCAATGATTAATCTCTTTGGTGCCACATATTGTTTTGAGTTGATTTTTTGGGTAACTTGTGGATGTTTGTCCAATAGGTCTTGTTCTCTTACTTGTGCTATGTGCTTGGGGGTCTATGCTAGAATTTAGAGTTGTGTTAAGTTAGGGTCCCACCCTATCATGTTGAGAACCACATTGAGTAAATTTAGTTGAAAGTATATTTTTGGGTCAACTAGTAATGTGCTACATATTTCTTCTACATGTTTCCTTGTTGCTGACTTAGAATATTGTGCACCAACATGTGTTGTTTGGGATCACATTGGAAGATGTAATAATCTATTTTTGATCCTCTTTATCTCCTAGATAGGATTTACTTCACTACAATTATTTTTTTGTGGTCAACTTGTTGGGATCATTGTTTATATTCTATTCTAGCTAACCTAATTGGTGTTTTGTGATCTTGTGGAGGATATAAGTGGAAGAAAAAATTAGTTGCAAGTTGAGTGAGAGTGTGGTGGTGTGTGAGTATGGAATAATGTAGTGAGTCATGGAAAACAAAACTTTTATGTGCTTTAACGCCTCAATCAATAGAGTGTATTTTTGAAATATGTTGTAATTCTAAATTTTCATGTATCCTTCTATCAAATAGTGAGTCTCTTCAACAAGTCCTTGTATCTTTCCTTGGGGTTGTGTGCCTCAACCTGAAAGTCCTTTGTATATTTTCCTAAGGTTGTGCACCTTAGCTTACAAGTCTTTTAGGGAGAAGTGTGCTTCCTTAGGCAATGGTTCTTAAAAAATTATAATTCTATAAGTAGTGAGCTTCATATATTATGAGTTTTTTCACTATGGGTTTTCCTTGGGTTTTCCATGTATATCTAGTGTTATCTTGTGCATGTGTGTTCATTGATTTATCTTTCATTTCTGTTGAATTGATTAAGAGTTGCTGATCTGGTTAAGGGTCACTGATCTTGTTAAAGTATAAATTTACATTGTGCTGAAGGGTTTAAATTTTTGAAGATACCGATTCACCCCCCCTCTCAGTATCTAGGTGTGTTAAAAAATTGGTATCAGATCCAAGTTCCTTTGAAGAAGCTTAACTACTTGAGGTGTAGGATGGCACATGATAGATCTTACAATGTACCTAGGTTTGATGGAACAAATTACAACTTTTGGAAAGCAAGAATGGAAGTCCATCCAAACTCTCTAGGGTTTGGTGTTTGGAAATCTATCAAGGATGGTTATACTACTCCTACTGCTACTCCAATAGATCCAGCTGAGATTAGATTGTATGAGAACAATGTGAAGGAAAATATTTCTATCATGAATGGGATAGTTGATTCAAATTTTTTGAAGGTGATGAATTGTAGTTCTACTAAGGATGTATGGGAAAAGATTAGCAACATTTATGAGGGAGATAACAAAGTAAATAAAGTCAATATGTGTAACTTAAAGAGAAAATTTAAGACCCTGAGGATGACAAAGGATGAAGATATTGCTAGTTACATCCTCCAAGTGGATGAAGTGGTTACTGACATCAAAGGTCATGGTGGAGAAGTAAAAGAAGATGCGATTGTGAAGAAGGTTTTGAGATCTCTCTCTAAATCTTATAGTCATAAGGTATCTTCTATTGAGGAATCTAAGGAATCAAATAATTATCTAGTAGATCAATTTTTTTGTGCTCTCATAATATTTGAAATGAGATAGTTTGACAAAGATGCTCCAAAGAAGGATGCATCATTCAAAGTTAGTAAAAAGGTAGAAGATGAAACAATAGATAAAGATGCTAAATTTAATGAGGTAGAAGAAAAATTGTGAGAAGATTGAAGAAGGGCACCAACAAATACAAAGGTATGTTAACTTTCAAGTGCTTCAATTATGGGAGAATTGGTCATTTTTCCTCTAAATGTCCTTTTAATGAATCATAAGATAGCAAAAAAGAGAGAAGTTCAAAAGGAGTGTCTAAATGAGATTAGTTGTTCCCCAGAAGATGAGGATAATGATTCAAATGATGAAATTCTATTCATAACCTTGAAAGTTGGTGACAAAAAGACTAATATTGCAAAGTGTAAGAAACCTGGTACCTTGTAGGTTGATAAAGATAATGAAAAATCAATGGTTGTGTGGACCACATTTCATGCAAAGGAAGAAGCAAATGCTTGGGTGATTGATAGTGGTTGCTCTAACCACATGACTAGTGATAAGAGGAGGTTCATCAACCTTAAGAAGTGGAATGATGGAGTTTTCAAGTTTGGTAGTGATGAGTCAACACAAATTTGTGGAAAGGGTGCTATAACTATTGATGAAAAGAATAAGACTGAGGATGTCCTCTATGTCAAAGGGCCGAAGCATAATCTCCTCAGTTTCAGTCAAATGTGCAAAAAAGGATATAACATTACATTTCATGTCAAAGGTTGTAAGCTCAGGAAGGAAGGGTCCAGAAGATTAGTTGTAGAAGGTATTGGGACAAATGGAAATGTCTATCATCTAAAGGAGGCAAATGGAAGAATCTGTTTATTGGCTCAATTTGGTGAATGTTGGTTGTGGAAAAAGTGGATGGGAGACATCAATTTTGACAATATGGTGAAGATAATTTCTACTCATGTAGTGAGAGATATGCCTAAGATAACTAAGCCCACAAACACATTATGCAAGGAGTGTCAAATGGGAAAGTAGAAAAAGACAAATTTCAAGAGAAAGGAGTGCTTTGCTATAATGCCATTGGAGCTGATTCACATTGACCTATACAGACCTACAAGAATAAAAAATTTAACAAGGTGAAAGGTATTTTATGTTGCTTGTTGATGATTACTCTAGAATGAATTGGGTTACATTTTTAAGAGAAAAATCAGAAGCTTTTGATAAGTTTAATATTTTTAAAGTAAAAGTTTAGAATGTAATGGATGCTAAGATTAGGTGCTTAAGATCAGATAGAGGAGGTGAATTTATTTTAAATAAATTTGAAAAGTTTTGTGAAGATCATGGTATTAGGAGACATCTGTCTACTCCTAAGACTCCTCAGCAGAATGGGGTAGTGGAGAGGAAGAATAGTCCACAATGCAAGAGATGGCTAGGGAAATGATGAAAGATGCAAATCTGCTTGATATGTATTGGAAGGAAGTAGTTCACACTTCTTTCTACTTGCTTAATAGAGTATAGTTGAGGGTCAATTGCACTAAGAACCCTTGTGAGCTATGGTATGGAAGGCCTCCAATTGTTAGATACTTTAGGATCTTTGGGAACAAATGCTACATCAGGAGACATGAAAAAGACCTTGGAAAGTTTGATTCAAGGTGCGATGAAGGAATCTTACTTGGTTACTCAACCAAAAGTAAGGCCTATAGATGCTACAATAAGAGATTGGGAAAAATTATTGAAATTACAAATGTTAAAGTAGATAAAGATTTGTGTTAGATCTCGCAAGAACCAAAGGTTTTATAATTTGATATACCTCCCTAATTTGAAGAAGAAGAAGAATAAGAGAAAGCAGAGAAGGAACATGAATAAAAAAAGGTCCCTAAGACTCCAACAAAGTATGTTTAGAAGAACCATTTAACATATCAGATCATTGAAGATAACTATGAAGGTGTGATGACTAGGAGAAGGATTGTAAAAGAAAGTGAGAAGTGAATTTATGTTTACTATCAAAGGTAGAGGCCAAAAAATTTACTGATGCTAGAAAAGATGAAGGTTGGATGAAGGAAATGGAAGAAGAATTGAATCAGATAGAAAATAATCTAACTTGGGAATTTATTTGCAAACCGACTGATAAGAATATTATAGGAACAAAGTGGGTGCTCTAGAACAAGTTGAATAAAGATGGTGAAGTTGTGAGGAACAAAGAAAAATTGGTATGTAAGGGTTATTCTCAAGTTGAAGGTATTGATTTTGAGGAGAATTTTCCTACAGTAGAAAGAATGGAAGAAATCAAGATGTTTCTTGTCTTTGCTACTCACAATAATTTTAAGGTCTATTAGATGGATGTCAAGTCAACCTTCTTGAATGGTGATTTAGAGGAAGAGGTATACATTGAGCAACTAAATGCTTTCTAGCTATCAGAAGATCTAGACAGGGTGTGTAGACTCAAGTAAGCCCCTAGAGCTTGGTATGCTTGATTGGATGAGTAATTCAACAAGGTTTCAAGAAAAGGTATTACAGGTATTAATCTTTACATTAAGGTTGAGGAAGAAAAGATTTTGATAGTTATTGTGTATGTTGATGAAATCATCTTTGGTGGAGATGATAATATGTGTAGGAGGTTTGAAGAAGAGATGCAAAAAGAGTTTGATATTTCTATGATTGGTGAGTTGTCTTTCTTCATTGGGCTTCAAAATTTTCAACTAGATGATGGTATCTTTATTTCTAAGGATAAGTATGTTAGGGATATGTTGAAAAAGTTTGGCATGGAGGATTAAAAACTAGTAAGTACTCCTATGGTCACTAGTTGTCACTTGAGAAAGAATGATGAGCCACTTGAGGTTGATCAAACTCTTTATAGGTCTATGATTAGAGGTTTATTGTACTTGATTGCTTCTAGACCTAATATTATGCAGGTTGTATGTTTGGTTGCTAGACATCAAGATAATCCTAAGAAAACTCATGAGAAGACATTAAAAATAATTTTTAGATATTTGAAGGGACCTTCAGATTATGGTTTGTGGTATAAGAAGGATAATTAATTTTCTTTGAGTGCTTATATTAATGCTGATTAGGCAAGATGTGTGGATGAATGAATAAGCACCAGTCGAGGTGCATTTTTCTTAGGAGACAAATTGGTCTCTTGGTTCAGTAAGAAGTAGGACTCAGTGTCCTTATTCACAATACAAGCTAAGTATATTGCTGCAACATCTTGCTGAACCCAAGTGTTTTGGATGGAACAAAATTTGAAGGACATAAAGGTGGTGTATGATGAACCCATTCCCCTATTATGTGAATCCAGTGCGATAAATTTTTTCAAGAATTTGTTGATGCATTGAAGGACCAAACACATTTATATCTGGAATCACTTTCTAAGGGAAAAGGCTATAGAGAAGGAATTCAGATTGGAGTATGTTCCTACTAAGGATCAGATTGTAGATATGTTCATTAAGATGCTTTCAAAGGATACTTTTCAGTATCTCCAATAGAAGTCAAGGGTTATTTCCCCTCCTTTTTCTAACTAGATGCATATATGGTGCATTTATCTAGGGGAGAAATTTTTGTCATATACTTTTCTCCTGAATTGATGTATGCTACCTCTCAAGGGGAGTAGGTAGTTGGTTGGTTGATGTTGATAGGGGGAGCATGTATAATTGTTTAAAGGAGAAATGTAAGTGTTGAGAATGTGCCAATGATTTAAATGAAGACCTTATCCCTTTTTCCTTGATGCCAAAGGGGGAGAATGTGCAGATGTGTGTTTCCATCAATTCCAAAGGGGGAGATTGTTGCACATATGTTACCTATGTTTGGTATTGTTTTGTCATTGATGTCAACAATCAGTTAGGATATCATTGATGTATGATGATGTGCTAACAATGATGATTTATGATGTTCATGTTTGGTTGTCATACCTTATTTGATGCCAATTACATTTGTATTGAGTATGGTTGCTATCAAGAAAGATGATATCATGATGATATATTAAGATGTGAATTAGAAGCATTAAGATGAGGATTATAAACATTAATATGAGGATTATAAGCATTAAGATGAGGATTAGAAGTAATGCTGAAGTTGGAGAATTCTTGCTAATGGTCTCTAGTATGTTGTATACTCTCTCCTATTGTTCTAGTGGAAGTATGTGTTGCTACAAGGAAGTTCTGGTCTACGGATGTTGGTGAAAGGTTCTTCTACAAGAAGTTTCTTTGAATATTTTTTGGGAGAATGCTCCAAATTTGTTTACCTTTGAAGATATGGTCTTTCAATTTTGGATTCAGTGCTTTTATTCTATGTATGTTTCACTCTTATCTGTTTAGGTCACCTGTGCTATCGAGGAATTTTTTGGCAATTGCAGTGGGTTGGAAGTTTTATTGCTTGTTAGGATTAGTTAGAAAAATTCTCAGCATTTATTTGTATTGTTGTTTCTGTTCTTGTGGCTTGGTGGATGTCCTGTTAGTGTTTGTGTATTGTATCAATTCATCTTTCATGTGATGATGTTTATCACAAGTTGGTTTATTAATGTTCTTTCTCATGGCTAATCTTCTAGGATTTTGGGATGATTTGTTCTATTTCTATTTGGTTTGTGGTGGCTATTTCTAGCATGATAGTGTGAAATAAGTATATGGAAGTGTTTTTGGATGTTCATGGAATGTCTCTTTGTGGTCCAAACATCAATTATTGATCTCTTTGTAAGGAAAGCTAAGTGCAGAAACAACTCTCCTAACGTCAAAACCTCAAGGAAGAATGCAAAGATACTTTTAAATTTCCAATTACAGTCCAATTAAGATACACTTGAAAGCAATAGCAGAAACAAAGAATTAAACATACACATAAGAACACCAGATTTATGTGGGAAAACCATTACGGGAGAAAAACCCACCACACCAAGAGAAGTCACTTTGTATTACAGTAATAAGAATTACATACAGAGATCAGACTTATCTTTCTGATGTCAGTTTACAGCAACATTCACAATGATCAACCTTGTATAGAATATTCAACACTGAGAATTACATTCACTGATCACTCATCGAACTGATCATCCAACTATTCATTCAACCATCGAACCAGACAACATCTCCAATTCTTGAGTATATCCATGATGCCCCTATTTGTCTAAGTTCCTCTCAGTAACGGCCACAACAGTCCAACTGCTAGCGATTCCCATTCGGCTTCTCTGATTGGTCAAAGACACACCACGTAGGATGGTCTCCCAATCGGTCAAAGGCATTTAAAATGTGTTCACATGTCGGTGAGACACGACACTAATTGTGTCTCCCCGATGCCACAAAGCCTGACTGTCGATATCGCCAAGAGTCAAACCCATCGGCAAGATGTTATACCGAGTTCACAAGATGCATCAACCTCAGCATTCTCATTGGTTCGATGAGACATCACATCAAAGTTACAAAGTCACATAGACATTAGCTTTCCATTTAGTGAGACTATCGCTACTCGCCAGGACATCACACCGATGTTCATAAGTTATTCCAAAGTGTCCAACAGTCAGCAAGACATACCGCTATCACTAGGAGGTTACACTGATGTTCATACCCATCAGTGAGAGAACCAACTGTCGGCAAGACTTCTTACCAAGACTTCCATGTTACCCTGATGAGCATCAGTGAGACAAGCATATGTCACCAAGAGTTCATAGCGAAGCCTCCGTGTTACCCCAAAGACTCCAAGTGAATACTATCAGTGAGACTTTCCATATCGACAAGACTTCATACTGAACATCCAAGTCTCCCCGAGATCAGCATTCGGTGAGACCAGCACCTGTCACCAAGACTTCACACCGAAGCCTTTGTGTTATCGCAAAGAATCCAAGTGAATACTTATCGGTGAGACAACCCATATCGGTAAGAATTCATACCAAACATCCAAGACTCTCCCCGACATTGCTTATTGCCCAGAGTCTCCCTGATATCCAATAAGAATGACCTGTTGGTAGAGATCTCCACTCGGTAGAAGGTTACAGTGAACGCCACAAGTCACAGTGACATCACCAGTCAGCAAGACAACAACAATGTCTCAGCGACATTAACAATCAACAAGATTACTAAACTGCCAGTCAGCCAGACAACAGTAAAGTCACACCTACTTTTCTCTTTTAGAGGTTTCAGCCTGTGGGATTGAGACACATATTTCCAAAAATCTCCCACTTGACGAAGATCGCACAGGCACCTCCAGAGCAAAACAAAACTACTGAAATTCATGGGCACTGAGGCCCATCGAATTGGCACACCACCTGAACTTGTCTGTGCTCACTGGCTTCATCAATGCATCTACAACATTCTCCAGAGTATCCACTTTTTCTAATGATACCTTTCCATCCTCCACCATATCCCATACAAAATGATACTGTACATCTATATGTTTCGTCCTGGCATGGAAAGTAGGATTCTTTTTCGATCAAAGAGCACTGACTGTCACAGTAAATAGTTATTTGCCCTACATCAAAACCAATGTTAGAACACAAACGTCTTAACCAGATTGCTTCTTTACATGCGTGTGTTGCTGCCATGTATTCTGCCTCTATAGTGGACAAAGTGACTATAGCCTGCCTCTTACTCATCCAACTCAATGCACGACTATTCAACATGAAAGTATATCCACTAGTGGATCTTCTGCTGTCAATGTCCACTGCCCAATCAAAATCCACATAGCCTCGAATGCTAAGAGTCCTCTGTGATTCAACCAAGTTGCCATGGTAACACAATGCATATTTTGAAGTGCCCTTCAAATATCTGAATACTCTTTTCACAGCATCCCAATGTGTCCTTCCAGGATTAGCCATAAACTGACTAAGTACTCCCACTGCTTGGGCAATGTCTGGCCTTGTACAAACCATTGCATACATAAGACTGCCAACCACACTAGCATAAGGTACACTGGTCATGTCCTCCATCTTAGTAGGAGATTTTGGATAGTCTTCAACAGATAGCTTTGTTCCCTGCAAAACTGGAACAACTAGCTGCTTGCAATCATTCATGTAAAATCTCTCTAGAACAGTCTTGATATACTTACTCTGACTGAGCCAAAGTTTTCTACTATTCCTATCCCTGGTTATCTCCATCCCCAGAATATACCTTGCTGCACCAAGATCTTTCATTTCAAACTTTGTAGACAACTGAGACTTAAGATCAAAAATCATTAACTTACTATTGCCTATGAACAACATATCATCAACATAGAGAGCCATAATAAAAACTTGATCACTTTCAGCTTTGTAATACATGCAATGATCAAATTTTGATCTTACAAATCCCAATGACAAAACAAAAGTGTCAAACTTCTGGTACCACATTCTAGGAGACTGTTTTAACCCATACAAAGATTTATTCAACTTGCAAACCAATCTTTCTTTACCTTTTTCCACAAAGTGCTCAGGCTGGGACATATAAATCTCTTCCTCAAGATCACCATGAAGAAATGCTTTCTTCACATCCATCTGTTTGACCTCTAAGTCATACACTGCTGCAAGTGACAAAAGAAATCTAATGGACGTCAGCTTAGCTACAAGAGAAAAAATTTCCCCATAATCAATTCCCTCTACTTGGGAATAACCCTTCGCAACCAACCTTTCCTTATATTTTTCCACACTGGCATCCAGACCAATTTTCTTTTTAAATACCCATTTGCAACCAATAGCTTTTCTGCCTTTAGGGAAGGGCACCAAACTCCAAGTATCATTCTTTTCTAATGATGCCATTTCTTCATTCATGGCTTCCAACCAAGAGTTTGAATCAGACATTCTAAATGCCTCTTTCACAGTCCTAGGCTCATCAGTGCTAGAAATTAAAGCATAGGCACAAGTAGAATCTATCAAAGAAAACCCATACCTATCAGGTTGCTTTCTTTCATGAGTTGACCTCCTCACTTGCTGAGGCTAAGGTTGTTCTTCTTCATCAGAACTCTCAAAACTACTTGAGCTCTCCTAAGTTTTAGGTACATTTTGAATTTTCAATTCCTCTTTATCTGGTGTTGGAGGAATTTCAACTACATCCTTTCTATTTTCTGATATTGTCTCTGACTGCAGATCCAAGGTAGAAGGCTTCAACTCATGAAAGATTACACTTCTATTGTATAGAACCTTCTTCGTATCAGGATTCCAAAGCTTGTATCCTTTTATGCCAGCACTATAACCAATAAAAATACATTTGACAACCTTCTTTTCTAGTTTAGATCTTTTCTCATATGGCACATGTGCATATGCCTCACAGCCAAAAACATGAATATGTCTTAAAGAGGGCTTCTTACCAGACCATGCTTCCAAAGGTGTTTTCTCAACAAGAGTGGAATTCAGAGAATGGTTTATCAAGTAACATGCTGTAGCAACTGCCTCAGCCCAAAACTTCTCCTCCAAGCCAGCACTGCTCATCATACTTCGTGCTCTTTCCATCACTGTCCTGTTGAACCTTCTGCAACTCCATTTTGCTGCAGAGTGTAAGGTGTAGTTTTATGTCTTTTAATCCCATGATCTTTACAGTACCTCTCAAAATTATCAGAACAAAATTCACTACCATTATCAGTCCTTAAACATTTTATTTTTCTTCTAGTCTGATTTTCTACAAGGTTCTTAAATTCCTTAAACCGACTGAACACTTCTGATTTACTTTTCAAAAAATAAACAAATGTTCTTCTCGAATAATCATCAATGAATGATACATAGTACCTTGACTTAGACAAAGAAGGTGTTAGAACTGTAAAAATATGATGTTTTTACATGAGTTTTCATTCATAAATTTCCTGATTTGGTCCTACCGTATGCATTTTCCATCGATATTTTTCCCATATTTCCCTATTGAACCCATCGGGTTGTGCATTTCCCATCTTGCTAAATCTATCGACATAGGTCCTTTACTATCTCCCCGACCCATATTGCTTGTGAGTTAACATTCATTTGTTGCAGGTGTTTTGGTAAGACCTTTTCTTTGTTACAGCGACTGGCTTTTTCCTGTGGGTGGCTATTGGCGTGACATTCGTGCTATTTTGGCAACTGAGGATGGGCATATCGACATGAGTTGCAGCATTGGTATGATGTCCTAGTGAATTCTTGGGGTCTTGGCGACATGCATTATGGATTCACTTCGGCCAAGCAGGTTGCTTTCAGTGTTAGGTCTTGGTGAGGCTCCCTTGTCTTGGTGACCGACATGTGGGAAATGCATATCGGGGGGAGTCATAGCTATCATTGTAAGGTCTTGGCGAGTGACCTTCGGTCTTGCTGACCTTACACATGGATTTTCTTTGAAAGACTTTCGGTGTGAGCCATGGCTTTCGGTGGGATGTCATGGCGATCTCCGTATGTCTTACCGACTTTGCACAGGTGTTCACTTCGGCCAGAGTCATAATTTTCAGGATATGGTCATAGCGAAAAGGTCGGGTCTTGCCGACAATGTTCAAATGGTTTTCTTTTGCCAAGATATTGGCTATGTCTTGGTGAACAGGTGTGAGCTTAGTTGTTTTAGTATAGAAATTTACTCTACAAGACATCTCGCCGAGGGTTGAAGGTTATAGTGATGGAGGATCCTTGTCGACAGGAAAAATATTTTGTCTCAGTGACGCTCAGGATGGATGGTGACTTTCAGTGTAACATGGAGTACTCTATATGACATCTCCCCAAGAATGATAGGTCACAGTGACACGCAGGAGACAGATGGGGTTTTCGGTGAGACTTTGTGTGCCGATATAAGGTCTCTCCGCTATTATGTGGTCACAACGATAATGAAACAAACATAATAGAAAGGTGCTCTTAGTATGACTAAGGGTTTTCGATATGATATCTCCATGACTCAGATGGTCATGACAAAAGTGAATAAGGACGCGGGCAGATAGCGATTAATGTTATTTTGCCTTCGACATACTTATAGGATGTCATGGCGACTGTTCCATTGATGATTAATATTCAAACACTGTGGGCCGACATATGGAATTTTAACCATTGTAGGCCAACTTGGTTTTTGCCTGAATTCTACAGTGGCCAACATGGAGTTTCAAAATGATTTATTTTCTTGAATGCTGGTGTATAAATATGCACCCCGATTGTAATTGAAACATCATCAGATTTTAAATCAGATTTTAGATCACATACAGTAGTTAGGAATGGGTACAGTAGAATAATTTTCTCTTATCAAAGACTATGTGCATGTTTTCAAATGGCGAATTCAATGAAAATAAGCTAGTGTGGCAGGTTATTTCTGGTGTTAATTGTATGTTGAACTTATTGAAAAGTATTGCTGAAGCTATCTCCAAGTTGATTCTTTCTGGTTGTTTAAATTGATGTAACAAGTTTACTTTTAGTTTATCAATGCACATTTGTTGTATTTGTGTGATTAATTTACTGGTTCTCTCAAGTAGAGATTAAATCCCTTTTCGTTGATCATAGTAATCAGGAAGATTCATCTAGATTATTAAAGTAGAGCTTAGTGGTCAAAATCTTGCATGTTTATACAAGTTATAAACATACCATATGCCATCAATTTGATTTTCTGCCAGAATAAGTTGCCCACTTCTATTTCATTTGATTCCGCATACCCAATAAGGCACTGGTCTCTGCAATTTCATCATTTGAATTCACTCAATTTCTTTATAGCCGTTAATTAAGCATTTTAGATTTTAGATTAGAAGATTGCTATCAAGTTGGATTTCATTTGTTCACTATTATCTGCCATTGTGAACAAATTGTTTTAAGATAATCACAAGTTAAGTTTGCACCATTCGGAAAGGTACACCCACCTAGGACTAGCAACACCTAAAGAGTAGAAGGTTGAGTTCTCTTGACCTTGTCTATTACCCTAAAGTGTATCAAGAGAGTGGAAACCTCTTGAGGCATTCAACCTGCATTTTTGGGAGCAAACAAATTGACAACTCTGTTGGGGAATACATTCAGAATCAAAGCCTTAATCATAGAGTCAAGAAATATATATAGACTTCACTAGGAATAAGAAACATCAAGTATTTTCTCATTTTTGATAAAAGTGAGTGGAGATTCTGACAGAAATTTTTGCAGCTGTTCATCATGAATGAAAGAAGATCTCAGTATAGGGGAGGTCATACTGGAGCTCCTGCTAGCAGCAGTAGATGGACACACAATGATCTGAAAATGGAGGGTAATTAGGGCGGACCTATTGATCATGATACTCCTCAAGTTGATTATGAATCTTTAACTTATGAAGAGGTTAAAGCACTGTATGAGTCTCAGAGAAAGGAAATAGAAGAATGGCAAAGGAAAAGGCTGCAATTGGACCAACAACCGTTACAATTAGGAGAATTCTACAATGAAGATGAATACACAAATGCGGGAAGGTGTTGGGCCCCTTGAGCACCTGATATTCCAAATGGAAATTTCTACAATGAAGGTAATACATATCATGCATAGCAGAGCACTTATCCTCCACAACCATCAAAGCAAGTAAGTGTTTATCTAGTCCCTCCTGGACAAGGATTGGCAAGTTATCAAGAATGCCAATGTGATCAGCGTCAAGTGCAATGCCAATGTGATCAATGTCATATGCAACATAATTCTAGCCCACTTGAAGATGTCAGTCAGAATCTGCAACAAGGTATGTATCAAAACCAACAATCTAAAGATGATGAATACTTCAAAAATATTTTGGATGACTTTCTTGGTATAAGGAGATATAGAGGAGAATTTGGGTACTCTTTGCTCTGTAGAATGACTGATATTTGTAAGAAAATACCTATTAAATTCCCACCTAGTAGGTTTGACATCATTCTGTAGTTCATGAAAGTGTATGAGCCAAACCCAGTATATTGGCCTAAATCATACATACCAATTTATTTAGATCAATTGGTTGAATGGGCTGATATTGTAGATAGGAAAAAATATGAAGATAAAGATAGAGGAGTTGATCAAACAATGCATCCTAGAGAAGATGAAACATGTGCAAGTCAAGATGATTCTTCTGATGGCTTGCATAATGAAGATGCAGATACAAGAGATCTCTCTTGTATAACATGTTGTGACAAGGAAGGCAGTGTGTGTTATGAGGGATCCAATGAGTATTCAAATTTTGAGGATGCACCTATGGATTTTGATCTATAGCTAGGGGATCCTTCTACCTCTTATGGTGATCAGGATGAAGAGGCAATGGGAAATGTTGATTCATTTGGTAGTGAGTATACAATACCTCCAACTGCAGTTGAAAGCTATAAAGATACATTCGATGAGGAGGAGGGTTGTGAATTTGAGAATGGTTTCCAAATTTTTTCAGGGCCATTGCATGATGAAGATTTAAAAGAGGATCAGATAATGTTTTGCAAAAATTTGTCCCAAAATGACTTTTAGGTATTTTCAAATCCACTTGATGTTGAGAAAGAGGTATTTTTAGATAAACAAAGGGATGTGTCAAGTTATGGAACAAATGACTGTGCTAGTAATTTTTCATTCTCTGATGATCCTGGGCCTCTTTTTGATGATGACAAAAGTCATAAGTATGACTGTAATAATGAAAATATGGAAACCTGTTTGCTTAGCAGTGAGCAAGTTTCAAATTTGTTAACTCTTGATTATCAGAGATATATACATAAGGGTGATCTTGAAGCTCTGTGCCCAGTTGATAGTGAAACTTCTGGAGTTGACCAAATACATGTGTCTGTTCAGGAAAAGGTATGTGATTCTGAAATTTCTAACTCATGTGGAGAAGACATTTGTCTACATACCAAGGATGATAGTGTTCCAGATTTGATTGGTTCATATATGCTTAATATTGAAGATTTTAGTCATAGGGGTATCAAAGAGGTGCAAAAGGTTTCAGATTTGTATGTTTCAGACAATGTTGGTCTGATAGAATTTTTTGATTCTCAAAAGAGGTACTTTGATGATGAATTTTCAATGCAGCTGAATGAGTGTTTTACAATACACAACAGAGAGAGATAATGAGGAATTTTGCATTGAATATATGTATATTTCGTATGTTGGTAATAACAGGGGTTTGTCCCAAGATGTTGAAGAATTTGAATTACAGGATGATGTAGGGATTTTGGGCCAAACCGAGCATGATGATACTCTAAGAACTTGCAATAACAGTGACAGGAAATATTGCATGAGTATCTTCAAGAAGAATTTGATGAACTCGATACAAAACTAGGTGTTTAACAGGGGAAAGCTTGGTTTGAGTTTCAGATTGTAATAGCTCAGAACAGGTGAAACCAAAGCATAGAGGATTAAGGGTTGCCAGTGCATGGACAACTCTTTCTTATCCTCTTTAAAATTATTTTCCGTGCACAGTAGTTTAGGATTTTTCCCATCTCCATTGCACTCTAATTTTCCATCCACCTCCATCATGCATTCATTTTGCATTCATTCCTTCATGCTTCATTTCCATTCCATCTTGCTTTCTGTCCATTTCCATTTTGCTCATTTTGTGTCTAGTCTGCTCACCCAAAGATTCTAGATCCTTGCAATGATCTCCCTATCATTCATCCCTAGATGGAGCCACTGTTAGAACTATAAAAATTTGATGTTTTTACATGAGTTTTCATTCATAAATTTCTTGATTTGGTCCTACTGTATGCATTTTCCATCTACATTTTCCCATATTTCCCTATGGAACCCATCAGGTTGTGCATTTCCCATCTTGTTGAAAATATCGACATAGGTCCTTTACTATCTCCCTGACCCATGTTGCTTGTGAGTTAACATTCGTTTGTTGCAGGTGTTTCGGCAAGACCTTTTCTTTGTTACAATGACTGGCTTTTTCCTGTGGGTGGCTATCGCCATGACATTCGTGCTATTTTGGTGACCAAGGATGGGCATATTGGCATGAGTTGCGACGTTGGTATGATGTCTTGGAAAATTCTTGGGGTCTCAGCGACATGCATGATGGATTCACTTCAGCCAAGCGGGTTGCTTTCGGCGTTAGGTCTTGGCAAGGCTCCCTTGTCTTAGCGACTGACATGTGGGAGATATATATCAGGGGGAGTCATAGCTATTGTTGTAAGGTCTTGGCAAGTGACCTTCGGTCTCTTCGACCTTACACATGGATTTTCTTTGAAAGACTTTTGGTGTGAGACATGGCTTTCGGCGGGATGTCATGGTGATCTCCGTATGTCTTACCGACTTTGCACGGGTGTTCACTTCGGCCAGAGTCATAATTTTTGGGATATGGTCATAGCGAAAAGGTTAGGTCTTTCCGACAATGTTCAAATGGTTTTCTTTCGGCAATATATTGGCTATGTCTTGGCGAACAGGTGTGAGCTTGGTTGTTTCGGTATAGCAATTTACTCTACAAGACGTCTCGCTGAGGGTTGAATGGCTACAGTAGAATAATTTTCTCTTATCAGAGACTATGTGCATGTTTTCAAATGGTGAATTCAATAAAAATCAGCTGGTGTGGTAGGTTATTTCTGGTGTCAATTGTATGTTGAACTTATTGAAAAGTATTACTGAAGCTGTCTCCAAGTTGATTCTTTCTGGTTGTTTAAATTGATGTAACAAGTTTACTTTCAGTTTATCAATGCACATTTGTTGTATTTGTGTGATTAATTGACTGGTTCTCTCAAGTAGAGATTAAATCCTTTTTGTTGATCACAGTAATCAAGAAGATTCATCTGGATTATTAAAGTAGAGCTTAGTGGTCAAAATCTTGCATGTTTATATAGGTTATAAACATACCATATGCCATCAATTTGATTTTCTGCCAGAATAAGTTGCCCACTTCTATTTCATTTGACTCCGCATACCTAATAAGGCATTGGTCTCTGCAATTTCATCATTTGAATTCACTCAGTTTCTTTATATCCATTAATTAAGCATTTTAGATTTTAGATTAAAAGATTTTTATCAAGTTGGATTTCATTTGTTCACTATTATCTGCCATTGTGAACAAATTGTTTTAAGAAGATAATCACAAGTTAAGTTTGCACCATTCAGAAAGGTACACCCACCTAGGTCTAATAGCACCTAAAGAGTAGAAGGTTGAGTTCTCTTGACCTTGTCTGTTACCCTAAAGCCTATCAAGAGAGTGGTAGCCTCTTGAGGCATTCAGCCTATGTTTTTGAGAGCTAACAGAAGGAACATTCACTTGACCAAAAACATTAGAATGTATATAATCAAGAAAACCAGAAAATTTGTGAGGACTAGAATAAAATGAAACATGATGCTGTTTACCATATATACAATGTTCACAAAATTCAAATTTGAGGTTACAATCTTCAAGCCCCTCAACCAGGTTTTTATTCTTTAAGGTTTTTAAACCTTTCTCACCAATGTGGCCTAGCCTATGATTCCAGAGCATAGCATTTTCTGCTGGAAGTTTAACTTCCATAGAGTTTACACTATCAGGAACTTTTTCCTCTTTTCCTCCATGAGTAGCTTTCTGTGACTTGGCAAAGACACTATTGCTTTGCACAACATGTGCATCAAGCTTATACAAGGTACCAACACGAGCACCTCTTGCTAGCACCATAGAGCCTCTAGTCATCTTACAACCATTTCCAGAGAACGTGACTTGCACTCCAATATCATTCAACATACTAACAAAAAGTAAGTTTTGAGCCAGAGCTGGTATATGCATTACATCATTAATTCCCTTCACTCTTCCATCAGGGAATTGAATTCTGACTCTTCCATGGCCAACAATTTCCAAAGATGAATCACTTGCCAAATACACCTTCCCACCATCGTATTCTTCATACTTCATGAACCAGTCTCTGTGAGATGTCATGTGGAAAGATGCTTCAAAATCAATCAGCCAGACATCATCTAATGCTTGTGTAGCCAAGGCTACAATGAAAGCGTCTGCATCACTCTGAGAAGAATCATTGTCAGAAGAATACTTCTTCTTCTTCTTCTCCTCTTTACAATCCTTTTGGACATGACCAGGTTGCCCACAATTCCAACACTTCACCTTGGACTTCTTGTCAGGAGACTTTGATCTCCCTTCTGACTTGGATTTAGACTTCTTGTCCTTCTTCTTGCCTTTCTCTTTCCACCTTCCTCTAACAACAAGAGCCTCCTTCACCATCTTAGAAGATTTCCTTCTCATCTCTTCTGATAACAAAGAAGAAACAACATCTTCCATCTTGAAACTGAATGTTGTACTCCCAATAGCCATCACCAGGTGATCCCAAGAATCTGGCAAAGAACACAATAACAACATACAGTGATCCTCTTCATCAATATTCATGCCCACAGATGTTAACTATGCAATCAACATGTTGAATGCATTCAAATGGTCAGCAAAAGACCCTCCTTCCTATATTCTCAAAGCATACTTCTTCCTCAAAAACAATTTATTCACCAAGGACTTGCCCTAATAACTAGATGCTAGTCTCTTCCACAAGGAAGATGCAGTCTTCTCTTCATGCACATTCAAAAGAATGGAGTCTACCAAACAGAGCCTTATCAACCCCTTATATTTTCTATCTGCAAGGTCCCAATCCTCTTGCTTCATGCCTGTAGGCTTCACTCCAGACACAACAATCCAAAAATCACGATCAACCAATAGATCTTCCATCTTAAGTTTCCACAACTCAAAATTGCTGCCATTGAATTTCTCTATTTCAATCTTTCCTGACGTGCTTGCCATCTTAACCTGTAATTCAAATTACCAAACTTATACAAGACTCCCACTGAATAGAATTGACTCAAAAAACCCAACGTACCCACAAGGATAACACAACTAGCCAGGCTCTGATACCACTTGTAAGGAAAGCTAAGTGCATAAACAACTCTCCTAACGTCAAAACCTCAGGGAAGAATGCAGAGATGCTTTTAAATTTTCAATTATAGTCCAATTAAGATACACTTGAAAGCAATAACAGAAACAAAGAATTAAACATACACACAAGAACACCAGATTTACTTGGGAAAACCATTACGGGAGACAAACCCAGCACACCAAGAGAAGTCACTTTGTATTACAGTAATAAGAATTACATACAGAGATCAGACTTATCTTTCTGATGTCAGTTTACAGCAACATTCACAATGATCAACCTTGTACAGAATATTCAACACTTGGAATTACATTCATTGATCACTCATCGAACTGATCATCCAACTGTTCATTCAACCATCGAACAAAACATCTCCAATTCCTGAGTATATCCATGATGCCCCTATCTGTCGAACTTCCTCTCAATAATGGCTGCAAAAGTCCACTTGCTAGCAGTTCCCATTCAACTTCTCTGATTGGTGAAAGACACACCACGTAGGATGGTCTCCCAATCGGTCAAAGGCATTCACAATGTATTCACATGTCAGTGACACTAACCGTGTCTCCTCAATGCTACAAAGCCTGATTGTCGATATCGCCAAGAGTCAACCCCATCAGCAAGATGTTATATCAAGTTCACAAGATGCATTGACCTCAACATTCTCATCAGTGAGACAATCGCCATTCGATGAGACATCACACCGAAGTTACAAAGTCACATAGACATTAGCTTTCTATTTAGTGAGACTATCGCTACTCGCTAGGACATCACATCGATGTTCACAAGTTATTCTGAAGTGTCCAACAGTCGACAAGACATACCGCTATCGCTAGGAGGTTACACTGATGTTCATACCCATCAGCGAGAGAACCAACCGTTGGAAAGACTTCTTACTGAGACTTCCATGTTACCCTGATGAGCATTGGTGAGACAAGCATATGTCACCAAGAGTTCATAGCAAAGCCTCTATGTTACCCCAAAGACTCCAAGTGAATGCTATCAGTGAGAATTTCCATATCGACAAGACTTCATAATGAACATCCAAGTCTCCCCGAGATCAGCATTCGGTGAGAACAACACCCATCGCCAAGACTTCACACCGAAGCCTTTGTGTTACCGCAAAGACTCCAAGTGAATACTTATTGGCGAGACAACCCATATTGGTAAGACTTCATACAGAACGTCCAAGAATATCCCCAACATTGCTTGTCACCCAAAGTCTCCCCGATATCCGATAAGAATGGCCTGTCAGCCAGAGATCTCCACTCGGTAGAAGGTTACAACGAACACCACAAGTCATAGCGACATCACCTGTTGGCAAGACAACAGCAATATCTCGGTGACATGAACAATTAACAAGATTACTAAACTGCCAGTCGACCAGACAACAGTAAAGTCACACCAACTTTTCTCTTTTAGAGGTTTTAGCCTATGGGATTGAGAAACATATTTCCAACACTCTTTGGTGCCACATATTGTTTTGAAATGGTTTTGTAGGTAACTTGTGGATTTATGGCTAACAGGGATTGTTCTCTTTCTTGTACTATGTGCTTGGGGGTCTACACCAACATTTGGAGTTGTGTTAAGCTAATTTTGGGTCTTTCCTTATCTTGTTGAGAATTGCATTGAGTAAATTCAGTTGAAAGTATGTTTTTAGGCTGATTGGTAATGTGCTACACTTTTCTTCTACATGTTTCCTTATTGCCGACTTGGGATATTATGCACCATCATGTGTGTTGTTTGGGAACACATTGGAAGATGTAATAAGATATTTTTGGTCCTCTCTATCTCCTAGATAGAACTTCCTTCACCATAATTATGTTTTTATGGCTGACTTGTTGGGATCATTGTTTTTATTTTATTCTTACAGACCTAATTGGTGTTTTGTGATCTTGCAGAGGATATAAATGGAAGAAAAAAATAGTTGCAAGTTGATTGAGAGTGTGGTGGTGTGTGAGTATAGAATAATGTATTCATGGAAAAGAAAATTTAAATGTTCTTTAATGCCTTAGTCAACAAAGTGTATTGTTGACATATGCAATTCTAAATTTTCATGTATCCTTCTATCAAACAATGAGTCTCTTCAATAGGTCCCTATATCTTGCCTTGGGGTTGTGCATCTCATCCTACAATTCCTTTGTATCTTGCCCTAAGGTTGTGTAACTTAGCTTGCAAGTCTTTCAGAGAGCAGTGTGCTTCCTTAGGTAGCGAGCCTTAAAATAAAATTGTAGTTCTATAATCAATGAGCTTTATATATTGCAAGGTTTCTCACCATGGTTTTTTCCTTCTTGTATTTTCCACATATATCTAGTGTTATCTTGTGCACATGTGTGTTCATTTATTTATATTTCATTATTGTTGAATTGAACAAGAGTTGTTGATCTGGTTAAGGGTCGCTGATCTTATTAAAAGTTTGATTTTGCATTGTGTTGAAGGGTTTAAGTTTTTGAAGATAATAATTCACCCCCCACTTTGTTTCAGAGCTTTATTGCATCAAATCAAGATCCTAACATCATGTCAAATCCTATGTGAGTTTATGTATGTTTAAGTTATCATTGTTTGTGAAGGCTAACCCTTGTTGTAGGTCTCCAAGCAATTCAAGCAATCAAGCAAACAAGATTAGAGACCTTGAAGTGATTTGCATGACTTCAGTCCTTCAAGGAAGCTATTGAAGGGTGGTGAGTTGCAACACTTTATTGATTCATCATTCCTTCCTATCATTGACATTGTTATTATGGAAGTGGAAACACTAACATAGGATTTGACTAAGGAAAGCCCCTAAATGACACAACCTTTCCTTGCTTCTGAATGTGTAGATTTCAAGTTTGGAGAGGGTTGAAGGAAATTTGAAGATCATTTTTCCATTGTTGCATTCAAAACCCTACACCTTGTCAAATCATGGAAACTCACCTATAAAATTATCTGATAATGATCTAAACATTTTTTAGGTGGGAATCAAGAGCTCATACCTAACATCAAAGGATTTCAAAAAAAACATAAGACACCCCTACAAGGACAAAGATGCCCTTGGGTGACTATTTCCTCCTATAGCGACTCTCTATTGGTGGATGTAGCCCAAGTTTGGGTGAACCATGTTAAAATTGTCTCTCGCTGTTATTATTTTTGTGTATTTTTCATTCCTCTGTTTAATCTTTATTTGCATTTAATTGATATCTTCTGCATGCAATTCCTAACACTTAGATTTTCCTGCAAACTTTTATTATCATTTTTTGATTGTCAGTATCTTGGATTTTTCATATTAGGGAACATAGTCTAATTAGGCTAATCAATGCTAATCAATTCCAATCTATTCCAAGACTCAAAAATATGCAAATCTAGGTTTGATTGACTCACCTTCATGGTTGAAATTCAATCTAATCACCTTGTTGATTTGCATCCTAATGTACCCTTGAAAAAGGATGAAATTAATCCTAGGTTTTATACATTAAACATAGGGTTCCCTTTTTCTTTGTTACATTTTGGTGAACCTGATGTGTTAACATTATATACCTTATGAAATCTGAAGTAAGTCATCCTAGATCTAGGTTTCACATTGCATTTTTTTTGCATTTCTCATTTAGGGTTTTCATTTTTCATTCATAAAAGATAAAAATTCAAAAAATTGCATCTCATATTTCATCATAGGTTGTAATAGGATTACTTTCAATTATTTAGGTTAGATCTACATTCAAAATTGCATTCATAGTTATCATTTGTTGTTCAAGCATTGTTACACATTTGCATTTGAGTTATATTGTATTAAATTAAGCAAAATTTTGAAGAAATATTGGATTTTAGACCTATTTGCACACAGACAAAAAACACTTAGATAGTCTAATAAAATTTCAAACTTTCAGTTTTTAGAGGCTCTATTAAGGACATATACACCCTTGGGTGCCTCTGTCCTACTACACTTAGATCAACAAAATT
Source organism: Sequoia sempervirens (assembly GCA_007258455.2). NCBI lineage: Eukaryota > Viridiplantae > Streptophyta > Pinopsida > Cupressales > Cupressaceae > Sequoia > Sequoia sempervirens. The sequence goes on from VDFB02179234.1 coordinate 54,128,802, forward strand.
TGTACAATTATTTGTCTTTATGTCTTCAATCTATTTTTTCTTGTAGATATTTGATTTGGAATTCTCAACTGCATGTATTTAGGCATCTTTCATATAGTTCAAAAAATTAAAAAAATGTATTGTTTTGTTTCAAAATTGCATGAAAATTATCATTTTTAGACTTCTACATCTTAGAATTAGTCAATTGTGGCATTTTAGATCTGAAAATTGCATTCAAATTTGTCATTTATTACTAAAACATCTCCAACATAATGGCACACTTGTATTTTGAATCACATTGGCATAAATTGAGTAAATTCTTGAAAAAACAATTCACTGCTAGACCTTTCTACAAGCATACCTAAGAACCTTAAACAATATTGAACACAACCAAAATTTGAAATTTACAAAAAGTGATGAATGACATAGATGCTATATGATGACTTAGTCTTGCCATTTTGAGCTGAAATTCACTATGTAGATTCTTGATTCTGGTCTTTGCTCAGCTCTAGCATCAATTTTTGAATATCAATCATGTAACTATATTTTTGGCTAAAAACATTTCTAGATTGATCCATAGGATATAGCATCATGTTTTCATTGAAAAAATCTTGTTATCATAATTCATGTTCTATTGTTAGATCTTGTTAAGAAATTTTTATTAGAAACATGTTACAATGAGTTTATTTCCCCTCTTTTGTTGTTTTTCATTGATCCCTCTCCCACTATCTCTCCTATATGTGAGGTTAGCATAGTGCAAGAGAATACAATAATTGAAAATCATGATAATCATGTTTGTTCTTCTCCTGATATCTCTCCTATTTGTGAAGGTATCTTGGTGATAAAAGATCCAATCATTGAGCATCATGAGAATCTTGTTTATTTCTCTCCTCCTACCTATCCTCCTTTAATTATTGGACCTCCTAAAATTACTCTAATTATTGGACCTCCTAAATCACCTCATTATAGGACCTCCTAAACCTTATGGCCATATCCTAAACTTTGTAAAACAACTCACTAGTAATCATGTGTTGAAGCAACCAAGTTATCATACTACTGCTCATAGATATAACACTATAAATAATAATCAACCAAAAAAACATGATCCATGCCATTACCTCAACCATACCTCCCACCCACACCTAACATTCTATAGTGTAGTGGTAGAGAATTTGATCTTGTTGAGCAACTTTGCAACACTCTTGTTAGGATATCTTTGTGGGATTTAATTCAAACATCTCATGTTTACGATATCATGCTTAAAAATGCTCTGAAAAAAATTGTTTTCCCTCCTAGTGCACAACCAAATGATGTTGCAACTTTTCTTGAGAGCATGGACTTAGCTAGTGTGGACATTGTCTTTTATCAAAATAAATTATCCCCTTTGGAAAAAAAAAAAATGATGCCCTGATGATAATAGTTGTTATTAACAAGGCCAAGATTAGGCATACCCTTATTGACAATGGTTCAGGGCTAAATGTTTGTGGTATAAATATTTTGGACAAAATTGGGGCTGATAAGACTAAAATTTAACCAGATAATTTGTCCATCCATGGTTTTGATAATTTGGGAAAACAATCGCTTGGTGTGATAACATTACCTATTAAAGTTGGTAAGGTTGTATTACAAAATACCATCCATTTCATACCCCATGAACTTTCATAAATATTCTCTTGGGTAGACCATGGATTCATGAAATGAAAGGAGTTCCTCCAATGCTTCATCATCTAATGAAATACACTTACAAAAATAGGGTTTACATGATAAAAGATGATCCAAAATTAGATTTTTTTACAAACTGAAATAGAAATGAAGGATCCTCTTAGAACATTGACACCAACTACACAAGTGGAACCTTTCCAAATTGAGGACAAAAATGAATGTATTTCATCGGTGATAAAGTTGTTGGATGATGATTGGGGTTCATTAGATTCCACACCTACATTCATGGGGAGTACAAGATTATAAAAAAAATAGAAAAAGAGAAAGAAGCTACAATGGTATCAACACAACCTATCATTGAAACATCAACTATTAGCAAAGAGGAAAACACAAAGTACACATCTACATATGAAGAAGATGATTTTGAAAAACCACCTTGTTCAAAATAAATGGAAGCCATTTATAGAAGAGGTTATCAAATTTTAAAATAATTTGGCTATAATGGAAAAGAATGTGGTATAAAAGAACAAGGAATTCATGTACCCGTAGAGCTCAACACACAAGTAACAAACAAATTTCTTGGTTTTTTTCCTTCAAAAATAATGAAAAAATCTTCACTTAATCATACAAGAGTCAAATAGTATTAGATGCTTCTCCTTTCCATGTGGTAGTTATAGTATCACACAATACTTAATACCATGCATGGGGGTATAAATTTTAAGTTTTATGAAATAATATTTCATCTTGCAAGGAGCATCATATTATCATCCATTTTGGCTCACCTTTCTCCCTACACTTGGGGGGAAAGGGGTGCTCAGCCTTGTGTTAGGTGCATTCCTTGTAGAAAGGGATCCCTTCCCATCTCCTTCAAACATTAGTGTAGTAAGTGTTGGTTGACAGATTTGTCCTAATGCAGAAAATGAATTAGATTGCTCAAATAGAAGAACTAACATCACCAAAAGTTGAGTCACTTGCAATGGTATTTGCAAGTGCTCTCTGATTATTTTACAAGGTGCAACTACCTTTGAATGATATGCAATGAATGAGAAAAACTGGGTATGCTTTTAACTAGAAAGAAAAAAAGGTTCACAAACATTTACCCATAACCATGAAAGTAAATGTGATAAGCCAATTCAGAATGAGAATAGTATAAACAAATGATACAAGGATCATTTGTCTTAAATCCACAATGAAAAATATGAAAAGAATGACTAGAGAATTTCTTTCAACAGATGAATTATCTTGGACTTAAATTCCTAGGAATAATCACATACTCAGCTTGATGTGACACATAAACATTAAAGAGATTACAACAAAGCACAATTCAGTTGCAATTAAAGAAAATACTGATAAACAAAAAGATTCAAAATATCCCCTTATTTCTTTAATGTTTATAAGTGAGCTAAAAGTCTCCCCTTCTATACAATAAAACTGTGTTAAAAACCCCAAAAATTGCTATCTCTCTTCTCCTATTTCCCCCCTCTTCTCTTTTATTTTTCATTAATTTGGAAGTTTATATATAGGCACACCCAAAAGTATTACATTACAAAAGTAATGGTCTTGAAAATGATTAGAAGGTAAAAAGACTTCGAGATATAAAAAGTTTCAGAAAAGATGTTATCATTACGTGTTGTGAAAATCCATGCATGCTGCTAAGCCGCTGAAGGGGCCAGAACCCTGAAAAATTCCAACTACATCTCCATGACCAAATTGTGAAAATCAACACGTTCTTCTTCTTTGTCTAAAATGAAGATCACCTGATTATACTTAGCATAGCTAGTCTTGTCTTTCTAGGCTAGCGAACATAGTTTAGAAATGATGTCAAACTGTTCTTCCTCTAGCCAATTCAAATTAGGTTGCATGACAGGAACAAGTTCATCTTCCCATTCTATAACCTCACTAGGAAGTACCATCTTGAGAAGATTCTAGAACTGAAAATTTTTGTTACCTTTCCTTGCATGCAGGCTTGTTTAATTTTGGTGGCGAGAAGTGACCATTTTATTGGCCAAGAGAAACATACCAACCTACTACAAAATCCGTTTCACCAACTTCCTCATTTAAGAGCTGTCCTTTTAGAGGATTTTAAAGATCACATTATGTTTCAAATTAACATTCCAAAGCATTTGAGAAGACATTCCTTAAAGGAACAATGCAACTTATTTAATGAATCGATGCCTTCAAAGTTGTGCACCTAGAAAAATCATCTAGTCACTGAGAAGTAGAACTTAATAACCATTAGTCGAAAGTTATAGAGTTTCACGAACTTTTGATATCCCGACTACATAGCATATCACCCTGAAGGTTATGGTTGGGTGGTTCTAGAATTTCAGAACCTCGCAGCCTAGTTAAGGAACTCAGTAGGGCCGCTATTAGTTACAAAATTTGTTAGAACCATGATTTTGAATATACATGGGATTAACAGAGGCACAAATCAAAGGATTTTTATATGCATCTTAGAATTTAATAATTAAAATTTCATAAGTAATAGTAAGTACACTAAATTTTTAAGGGGGCCATATAGTCCCCCACTTATTTTTTACATAAGAAATGGTTGCCTTTTAGTGATGATAGCAATAAAATCCTAGGAAGTGTGACCTTCTCAATAAAAGTGTGGCCTTTTTGATCGATGATAGTGTCTCCTTTGTGGGATATTAGGCTTGATGTTGTATAGGAGAAAATTTACACCCTTTATGTAGATTCCCCTTTTACACATCCTCACCTTAGAAAACCAAGTTTGAAGGTGAAATTCCACATCAGTAAGTTGCGTTCCTTCCACTTGGCATTTGTTTGTTGTGTCGGTAGAAGAATATTTTTTGTTGATGCTTGTGTGGCATGCTTACGTCCTTGATAGATTCTTGCATCTTAAGCTGGTAGAGGCGTTACACTTCCCATTGGGAACGGTTTGTAACATCCCTCTTTGACCAATTGACCCCAAAAATGGAAGATTCTCTCTCGTCTCCTTCAAATTCTTCCATTCTTCATTCAACTCATCTCTTTTTGAAATCTTCAAGCATTCACTTCATCCTGTTTCACAGTTTCTCAACATTTTTATAGGATTCTCAACACTCCATTGTAGCAAAAACATTCCATCAACTCTGTTAAGCAAGTGTGAAGCAACCCATTGCAATAGGAGCTTGAGGTTTTGCAACACCTCCCTTCATCACAATTGAGGCTATGGTGATTGTTCAAGCTCCCTTTCTCCATCATTAGCTAGTGAGCTCTTGGTGGAGGTGGTAATGTTCTCACTCCTTTGCTTTATGATTTGGTTGAGTAGCTATATATTATTTTGTAGTGTCATTCATGTACTTCCTTTCTTTAATTCTTTACCATACATTTCTCTATCGTTTCTATTTGGTTGTCCGTGGAGGTGGAAACACCAAAATGGGGGTCTGATTGAGGCAAATCCCTATATAGCCCCAACAAATTTCCCCTCTTTCTTGTGTGTAGGTGGACATGAATTTGGAGCTAACTGAAGAATAGACAATTTTGTGAGGTTATCTTCGTCACCTTAGTTCTAGTCTATTTAATTTATCATTTTAGTATCTATTTTGTATACTTCCTCATTTTGTTTTTACTATCTAGACTGAAGTAGCTAGGCTGTTAGTAGGTATTTTTGGAAATTTTACTATGTTCACTATTTTATGGCGGTACGGACACCAACGTGCTTGAGAGATGCCACCATGTCGCACTGATGTCCCATAATTGCGCTGCCTTCCTCGGACATAGAGCTGTTTGAGGCACAAAACTGACTCCAAAAAGCTAGCTCACCTAGCCCAAACTAAAGTTCGAGCTTGTAGATTGATCTAAGGACTTTATAGTCCTCATCATTCTCATCCCCCATTTCAAACACCCCTTTAGAGTGAGGTAAGTTAGGGAAGCCTTCCGTTTTTGGCTCTTTGTGACCTGGGACCTTGACATGGTTGGTCCCCCTCTCTTACATTTTTGGTGAACTCGACCTGAACCATTTTGGCTCTTTTTAGTGATACAAAAATATCCTTTCCTCATATTCTAGGAGTGTTGTAGGTGTGAGTGTTGTGAGGAATTTTCCTTACAACCCAACCCGTGACCCCTAGTAGGTGTAGTTGGAAGGTTTCAAAAGTATTGCACAATGAAACCTTAATTGGGTCACTGCCTTATCTTGCAACCTTTGGGGAGCCTTGTGAGAGTGTCATTTATTGCATGGGATGGCCTCTTTCCTACATCAAACTATCCCCTCTGTGCATCTTGTGAGCAGTGGTACTGGCATAACCTTCACCTCACAGGATCTGCCGATGGGTTTTAATAGGGAACCATCTCCTTTCTACATCCCTGTGCGAATCAACAAAAACATCATAGTAGGTTTTCTCATTGATCCAACATCTGAAGTAAACATCATAACTGAGGAGATCATGCTAATCAACTTTTTGCATAAATATGGGTATGATGCACCTATGAGCACCATCCACACGCATGAAATTTTTGTACCTCCATTAGGTAGTATTGTTTTTTCAATTTTGGTTAGACCCAAATCCATGAAGCTTTTGTTCAACATAATCCTTGGATTTGAACTCTTTAGAGTGAAACTAGGTATCCCTTGGTTAGTAGCTATGAATGCAGTGCCCTCGGTTGTGCATAAATGTTTAAAATTTATCCACAAGGGTTCTGTGCATGTAATTCATGACACTAGTTATAAATCGCCGATTGCTCGTGGTAGTTACTCCTTGGATTACTCTTGGCTTCCATCTGTGGGTCCTCTTCTACCTAGGAAGGACCTTTTGTATTGAGCTTATCAAAACTACAAGAGAGGATGCTTAACATTGAGAGTGAGATACCTCCATCGCCTTATGCTATTTCACATAGGGCTTGATTGAAAGTTGAGAGTGAGATCCTCCTTCTTCCTCTTCTGCTATTCATCCTGATGCTTCCTCTCACCATATTGTGGTGTGATTAGATTCCATTCTACATTTGCGAGAGAATCCTATGGTGCCCGCTTGGCGAAAGCCCAAGTGTCCCATGTTTGAGCTTCTTGTTTTTCCCACGGAGCCTAGGCCTATTCAGTATAGCAGGAAGAAAGGTCCTTATGGGGAATCTTCTATGTCTCAGCCTTTGCGGCCTCCTACCACTTCTTCTCCCAAGGTAGTAAATGGGAAGAGGCCCACTTCTAAGGCACTAGAGCTAACTCCCTCGTCACTTCTCAACCCGCTCCTCCTAATCCCATTTAGGAGCCTATCCCTCCACTGGAAATAGCTTTGGGGGACACTCCTATGGTTGAGCAGGAGCCTTATGTTCCTTCACAACCTCTGGTCTCTAGCTTGAAGAGTCATAGAAACTTACTTGCACATGAGCACAAGCACTAGCGAAAGGATCTCGCAGCTAAGCAAGATGCCTTACAGAGGAAGGAAGAGGAGACGACCACCCCTGTATCAAGGCCTCCTACCATGTCCTCCTCTCTCCTCCCCTCTGCTTCTGTTCAACCAATCTCCCCATTGATTTTGGATTTTGCTGTGAGTACAAATGCACTTGACCCTAAAATGTGCAGGTGTTCATCACTCCTTCATTGGAGCCGCCCTTGTTGATGTCTCTTCTAGATGTTCCACCTTTCCCAAAACCTATAGATATGTCGAACACTTCAGTGGTATCTGCTATTGTTTTCTCTTCCTCCTCTTCCTTTGCGCCTCTTGCCTCATCTGTGGGGAGTTCATGTCCCCCGATGGAGTAGAAGCTAGGGAGTGGTCCTTCCAAAAACATAGGACATAAGAGGATTCCACCTTCTTCAAAAGGTGGTCTCACACAGACTTGTTATGTTTTAGTAATAGAACCAGTCCTAACTTCCCTTGAGTTCGTCACTACTCCTGAGTCACTCAGTGAGCCTAGTGGTGAATCTTAGGCACAATTTTCCCCATCCATTGAGGTACGACATGGCACTCTAGTGAAGTGCATGTTTAACTCTCTAGATGAAGTTCTGGCCTTGTCAACGATCTTCATGAAATCGTTAACCATAGCTCCATGAGAGCCGAGTGGAGGAGACCTTGTGGGGCCTTCTTCCTTAGCCCTTGTTGTGGGAGGGTCAAAATATCCTCCTCTTAACATCCCACCACTACAGGCTCATCCTCCTTCCCCCTATGATGACCTAGAGTGGGAAGCGGATGACCTCTTGGTCGATTAGTGTTAGGGGGAGGACCCTTCTTTATCTTTAGATTGGATGTGTGTGTGTTGTAATGTGTTTCCCCCGTGATCATGCTATGTGTTTCTAGATGACCCTTTCCACCCTTGTTGGTGCTTGGATATAGGAGTATTTTTTGTGTCGTAAACCTTCTTCTATTTGTATCATCATTCTTCCATGTTTGTGATTGATTTTTGGAAAATTGGGGATGATGCAAAGTGTTGGGGGCATTTAGGCTTCACTTCCATGTTGACACAATTTTTTATTTTTACTTTGTCTTCTCGTGTATTCTTCACATGGTCTGCTATAGTAGGGGGTTGATGGAAGTTCATTTTATATACTATTATTATACTTATATATATTTATGAGTAGCTTTGACCCTTGAATATCAGATCACCCCTGTGCCCTTTGTTGGTGTTCATTTCTCTTTTTTCGCTCTTTTCTTATCTTTCTCTCTTCTTTGCTTGAGTTGTCCTTTTCATGTGTGACAATGCCATTTCTATACCACTTTAATTTTTACAAAATGCATTCATTTCCAAACAAATATTTCTCGATAATCTTCACAATTTTTTTTCAAAGAATTGTATTATTGACTTGAAACCCTAACAGAACATGTTTTCTTCATCATGCGTTCATAAAGAAAGAACTTGAGACCTTTTCTTTGAGGTGGGAGAAAATTTGACCTTCTCCTCATGAGGGGGCATTTTCTTTCTTTCAAATTCCTTGATGAAGTGAACATATTTTGAAAGGATTTCTTGATGATGAATTGATTCAAGAAAGAAACATCTCTTCCTCACTTTCAAATAGCACGTCCGTTGAGTGGACCCATTTCTTCACGTCAGGTTCCCAAGTGACCCCTTTGAAAGTTTTACAATCTATCAACGGTTTGCGTGACTGTCTAGTTACTTTCCTATGTGATTGCTCTTAGACATGTTCTACCTATGGGTAAACATGTTGCTTCACAGGTGTGCCTGTGAAGCCACTTTCTGACTCTATGAAGTCCCCTTCCTTGGGTTTCCTCCATGTGAGAGATCTTGGGGGATACCTCCTTGTAGGTCTGTGGGCCTGTAGGGAACTTATTTTGAGCTTCCTCCTTACGATACATCTTGGGGGTCACTTCACTGCAAGTCTATGGGCCTGTAGGGTATTTTTTTATGAGGTTTCCTTCATGTGAGAGATCTTGGAGGACACCTTCCCTGTAGGTCTGTGGGCCTGTAGGGTGCTTCATTTGGGTTTCCTTCATGTGAGAGATCTTGGAGGAAACCTTCCTTGTAGGTCTACGAGCCTATAGGGTGCTTCCTTTAGTTTTCCTTCATGTGAGAGATCTTGGAGGACACCTTCCTTGTAGGTCTGCGGGCATGTAGGGCACTTTCTTTGGGCTTCCTTCATGTGAGAGATCTTGGAGAACACCTTCCTTGCAGGTCTGCAGGCCTGCGAGGTGCTTACTTCTTGGGGCTTCCTTCATGTGAGAGATATTGGGGGTTGCCTCCTTGTAGGTCTACAGACCTATAAGATGCTTTCAATATATAGCTTCATAGTTCTGTGGGGCTATGGAATCCTTTGCCTACCCTGCGCTTTCAAGCTCGTCAGATTACGGTCTGCTTCCTTGAAGGTTTAGGTATAAATTTCTAACCCTATCCACTCTTTAATCTACTTTACCGAAGAACTCATTAGTAGTCATGCTTGCTAAAGTGGGGGAAAAATGTATAGGAGTGAATTTTCACCCTTTACACAGATTCCTCTTTTACACATCCTCACCTTAGAAAACCAAATCCGAAGGAAAAATTCCACATTAGCAAGTTTCCTTCCTTCCACTTGGGATCTATCTATTATTTTGGTAGAATAATATTTGTTAGGGACGCCCATGTGGTGCACAGATGTCCCTGTGGCATGCTTACATCCCTGATGAATTCCTGTGTCTAAAGTTGGTGCACAGATGTCCCTGTGGCATGCTTACATCCTTGATGGATTCCTGTGTCTAAAGTTGGCATAGGTGTTACACTTCCTATTGGGAACGGTTTGTAACATCCCTCTTCGACCAACTGACCTTGAAAATGGTATATTCTCTCTCTTCTCCTTCAAATTATTCCATTCTTCATTCAACTCATCTCTTTTTGCAATCTTCAAGCATTTACTTCATCCTCCTTCATAGTTTCTCAGTATTTCTTCAACATTTTCAACACTCCATTGCAGCAACAAAACTCCATCAACTTGTTGACGTGTCCTTTGGCACAACAACATGCAAACAAAATATTGCTACTCTGTTTCTCCTGAAAGAGAAAGACAACACATGGATATCTTAGCTCCCAAGGTCTTTATAGTTGGTTCTTAACTGTGCTGATGTCCCTCAGTGGTCAATGTAATAGTAATGTTCAAGGGGCCTGCTGGTGTGAGCTTCTGGATTGTTCTAAGATCAAGCATGAAATAAAACCTAATTTAACTAGGGTTTTTAAATAAACAACAAAAGATAGACTAGGGTTTTGGGATAGAAAAGAACAATAATTCATCCAATTTTAACCAGATTTGTTAGCTTCAAGGAATTTGTTAACTGAAACTGCATAAAAAAGTAAACTTGTGATTGACACACAGCTACTTTCATTCACAGTGCTAATTCAAATAACATATTTTAAGTTACCATTTAAATAAAACACAAAATAGCATTTCACTCCTTGAAGACTTCACAAATCAAATGATCAACTTAAGACAAATATCATTCAGGAACACAATATGAAGTATATTAAACTCTGATTGCTTCTACTGTTAGTGAAACATATAAGCAATGTCTACAAGGCTAGCACAATCACCAGTGTATAGAGAATCTGTGATTCCGGATTGTTTCCAACTACACTAAGAGAACTTGGAAAATACATTACAACCAATACTGAATCTTACTACTAGAAAAGAAGACAAAAGAAGCTCTCATTACTAAGAATCAAGATGCAACTCTATCTCCTTCTGTTAACTAACTAAGAAGTTCCCTATCTACCACTTTTCTGTCTCTTAAAAGTTCTAACCTTTACAAAAAGGCAAGAATGCCATTTATACAGAATGTACCAAAAGAATGAGTTGTCCCCCTGCATTAGGGTTTTTACAAAATATTTGCTTCAGGAGAGCCGGCTCTCAGATCTTTTTGAGGAGGGTCAAAGCTACATACAATGTGAAGCCCTGCTGTCTATGCTGATGAAGGATTTCTATCCTCAAGAGAAGCCTTTTTAGATCTTTTTGGCAGCTGCAACATTAACTCTTCTGTCTTCGTGTCCACCTTCGAACTCTGTTGGGGTTTCCTTGAATGCTCAGAATATCTCCATCAATACTGATCTACCTCTTTTCTAGTAGTCACTACAGCTGTCCCTATGAGTCACAGTTTCTTCTTCCCTTTGGTTTTGTTGTGCAGTTTTTCGCACACACGCCCCGCTGGAAGCAGGGACCCTCTTTCTGTTCGGTTTTGGTGTTATGGCCTTTTCTTTTGAGGTTTTGTTTAGTTTAGGCACATGCTTAAAATGTTTATTTTGAATGCCTAGGTGTTTCCCCCAAGTTATTCATTGAAAATCTTGAGTTCTGGGTGAATTTTGGGATTTTGCTTGGATTCAGGATTTTCCGCCTTGGTTAGATTTTCCCAGATCTTGCTTAGACTCCAGTTGAACCCTTATTTTTTGGGGATTTTTAGTATTCACAGATTTTCGCGTGGGCTGGATTTTTCTGGATTCTGCCCTATCGTCGGCTTCCCAAAATTCCTTTTCTGACTGTCCTGTCAATTGTGTTGTTGGCTTCGTGCGTGCTTTGAGGGGTGTATCTAACTTGGTTTCTGGGTCTCTTGGATTATTTCATGCTAGGATTGTTTAGTATTGCATCATTTGTCATCTCCTAGCTGAGTTCTGAGCTTGCTTATGTGCTAATGGCGGGTGAATAGGGTTTTCGACTTGGGGCATTCTCATTTCAAGTTATGTCATCTTAAAACGGGCCTGAAACACAAGAGAAAATCTAGGAAAGGTCCATCCCTGACTTGTCATGAGTTAAATGGTTGAAATTCTGTGTTGGTTTAGTGTCGAGGAAATTGGGACTATCTATCCCTTCTGAATTTTAGTTGTTGTAACCCTTCGAGGTCAGTGAGATGTCATGTAGATCTTTCTGTGTCACGCCGAAGCCCTTCGTGGGTTTGCATTTGGTCGCCTAGACACCACAATTCTCACACCGAAAGTCTTTCTGTCGACAAGACAAACCCCGTCGCCAAGAGCTCATAGCGAGTTCCTTTCATCTTGTCGATCTTCCGTTTTGTCACTAAGACCTCCCCATTTTCGTGAGACCCTTTGCTGAACATCCTGCTCTTGTCGAGTGACCTTCTGTCGGGGAGACATTCATGCTTCGCTGAGACCTTCCAGCAAGCTCATTACTCTTGTCAAAGCCTTCACTTTCGGCGAGACTCCTAACATTCGCTAGGACTTCATAGTGAAATCTTCCTCTTGGCAAGCCTAGATCTTCTATCAGGTGACTTCATAACATCGGCAAGAGGTTATGCCAATGGAACTCTTCATTGGCGAAACATAATGTAGTCACTGTGACCTCTAGCCAAACTCAAGTGCTTCACCGAAAGCCATCCTAAGACCATCCATTCATTGTGACCTTATCTTTCTCACACCGAAGTATTCTCATGTTCTATCACTAGTCAGAGAGACCAAAAGAAGTCATTGAGACCTTACACCGACTACCTGCTGGTCACATCGAGATGTTGCCCATCACTGTTCAGCAAGAATCGGTAAGTTCACTGAGACATCATATATATAAACTTTAGTCTGGCTGAAGTTATTACTTAAACTTTGGTGGTTAGAGAAGACAAGGGTGATTCGCTGTGACTTTATACCGAAGAAAGTCTCTCATTGACATGAATTTCACATTCTCTTTTGGCAAGACGTGCCCCACTCGGCATGACTTCATCCCGAATGAAATTTGCTTTGCCGAAGTACTTTCCTTCGCACTGTTTGGTTCAGAATTGTGCCTTAACCACGAATTTCCATCGAGTCTGGATTTCTCCAAAATCTGCCATCCCTCTGAATTCTCGAAAATCCTCTTTCGCCTGTTCTTTGCAGAAGTCCGTCCCTCACGAATTTCCCCGAAATTTGATGAAACATAAAGGAACATGAAATAATTGGATTCGTTTATAATTTGTGATGCATTCAATGATTATTTCATGTCATATTTGGATATCTCATGTGATTTATTGATGAAAAATGATCAGATTTGATAGTTAAGTAGGTGTTTCCTGGTTATTCCATTAGAATCCGATCGGTCAGGAATTTCTCGAAATTCCTCTCTCGCTCAGATTCCGCGGATGGCCTCGAAACCCAAAATTTGTGGGATCATTTCATATGAGATTTAATGGCATTTTGGTTGCAGGAGATGCATTCTAACGATGTATTGTTGGATTAACATTCGTTTCCTATGGTTTTTATTGTGGTTTGCTTGATGAATGCAGGCTAAATCTAGCAAAGCAGCAGCTGGTTCCTCATTGTCTGATGCAGAGGATTAAGCTGGATGTTAAGAGCAGGATCCCTGAGAACAAAGTCACTGTGGATTAGGTAGAGGGTGTTGAAGAAGATTTACAAATAGAGAAGACACATTGATAACACACTGAGTGGTGTCTACAATGGCTGCATTGCTTTTCGAGATAATGATGGGAAGAAGGAAGATCGCACATAAGTATTTGAATCTGGAGCAGTTGAGAGAATGGTGGTAGGATGTTTATGCACCAAGTAATGATGATTCTATATTCGAGCACTAGCTAGATGATACGACCACCTACCTTGTAGTCATCGATAGGTATTTGGCATGTAAAGTAGACTGGGGTAAGTCGGTCAAGTGGTCAAAGAAGAGGAGATTGTGTCCATTGAGAATTGACTTAGGGTTTTTCCCCTGCCACCTATGACAGACTTGGATGCAATGTTCTTGGAAGTACATGAAGAGCCAGATCAGAATGGAGATAATAGGGAAGGGAGCTAATGATAGGCTATGATGTGATTTGTGCCTCCCTACTACCTTCCCGTGTGTTGGTCTGAACTGCATTGCAGATCTCAAGTTGACTTGGACGTGACATGCATTTAGTGCTTATTTGACTGACCGTGGGTTTCTCTTGACTGAGTTGTTGTGCCATTAATGCTGCAGAACCCTTGCTTGGCTGATGTTTCCTGGGGAATTCTATATATTGGGCACTTCACCTCATTTGTAAAAGGTTAGAATGGTTAGAAATAGTTAGATGGTTAGAGAGCAAAATAGTTACAAGTAGAGGTAGTTAGTAGCAAGTAGGTATTCTCAAGCAAATGTTGTAAAAGAAATATGGAATTGTTGCTACAGTGGACAATTTGAATACAAGAAATGACATTGTGATTTGGTGCCATACTTGTCTTCTTTTGTTTTGCATGGTTCTTTTATTCTATTTTTAAAATTGCTTTGAGAAGGTTCATGTTTAGATTAGTTTTGGGTTTGATAATGTTTGTGATTTAATACTTGAATGTTGTAGCAATCCTTCAGTCCATACTTTTTGCAACCAACTGATTGTTAGTTGCTTTGCAAAGTTATCCTGGACTTCATATTCCGTGTGCCTAGTTTGATTGTGAAGATTTGTTCATTTCAACTGCAAAAAGGGTTGTTGAATGAATGTTCGTGATTTGAAAATCTTAACACCTTAGAAGATTGCACTATTTTTTGTGAGATTGTAGATTTATCTTGGTCAAGCAGAGATCGGTTTTAGAGGGATTGGTCCATTTGAGTGTTGGTTACCTTCATTATTTATCTTAGGAGTAATGTTAGGTTTAGAACTCTCTCTGAAACCCTTATCCTTTTTTATTTCTTTGATTATTGGGTTAAATCTAAGATTGAAGCACCATCAGATTGTTAGATCTGATAAAATTGATTCAACATTTTGCTTGTAGTAAGGTTCCATTGTGATTACCAACATTTTCACATTTCGTTATTGAGTTGTTTATGCACTGTCAAGACCTGACATTAGAGAGCTTGGGGTTATCTCTTGAGGCTTGCCGATAGAGATTTACCTTTCAAGAGAGATAGGATATCATATTCTGTCTGGCTGTTATTGTACAGAAAACACAAATAGGAACTAGCGCTAGGAGGGCCCGAATAAGCAAGATGGATCAATTTTTGAATGCCATCTCTCCTGAGAGATTTGAAAGAAGGACAAGATCTGCTCCAAGAGAGGAAGAATTTTAGGAATTACCAGACCCTACTAGGTCAAGAAGGACCAACAATAGAAGGGAATCATCATCATCATCCCACCTCCCACATCTCCATCATCCCCATCTTCATCGGGTTCATCTGAGTATGAGGCCATTCCCAGTCCACAACCTCAGCCAGTCATAAATCAGCCATTACCACCCCCCACCTCCACCAATGGCTTTCCTAGCAACCAACCCATCTCCATTGGGTTTCGCCAATTGCAATCTGATGCCTTAACACCCTGAACGCTTCTGTTTGAAATTCCATGCCAATGATCCAAATAAGATTGTGGAGGAGCATATTAGGATTTTTAAGACTACCCTTAAGGATAGGGGAATTAATCATGAGGATGTTGCATGCAGAATTTTCCCGTATTCCCTTGGAGATGAGGAATTTTTTTGGTATAAACATCTTCCTGCTGGGTCTATCACTACTTGGCTTCAGTTGGAGACTGTATTTTTACAGAAATCTCAGATCCCAATCAGTGCAAATGAGTTACTTTTGCAGTTTATTGGAATCAAGAGGGAGGTAAATGAACCGATAGTGGCCTTTAATAATAGATTCCATAGGGCTTATGCTAGGCTGCAAACCCCTTATGTTGTAGATGATGCCTCTGCCAGGGAGGTTTATTATGAAGCTTTGGATAGTTTAACATCTACTTTCATCAAATGGAAAGAAAACCCTCCTAGTAGCTTATTTGAAGCTTATGATGTGGCTGTTAAGGTGAGTATAGATTTGAGACAACACTTGTCTAGACCCTTGGATAACCAAATACCTATGATGAGTTCAGTCCCTCAATCACCCTTGGTTTCACACACAGGTCATCCCCTGAGTCAGGTTGCATTCATGCCAAATTACCATCCAAATATGAACCAGCCTGCATTCTGTCATCAACAAGCTAATATACCGTGTCACTTACAAAACCTTGAGATATTTAATCAACCCTTGAACCACAGGTCACAAGATGTTTATATGCAGAATTCAACTAGTATTATTCCTCCATCAAATAGTGCAGACAAGGAGAGGTTGGATGCACTCACAGAGCTAGTTGAGAGGCTGAACACTGAAGTCACTTACCTAAGGCACCAGAATAATCAATCCCATGCAACCCAAAGGGGGATTCGGTCCAATTATGATCAAAGCAACATGGATATGATGCATATTCAAGGACAAAACTTTGACAGAGAACAATATCTTGATAGAGGTCATAGAGGGCAGCCACCACTTCAGAATAATGGAGAAGCCTTAACTTCTTCGCATTAGCCAAACAATCAGGAGAAACCTAGTGCAGTTTATTTGGCAAAAACAACTTTTTCAGGATGGTGTAGGCTTCATAATACTAATCAACATTATGAGTCAGACTGTCAAGAATTCTAGGCTGCTGTGTCCATTTTCTAGCCAAAGGTTCAACATGTCAGCAGTGGTTCAAGTGGGCTGGAGATAGTGCCAGCTAATCCTTATGACATATTAGTCATGGTAGTGAATCATGTCCCATTTCCAAGAAGTGAAGAGAATAAACCAGAAGAAGAACAAGATAAAGGTGTTGAAACAGGGCACGTATACAGTGAAAAATCTAAAGTTCAATCCTTTGGAGATAATGAGGAGAATGATAATGGCCCACTAGATGAAGAAGAATATGCAACTAAAGAAGTTCAGGCATTCCATCATGTGTCTACTCAGTATTTCCTAAATGGAAGACAACCTGATGCTAATAAAGGAGGAAGCATTGAAAATAGCAGGGATGAATTGATAGATAGCTCTAAGGGAAACTATTCTACCATGAATACAAAGCAAATAGGAGAGTATGTGGTCAGAGAACTCAAGAAATTCAAAGTAAGTCTCTCTACTCATGAGTTGTTGAAGGATCCTACCATTAGGGGTGTAGTACTAGGGTCTCTTGAAAAGGATATGCTTATTGAACAAAAGGGTACTTCAGGCCATATTGATGCAAATACTTTTAAGGAGGTATTCCTGTCTGAGACAAGCTTGGGAAACTATATACTGGCAGTTGACCCTCAAGGATGGGAGACTGAGGAAATCTTCATGTTACACGATATGCCTATCCATAAATTTGGTAGTGCTAAAGCGTTGGTAGAATCAACAGAGGAGGTACAAGAGCAAGTATGGTTGTCGGATCATACAGAGGATATACATCAAATTTTAGGGAGTAGGCTTACTCCATTGAAAGAATTTCAACAACCTACTGATGAATGTCTTGTAAGGTGTGAAGAAGAACTTAATGAAAGAGTTGATATTCTGAGCAGTCACAATCCAGAACCAAAACAAATGTCAATAAGAGGGGAATTTAGTAAAGATGTACTTAAAGATCAGTCTGTGAGGCCTCCTGACAAACATCATGATGAGGAAGTTACTACACATGATGAGGTTTTTACATTTTCAACATTGTTCCCTCATGAAGAAGAAGGGATATTGCATCATCAGTGGAGACCTCCTGACAACATAGATATCAACCTTTTACAAGCACAGGATGAATACCACATTCAGTCTACCACAATACAAAATCAGGTTGTTTCTTTCTTTACTGAAAATTCTGAGTCTTATCAATTTGATTATGGGAATTTAGGAAAGGCATCTTGCATATGGATTAATCACGGTCCTAATGAGTCACCTCAGTTATTGATTATCCCTGACTATGAGGTTGAGTTTGAATGCTATATTTTTGGGGTTTATTTTGCTGAATATAAAGATGAATTTGCATTCTTGAGGACTATTACCATCACCTTGTTTCTTATTGATGCCCTGAGGAGTTAGGTAGGGGTGGGTCTCGACTCACCTTGTCTGATGATGAATGGTTGTGAGTCTCTTGTACATAGTTAGTATAGATTGCTTTAGATTTAGGTTTTCCTTTTTGGTTTACTTTTGGTTTGTTTTGGTTTGTTTTGTTTTGCTTTGCTCTTGCTTTGGGGGTTTCTTTGTTTTCACCTGGATGTGTTACACCTGCATGGAAAATCTATCTTCTCTGGAATTGTTCTAAGTATTTCTTTGGTGAACTTTAGCCTTGCATCTTGAAAGGATGGTTGAAATCTTTGCTGATTGCCAACAGTTTTAATGTCAGATCTATAGAAGATTAAGTCACGGGCTTTGATTTGAATTTGAAGTACTCTGAAAATATTATATCCATCATATATCTTAAGAACCCTGATGTCACTATAGGAATCCTTGTGAAGTCTTGTCAAGTGAAAAATCCTATTTCTGCTTCATCGCCACTGTGGTTCTCAGCCCTGAGTGTGAACTTCATTGTTCACAGGTTGAAATGAAAGTGGCATATAAAGAATATCAAAAGAAAAAAAAATGATGAAATATTGAAAATCAAAGAATGAATTCAACTTATCAGGGGTACCTGAATATCTCTACCAGGGCTATGGACACCTAGTTGGCAGTAGAGCTATGTTCAGGAGAGTCACAACGATAACCTTGTCAGGGCTATGGATGCCTGACTGGCAGCGAGGCTCTATCCAGGTTGCTTTTGAAGTTAGAATCTTTATGTAGCCTGACTTGATTGAACTTGGTTTCTGTAGTAACTAAAGGAGGGAAATGAACTCATGTGCACACACTTGGATTTTTAGTTTATGGAAGGTTTGATCTATCCTTTGGTTCTTATTCTTTAGATCTTGCATTCTGACTTGTTTGTTTGATGGTGAGATTGAAACCAAAGATTCTGGGTTCTCGATTCCTATTCGTCATCAAATGCTTTGGAGCATTTTCCCAATAGAAGTCACCATTTGTTGTGCAGTTTTTTGCACACACGCCTCGCTGGAAGCAGGGACCCTCTCTCTGTTCAGTTTTGGTGTTTTGGCCTTTTCTTTTGAGGTTTTGTCTTGTTTAGGCACGTGCTTAAAATGTTTATTTTGAATTCCTAGGTGTTTCCCCCAGGTTATTTATTGAAAATCTTGAGTTCTGGGTGAATTTCAGGCTTTTCCTTGGATTTAGGATTTTTCGCCCTGGTCGGATTTTCCCAGATCCTGTTTGGACTCCGGCTGGACCCTTATTTTTTGGGGATTTTTAGTATTCGCTGATTTTTGCGTGAGCTGGATTTTCCCAGATTCTGCCCTGTCATCGGCTTCCCAAAATTCCTTTTCTGACTGTCCTGTCAATTGTGTTGTTGGCTTCATGCATGCTTTGAGGGGTGTATCTAACTTGGTTTCTGGGTCTCTTGGATTATTTCATACTGGAGTTGTTCAGTATTGCATCATTTGTCATCTCCTAGCTAAGTTCTAAGCTTGCCTGTGCGCTAATGGCAGGTGAATAGGGTTTCTGATTGGGGGCAATCTCATTTCAAGTTATGTCATCTTAAAACAAGCTTGAAACGCAAGAGAAAATCTAGGAAAGGTCCATCCCTAACTTGTCCTGAGTTAAATGGTTGAAATTATGTGTTGGTTTAGTGTCTAGAGGAAATCGGGACTATCTATCCCTTCTGAATTTTAGTCATTGTAACCCTTCGAGGTCGGTGAGATGTCATGTAGATCTTTCTGTGTCACGCCGAAGCCCTTCATGGGTTTGCATTTGGTCGCCCGGACACCGCAATTCTCACATCGAAAGTCTTTCAGTCAGCAAGACAAACCTTGTCGCCAAGAGCTCATAGTGAGTTCCTTTCATCTTGTCGATCTTCCGTTTTATTGCTGAGACCTCCCCCTTTCGGCGAGACCCTTCGCCGAACATCCTGCTCTTGTCGAGTGACCTTCTATCAGGGAGACATTCATGCTTCGCTGAGACCTTCCAGCGAGCTCGTTACTCTTGCCGAAGCCTTCACTTTCGGCGAGACTCCTAACATTCACCAGGACTTCATAGCAAAACCTTCCTCTTGGCAAGCCCATATCTTCTGTCGGGTGACTTCATAACATCGACAAGAGGTTATGCCGATGGAACTCTTCATTGGAAAAACATAATGTAGTCACTGGGACCTCTAGTAGAACTCAAGTGCTTCACCGAAAGCCCTCCTAAGTCCATCCATTCATTGTGACCATATATTTCTCACACCAAAGGTCTCTAATGTTCTATCGCTAGTCATCGAGACCAAAAGAAGTCGCTGAGACCTTACCCCGACTACCCGCTAGTCACATCGAGGTGTTCCCCACTGCCGTTTAGCAAGACTCGGTAAGTTCACTGAGACATCATATAGATAAACTTTAGTTTGGCTGAAGTTATTACTTAAAATTTGGTGGTCAAAGAAGACAAGGACGATTCATTGTGACTTTATACCGAAGAAAGTCTCTCATCGACATGACTTTCACATTCGCTTTTGGCGAGACGTGCCCCACTCGGCATGACTTCATCCCAAATGAAATTTTCTTTGCCGAAGTACTTTCCTTCCACCGTTTGGTTCGGAATTGTGCCTTAACTACGGATTTCCGTTGAGTCCGAATTTCTCTGAAATCCACCATCCCTTTGGTTTCCCAAAAATCCTCTTTGGCCCGTTCTTCGCGGAAGTCTGTCCCTCACGTATTTCCCCAAAATTTGATGAAACATAAAGGAACATGAAATAATTGGATTTTTTTATAATTTGTGATGCATTTAATGATTATTTCATGTCATATTTGGATCTCTCATGTGATTTATTGATGAAAAATGATCAGATTTGATAGTTAAGTAGGTGTTTCCTGGTTATTCCGTTGGAATATGATTGGTCAGGAATTTCCCAAAATTCCTCTATGGCTTAGATTCCGCAGATGGCCCCGAAACCCAAAATTTGTGGGATCATTTCATATGAGATTTAATGGCATTTTGGTCACAGGAGATGCATTCTAATGATGTATTGTTGGATTAACATTGGTTTCCTATGGTTTTTATTGTGGTTTTCTTGACGAATGCAGGCTGAATCTAGCAAAGCAGCAGCTGGTTCCTCATTGTCTGATGCAGAGGATTAAGCTGGATGTTAAGAGTAGGATCCCTGAGAACAAAGTCACTGTGGATTATGTAGAGGGTGTTGAAGAAGATTTACAAATAGAGAACACACATTGATAACACCCTGAGCAGTGTCTACAATGGCTACATTGCTTTTTGAGATAATGATAGGAAGAAGGAAGATCACACATAAGTATTTGAATCTGGAGCAGTTGAGAGAATGGTGGTAGGATGTTTATGCACCAAGTAATGATGATTCTATGTTCGAGCACCAGCTAGATGATATGACCACCTGCCTTGCAGTCGTCGATAGGTATTTGGAGTGTAAAGTAGACTATGGTAAGTTGGTCAAGTGGTCAAAGAAGAGGAGATTGTGTCCATTGAGAATCAACTTAGGGTTTTTCCCCTGCCACCTATGATAGACTTGGATGCAATGTTCTTGAAAGTACATGAAGAGCTAGATCAGAATGGAGATAATAGGGAAGGGAGCTAATGATAGGCTACGACACGATTTGTGCCTCCCTACTACCTTCCCATGTGTTGGTCTTAACTGCATTGTGGATCTCAGGCCGACTTGGATGTGATGTGCATTTAGTGCTTATTTGACTGACCGTGGGTTTCTCTTGACCGAGTTTTTGTGCCATTAATGCTGCATAACCCTTGCTTGGCTGATGTTTCCTTGGGAATTCTATATATTGGGCACTTCACCTCATTTGTAAAAGGTTAGAACGGTTAGAAATAGTTAGATGGTTAGAGAGCAAAATAGTTACAAGTAGAGGTAGTTAGTAGCAAGTAGGTATTCTCAAACAAATGTTGTAAAAAAAATTTGGAATTGTTGCTACAGTGGACAATTTGAATACAAGAAATGACATTGTGATTTGGTGCCATACTTGTCTTCTTTTGTTTTGCATGGTTCTTTTTATTCTATTTTTAAAATTTCTTTGAGAAGGTTCATGTTTAGATTAGTTTTGGGTTTGATAATGTTTGTGATTTAATACTTGAATGTTGCAGCAATCCTTCAGTCCATACTTTTCGCAGCCAACTAATTGTTAGTTGCTTTGCAAAGTTAGCCTGGACTTTATATTCCATGTGCCTAGTTCAATTGTGAAGATTTGTTCATTTCAACTACAAAAAGGGTTGTTGAATGAATGTTCATGATTTGAAAATTTTAATACCTCAGAAGATTGCACTTTTTTCTGTGAGATTGTAGATTTATCTTGGTCAAGCAGAGATCGGTTTTAGAGGGATTGGTCCATTCGAGTGTTGGTTACCTTCATTATTGATCTTAGGAGTAATGTTAGGTTTAGAAATCTCTCTGAAACTCTTATCCTTTTTTATTTCTTTATTATTGGGTTAAATCTAGGATTGAAGCACCATCAGATTATTAGATCTGATAAAATTGATTAAGCATTTTGCTTGTAGTAAGGTCCCATTGTGATTACCAACATTTTCACATTTCGTTACTGAGTTGTTTATGCACTGTCAAGACCTGACATTAGAGACCTTGGGGTTATCTCTTTAGGCTTGCGGATAGAGATTTACCTTTCAAGAGAGATAGGATATCATATTCTGTCTAGCTGTAATTGTGCATAAAATATGATCAACAAGCTTCCTTCATGCTCTGGACCCTTTTACACATTTGACCATCCTCAGAAGCATCATCAGGTCTCCCTTTAGATCTGAACTTTCACCTAAGTCGATCCATCGTTATCCGTTCTCAGAAGGAATCCATCTTGCTTGCATTCTGTTAGTCTTTTCCATGGGGGTGGTGAATTGATCAAACTGTCACAGGTCAACCCTCTTATCTTCTCCTAATTGGTTAGACATTTACCACACCAGATTCTCGGGTAGTCAAAAGTGATCCCCATTGAATCGCATGTCGGTGAGACACTAATCGTGTCTCCTTGATGTGATTATATCACTTCTAGCAACTATCGGCCTAGCATAAGACTGTCGACGTGACCTTTGGGCGAGCCGAAGAAGTCATATCGAGCTCACAAAACCTATAAGAAGACTGCATATTCTTGGTAAGACCACATGGCGAAGCCTTTTTCATCCCTCGGCAAGCACATTCTTATGTCGGGGAGACCTCATCACTTCGGGGAGACCCTACCCCGAACTCCTCTTCCCTTACCGAGTTCCTCCTTTTTATCAGCAAGACCTCTCAATGTCGGCCAGAGGCTAAGGCGAGTTCCCCTTGTAGCATCCCTCGTCGCTAAGACACCATCGGGTCGGCAAGACATCTTACCAAACCCGTTCCATCCACTTAGAGTCTCCCCAAGTTCCTTTTATTCCCCCGAGGTCGGGTCCCTTTGTTTTGGTGTGACCTTCTTCCTTCGCCAAGACCTTTTGGTGAAGGTATGATCCTTGGCCGAGCTCCATTTCTTTCGGTGGGACTCTCTATAGTCGCCCAGACCTTATAGCGAAGCCCCCTTGTTTGTTTGGAGGCTCCCTGATTTCCTCCTGTTGACCTTCATGTGCCAGCTTCTTTTTGTTTTGGTGTGACTTTCGCTCTTCGGCAAGACACTATACCGAAAGGGGAATCCTTCAGCGAAATCCCCCAACTGTCGGGGAGACATCTCCCCGATTCAAATCCTTCTCGCCAAACTCAAATTTCATATTGGCGAGACCCTCGAGCTTTGGCCAAACCTCTTGTTGATATTTCCTTTTTCTCCCCATTCGCTTGATTCCGTCGCCAAGACCTGCCCGGGTCACCATGACTTCTTAGCGAGCTCAAATTGCTATGTCGATGGCACTTACTCTTCGGCGGGCTCCTTCATGTTGGCGAGACACATTGATTCTCTCCCCAAAGACATACTGGTAGAATCCCCTCGCGCCATGTCAGTGTGACTGGAGCTGCTCGGTGAGACGTTACCCTGATACATGTGAGCCTTTGATGTTACTTTGTTGGTGGTTGGTAAGACATTGCGGACTCGCTAAGACTTCATATCAACAAACAGATCTCTCCGCGATGGGTAATTTTCACTGTCAGTCAGCAAGACCAAAAGACTTCACCAAGACGACATGTTGAATGTTGATTGTTTGGCCGAGGCGTTCACTTATGAACCAATTGGTGAGATGCAAAATACTCGGGGAGACCCTCCACCGAAAAGATAACTCTTGCCGAAGTGTTACCCCGGTCCTTGCTAGTAGGTGAGACTTCGTAAAGTCGCCGAGACTTCACCCTGAAGTCAAAATCTCTTGCCGGTGTGCTCCCTCTTTGTTGTTGATCGACAAAAAATTTAGATCTTGCCCAGACCTTTCTCCGAATGAGAATTTCATGCCGAAGGGAAGCTCCTAGTCATCGTGACCTCGATTGATGTCTTGCCGACTTTTGCCTTAACTAATTTTTAGGACCAACTGGATTGAGGGATGCCTTCCAACTGAGCTCCCCTAGCAAACATCATCATGCGTAGGATTTAATCTTGCAAAAGAAAGGTCTGCATTAGTCCTTAGAAGCAAATAAGACATATTATAATCAATCCACCATTGCTTATAATTATTTTACTGAATTCCTAGCAAGAAGAAAACCAACTAAGGTTGAGACAGAACCAAGATTAAATTAGACAGATCAAAAGTCAAAATTAGGAGGAAAACAAAAGAATTTGAAAGAGGAAAGAAAGTAACCAAAAGAAAAAAGAAACTAGAAAGAGAAAGGGGGACCCATTTTGTTCCAACTCAAAATGGGGGTGGTTATGCAAGGCATAACAAATGGCGACTCGGCTGGGAAAATGGCTGAACCATTTTTAAGAAGTTGAAGGCTTCAGCTACCCATAACTCCTAGTTCATGACCAGCACAACTCCAGTTGGGTCAGTTTTAATAAGCAAGGTTGAGTTAGAATCTCAAATGTAAGCTAACAATAACTAGCCTTGAATCTATGTGTGTGTTTGATAGTGCATCATCCTTTCATAAAGTTTTCCCTATCTTTTGAACAACAATGTGCAAGATTTGAGCTACATCTGATCTGGGTTGAAAACTACCATGAACCTCAAGACAACACTTGGGAATCATATTTTTCACTCAAATCTTGCAACACCATAGTCCTAGGACAGATATACTGATACAAAGGAGATGATTTTAGTGATTTGTGAAAGATTCCTAGGAGCTAATGAAGGTTACTTACTTTGCACCTTCTCTTCAAAACTCTCACAACTCTTATTGTCAACAAGCATGAAACAAAGAGTTTAGGAAAAAATCACCCAATCAGAAAGCTTGAAAATACCTAAACCACTTCTCTCCTAGCGACCAAAGTATACTTTAGATAACAACCCACAGTTTTAGATGGAAGGGACAGATCAACCCCAAAGATCAAAACAAAAAAAAACCACAGAAACAGGGAAATAGAAAGACAAAAGGAAAGACAAACAAACAAACAACAAATTATTTAGAAACAAAGAGCAAATTACTTACACCAATAGCAATAGATTACTTACAATTAGAAACACAGAAAGTATTTACAAAAATAAAAATTATTTACAAATAGGAGACAAACAAATTATTTACATGCAAAACAGAAATTAACAAGCTTTATGACTCAAAATAGTGCTTAAGAAACTGTCCATTGACAGGCAATGGAACAGGTTCTCCAGTTAAGCTGCACAGTCTGAAAGCATTTTCCCCCAGGATCTCAACAATCTAATAAGGGCCTAGCCAGAGTTTGTCAAATTTCTGGTGGCTGCCCTTCTTTTCACTAGCCTTATCCCACAGTAATGCCAGGTCATATATCCTAAAAGCCTTGATTTTGGCTCTTTTGTCAAACCAACATTTGACAATAGCCTGATGCCTAAAGAATTGTTGTAAGGTGACATCTCTCTCTTCCTCTAATTTCAATAGAATGACTAGTCTGACTTCTATACTATTGTCACTAGAGTAGAATTTTTGCATGAACTCAAGGATAGGTATTTGTAGATGGATAGGAAAGACCGGATCTTTGCCATATACCAGTTTGAATGGTGAGGTGTTTAAGGAAGCCTTAATCCTAGTCCTATCTGCCCATAACATGAATCTCAGTTGGGTATGCCAGTCTCTAGGGTTATGCTCTAACAGTTTCTTAATTACCCCTAAGAGATTCTTATTGGTTGACTCTGCAACCCCATTTCCTTGTGGGTAATAATTTGAAGAATACTTCAAGACAATCTTGTGATCATATGCCCAAGAAATAAACTCAGTAGAAGAAAAGGTAGAGCCATTGTCACATACCAGAGTGAAGGGTACCCCAAACCTTGTAGTGATGCACTCAGTGAGGAACTTGATCATTACCTCTATGGTGCTATTCTTGCAGGGTATAGCCTCTATCCACCTCGTGTAGTAGTCAGTAGCAGTCAAGATAAACTTGTGTCTTGTAGAAGAATTTGGGTTAATCACCCCAATAAAATCCAGTGCCCACTGGGAAAATGGCCTTACCTCATAGATAGGCTGCAATGGCATAGCTGCATGGCATTCCTTTGATGTAGAAATATGACAGGTGTGACATGTCCTCACATGCTGATGGGAATCTTTGAATACATAGGGCCAATAATAACTAGATTTGAGGATCTGGTGTGCCAAAGAATCTGTAGACCCATGACCTGTGCCATGTTTCCCATGGAACTCAGAGATCACATGTTTAGCCTCTTGATGATCAAGGCATCTCAGGTATACTCCTTCAAAATTCCTCCTGTATAGCAACCCTCCTTTGAGCATGTAATGAGAACTCTTTAGTCTTAAGGTTCTCCTTTGATTTGCATTCATTTCTTCTAGACATTGATTGTTGAGCATAAAGCAAATGATATCAGCATACCATGGGTCATTAGAGAAATTATGGGTCATGTATTGCTGACAGATGATGTTGTTGCCAATGTTTTCCATGGACTTGGATAAACCCATGCCCCTGACTAGCTTCATAGGGTGTATCTCTAGGTTGAATTATTGTAGGATGGCCATCCATTTGCCTCTCCTTTCTCCCAGCTCACTTTGCATGAGTAGGGACTTTACAGCCGTGTCAGGAACTACAACAACGATTTGGCTTCAAAGAATGTAATGTCGGAACTTCTTGACAGCCTGAACCAGCGTGAAAGATTGCTTCTCTAGAGGTGGATATTTGATTTCTGTGTTTTTGAATGGAGAGCTCATGAATGCAATCGGCCTCTCCTCTGCGTCTCCTTTTCGTTGAGTTAAAACAACCGCGCATGAATGCTCAGAGGCAAAAGAGTAGATGTAAAATGGTCTGAGATAGTTAGGGCTGGTGAGCATGGGTGCTTCTGAGATGGATTGCTTGACTTGTGAGAATGTGGCCTTTGCTTCCTCAGTCCACTCTATCTTGGCATCTTTCTTCATCATCTCATTCAATGGTTTCATGATTTCAGCAAAGCCTGTGATGGACTTTCTCACAAAGTTGATTTTCCCAAAGAAAGACCTCATTTCTTTCTTGCTTCTTAGCCGAGTGATCTTTAGAATGGATTTGACTCGATCTTGGTTGATTGATATTCCCCTTTTAGAAATTATGTGTCCCAACAGCTTCCCTTCAGAAACCCCGAACATGCACTTTTTTGGATTCAATGAGACGCCATATCGGATGCACCTCTCAAGAAATTTGGCTAAGTCCGCAACATGATTCAATCGGTCCTTGGAGAACACTGTTAGGTTGTCCATATAGAAAATGATGCACTTACCAATTAGGTCCTTGAACACTATGTCCATGGCATGCTAGAAAGTTGCTCCAACATTTATCAGACCGAATGGAATCCTTCTGTATGCAAAAGTTCCCCATTTTGTAGTGAAGGTTGTCTTCATTCTGTCTTCATAGTTGACCATTACCTGATTATATCCAAAGTAACCATCCAGGAATGATATCATTTGAGATCCGTTGACAGTCTGAAAGACTTCATCCAGAGAAGGAAGCGGGTAGTTATCCTTTTCTGAGGCTCTATTGAGATTTCTAAAGTCGACACACAGCCTGATCTCCCCATTCTTCTTATGAACTGGGACTAAGTTAGCCACCCAGGTTGAATGGCATACAGGGAAGATTATCCTTGCAGAGAGTAGCTTCTGGACTTCCTTAAGGATCAATGGCTCAATCAAAGCATTGATAGGGCACTATTTTTGTCGAAATGGCCTAGCTTCACGCTTCAGGGGAATAGTATGAGTCATTATAGTAGCATCAAATGTCTTTAAGTCTTCATATCCCCAAGCAATTGCAGAAATGTCTTTCTTAAGTGCCTTCAATATGTCTTTCCTGATTGCTTCAGGGCAGGCCTTCTGTATGTAGACATTCCTTTCAGGACTAGAATCAGCTAAGTTAACTATTTCGTATTCACCTCCTTTATCTTCAGCTGATATCTTCTCTTAAGCCCTTGGATCTGAGTCAAAAATTCTCTCCAAGGCCACCATTCCCTTGGGAATGTTGTTATTTTTTAAGTTAAAAACTCCTTCTATATCACATTTCTCAGGTTTCCAATCCCCTTGATCTTTGTTGAACTCATCAATAATTTTCCCCTCAAAAACATCTGAGCTTTCCAAGAAAGCCAGAATATGTCGATCATCATCAAAGAATTGAAAGTTCATGATGTTGTCAGGAACTGCAGGGGTGGGAGCCTTGCATAGGTTCCAGGGTGCTTGCAAAAATAGCCAATGAATCAGCTACCTGATTTTCTTCTCTAGGGATTAAGCTAATCCCAAAGGCATCAAAGTCTTCGATTAGATTCCATACCCTGTTCCTATATGTTGCTAGCATTTTGTTGTGACATGTATATTGGTTATGCACTTGCCTGATAACTATTTTTGAATCTCCCTTGACCATCAAGGCAATGACCTTCTTTTTATGTGCAAACATCAATCCCCGTGCCAAAGCTTCATACTCTGCTACATTGTTTGTGCATCCAAATTGCAACCTGTAAGAAGCAAAGAAGGTTTTCCCTTTTGGGATGATTAGTTCAATCCCAACACCACTGCCTATCTTAGATTTGGATCCATCAAATGTGAGGGTCCACAGTTGATCGCAGGTTGGAGTTGATTCTTTTGAAGTTGTTATGGGTGCTTGAGTAGAATGAGCCAGGGGTGGGACTCCTTGATCTTTTACATCAGGTATAAGGGATGGGTATTTGACCAGTTCCTTTGGTATAATTTCCAATTCCTGTACAAATGTATTATGTGACCCACAGTTATCCTCTAGACATTCACTTGCATCTTGGGGTTGCTCCTCAAAAACATGCTGATTTGGAAGTGTATTTGGGGTGGGTTCAATTTGAGAAGGAACCTCAGTTGAAGGTATCCTATCCCTGGTTAGCATGGTTGCTTCTTTAACTTCAAATGAGAAGCAGTCTACAAGGATCTCAGGGTGACTTGAGCTAGCTTTCTCATCTTGGGCAACATGATTTAAAATGTCAATGCAGGGTTGATAAGTCAATTCAGAGTGGTTTTGGTAATGTACCCTGCACCAATTAGGGAGTAGGAGACTTTGCAAATCAATGTCTTCTCCCAAGACCAGCTGATCTTGCTATAGCTTCTTGATCAAGGCCTGCTGATTTTCATTAATCACAGAGTTAGGACACTTTGGTATTGGCAGCCCTTTATAGTCGAGAACAGAGAAGGTCAAGATTTCTTCTCTTTTGTAAACCCCTATCTCGGTTTCAAAGTAAGCTACCTCATTGGGGCAATCATATTCCATGATGATATGCTTGAGGCGAGGCTCACTTTCAATCCTAATCTGATTAGGAATCCCTTTCCATGATAGCCACATATGTGAAAAGTCAAGGGAAAGATATCCCCCTAGATTTTTCATCAAATCTTGGCTCAACAGCATACCATAGGTCTCAGGAATGTCTACCACTTGAATATCTATGTTGGTTAGGATCCTAGGGTCTGATCCTACTTGCACATGTATGTTTCTTAACTCCCCTACCACATTAACCTCCGTCTTGTCAAGTTGAATAACCTTCTTATTTATCTGAATGGGGTTCAATCCGAACTTCTTGCATATGGAAAATGACATGACATTGCCAGAAGCCCCTGAATCCAATAGACAATTATGTAGGTTCTTCCTAGAAATTCTTAAACTTAGGAGAAATGGTGGAGTACCTACCTTATTTCTATACAAGGCTGCATTCATATCTATAGCAGGTGCAACCTTGCTTTTCCCTTTTGATTTGTCAGCTTGTTCTAAAGCTTTCAGCACTATCTCCCTTTAAGCAGGGCACCACTTTAAGATGTCAAAGAATGACAAAGAAGTTTTCTATTTCTGAATCTCAGAAACAACATCAAATTCTATATTATGACTTGAATTACTTTTGAAAATGGTAGAGGAATTACCCTTATTATGGAAGTCAGGCGGGTCTTTTGGTGGAGGAGGATTATTATCAGCACCTTGATTTGGAGGCACCATGTGATTAGGGGGTGCTGATGAGGTGAATGGACCCTTGTTTTGATTTCTCAAAAAGTGCCCTCCCTTTGTCTGAAAAGCTTGGGCATCATATGAATCTTCCTCTGGGTCATTCTCACTTTGCATTGGGAATGAGGGCTCTTCTTCAAAGATATCATAAGCCATTGCAGTATCCAGCGAGTCACCTCCTTTGTTTGAATTCCCCTGGAATGTGTGGGCATATTCGTGTGCCATCTTAACAACTTTCTCCATTTGAGGGTAGTTTACCTCAGAATGGGTCGCAGTATCATGCAACCTACATCAATTGGTCATGAAGTTGAGGTTGGCCATGTTTGAAGTATGTGTTCTTTCCTCATTTGCTTGATAGTTATGAGAAACTCCCCTATTATTGGGCCTTGTATTCCATTGTCTGTTGTTGTTTGTCCTTTGGTTATACCCTTTGTTTTGGTTTTGGTACCCTTGATTAGAGGAGTTCTGGCCTTGATAACCCCTTTGGTTGTAATTGTTATGATTCTGATAGCTACCCTGATTGTTCTGGGAGGGGTTCAATCGAAGATAAGCCATGTCATTAGTGACTCGGGACAACATTTTCTTCAAGGTCTCTACCTCATTTGTAAGCTGGATTGTCTTCTTACTTTCCACATTCTTAGCAACATGTGGCTAACCACCATGATTTGGTGTTCCAATTTGGTTCTGATGACCATGGGAACTTTGAGGAAGCTGTGATTGTTGAAAGGGATCCGAAGTTCTAGTAGCAAAGAATGGGATAGGTGGTTGAGTTTGCAATTTAGATATAGGCCCATAGTGGGAAGGAAACATCCCTGGGATAGTGCTGAATAGAGGAGTTGGATTGTGCATTTGATATCCTCTTGAAGGGAAACCTCCTCCTAGGCCTCCTTGTTGAGAACTGATTTGTTGTTGTAGCTTGATAGCTAGATGATAGACTTTGGATAGAGAATCAATATCAGCTGGTTGGTAAGTCCTTTGCAAGAACAAGCCAAGAAAGGGGTCTATAACTCTAAAGTAAGCTTGGATGGCACTATTCTTGGTGACTAGATAGGGATCTTGCAATCTCCTATACATTCACTAGAATTTGGTATTGAATAAAGGCAAGGATTCACCTGGTTCCTTTTTGATGGTAGAAAATTGATGATATAAAAGAGGTGGGTCCACATAAACCCTGAACTGGTTGATGAAAGCATTTTCCAAATGTGTCTAGGTCAGAATGGAGCCTTGAGGAAGATTAAGGTACCAATTGTATGCCATGTCCCCTAAGGAGTAAGGAAATAACCTACAGACTACATCATGGTGAGCTATCTGAGCTCTAGTAAAAGCATCCTTGAAAGCTTGTATGTGCTCTTCAACACTCCTTGACTCACCATGAATGTACTTGGGGCAGAATTTCTCAGGGTTCTTGGGCATATCGTGAAAACCTTCGGGAATAGTCCCGAATGGAGAGGGATTATTCTAAAAGAACGCCACTGGTTGGGGTTGGGGTGGTGGTGGTTGAGCCAGTTGTTGTATGGGTTGAATCAGCTGTGATGACAATTGAGATGGACGTGATGGTGGATTGATAGGTACCCACTGGGGTATTGGTGAAAAGCCTGGTGGAGTGAGCAGAGTTGATAAGGGTGGAATGATGGTGGCCCCAATTTTGCAAACCTTGTGTCTTGTTGGGGTATTGAGTTCTATCAACAGTGATGGATTTTTAGCTGATCGAAGAACTTTGTGGGGCTTCTCTGATGAGAAAGATCGAGCTTTATCCTTTTTTCCCTTCTAGGCCCTCCTAGCGCCAGTTCCTGTTGACATGTCCTTTGGTACAACAACATGCAAATAAAATATTGCTACTCTGTTTCTCCTGAAAGAGAAAGACAACACATGTATATCTTAGCTCCCAAGGTCTTTATAGTTGGTTCTCAACTATGCTGATGTCCCTCAATGGTCAATGTAATATTAATGTTCAAGGGGCATGCTGGTGTGAGCTTTTGAACTGTTCTAAGATCAAGCATGAAATAAAACCTAATTTAACTGGGGTTTTTAAAGAAACAACAAAAGATAGACCAGGGTTTTGGGATAGAAAAGAACAATAATTCATCCAATTTTAACTAGATTTGTTAGCTTCAAGGAATTTGTTAACTAAAACTGTAGAACAAAGTAAACTTGTGATTGACACACAACCGCTTTCATTCACAGTGCTAATTCAAATAACAGATTTTAAGTTACCATTTAAATAAAACACAAAATAACATTTCACTCCTTGAAGACTTCACAAATCAAATGATCAACTTAAGACAAATATCATTCAGGAACACAATATGAAGTAGATTGAACTCTGATTGCTTCTACCCTGCACTTTCAAGCTCGTCAAATTGCGGCCTGCTTCCTTGAAGGTTTAGGTATAAATTTCTAACCCTATCCACTCTTTAATCTACTTTACCAAAGCACTCATCAATATTCATGCTTGCTAAAGTGGGGGAAAAATGTATAGGAGTGAATTTTCACCCTTTACGTAGATTCCTCTTTTACACATTCTCACCTTAGAAAACCAAATCCAAAGGAAAAATTTCCACATCAGCAAGTTTCCTTCCTTCCACTTGGAATCTATCTGTTATTTTGGTAGAATAATATTTGTTACGGATGCCCACGTGATGCACAGATGTCCCTATGGCGTGCTTACGTCCCTGATGGATTTCTGTGTCTAAATTTGGCATAGGTGTTACACTTCCTATTGGGAATGGTTTGTAACATCCCTCTTTGACCAACTGACCCTGAAAATGGTAGATTCTCTCTCTTCTCCTTCAAATTCTTCCATTCTTCATTCAACTCATCTCTTTTTGCAATCTTCAAGCATTTACTTCATCCTCCTTCATAGTTTCTCAATATTTTTCCAACATTTTCAACACTCCATTGCAACAACAAAACTCCATCAACTTGTTGACGTGTCCTTTGGCACAACAACATGCAAATAGAATATTGCTACTCTGTTTCTCCTAAAAGAGAAAGACAACACATGGATATCTTAGCTCCTAAGGTCTTTATAGTTGGTTCTCAACTGTTCTGATGTCCCTCAGTGGTCAATGTAACAGTAATGTTCAAGGGGCCTTCTAGTGTGAGCTTCTGGATTGTTCTAAGATCAAGCATGAAATAAAACCTAATTTAACTAGGGTTTTTAAAGAAACAACAAAAGATAGACCAAGGTTTTGGGACAGAAAAGAACAATAATTCATCCAATTTTAACCAGATTTGTTAGCTTCAAGGAATTTGTTAACTGAAACTGTAGAACAAAGTAAACTTGTGATTGACACACAGCCGCTTTCATTCATAGTGCTAATTCAAATAACAGATTTTAAGTTACCATTTAAATAAAACACAAAATAGCATTTCACTCCTTGACGACTTCACAAATCAAATGATCAACTTAAGACAAATATCATTCAAGAACACAATATGAAGTATATTAAACTCTGATTGCTTCTACTGTTAGTGAAACATATAAGCAATGTTTACAAGGCTGGCACAATCACCAGTGTATAGAGAATCTGTGATTCCAGATTGTTTCCAACTACACTAAGAGAACTTGGAAAATCCATTACAACCAATACTGAATCTTACTACTAGATAAGAAGACAAAAGAAGCTCTCATTACTAAGAATCAAGATGCAACTCTATCTCCTTCTATTAACTAACTAAGAAGTTCCCTATCTACCACTTTTCTAACTGTCTGTTAAAAGGTCTAACCTTTACAAAAAGGAAAGAATGCCATATATACAAAATGTACCAAAATAATGCACTGTCCCCCTGTATTAGGGTTTTTACAAAATATCTACTTCAGGAGAGCCGGCTTCCTTCATGCTCTGGACCCTTCTGCATGTTTGACCATCCTTAGAAGCATCATCGGGTCTCCATTTAGATCTAAACTTTCACCTAAGCTGATCCATCGTCATCCGTTCTCAAAAGGAATCGATCTTGCTTGCATTCTATTAGTATTTTCCACAGGGGCGGTCAATTGATCAAACTGTCTTAGGTCCTCCCTCTTAGCTCCTCCTGATTGGTTAGACATTTGCCACGCCAGATTCTTGGGTAGTCAAAAGTGATCCCCATTGAATCACATGTTGGTGAGACACTTATCGTGTCTCCCTGATGCGATTATATCACTTCTAGAACCTATCAGCATAGCATAAGACAATCGGTGAGACCTTTGGGTGAGCCGAAGAAGTCATATTGAATTCACAAAACCTATCAATAAGACTGCATATTCTCGGCAAGACCACATGGAAAAGCCTTTTTCATCCCTCGGTGAGCACATTCTTATGTCGGGGAGACCTCATCACTTCGGGGAGACCCTACCCTGAACTCCTCTTCCCTTACCGAGTTCCTCCTTGTTATCAGCAAGACCTCTTAATGTTGGCCAAAGGCTATGACGAGTTCCCCTTGTAGCATCTCCCATCACTGAGACACCATCGGGTTGGAAAGACATCTTACCGAACCCGTTCCATCCGCTCATAATCTCCCCGAGTTCCTTTTATTCCCCCGAGCTCGGGTCCCTTTGCTTTGGTGTGACCTTCTTCCTTCACCAAGACCTTTTGGCGAAGGTATGATCCTTGGCCGAGCTCCATTTCTTTTAGTGGGACTCTCCGTAGTCGCCCAGACCTTATAGTGAAGCCCCCTTGTTTGTTTGGAGTCTCCCCGATTTCCTCCTGTTGACCTTCTTGTGCCAGCTTCTTTTTGTTTTGGCGTGACTTTTTCTCTTCGGAAAGACACTATACCGAAAGGGGAATCCTTCGGCAAAACCTCCCAATTGTCAGGGAGACATCTCCCCAATTCAAATCCATCTTTCCGAACTCAAATTTCATATTGGCGAGACCCTCGAGCTTCGGCCAGACCTCTTGTCGATATTTCCTTTTTCTCCCCGTTTGCTTGATTCCGTCGCCAAGACCTTCTTGGGTCGCCGGGACTTCTTAGTGAGCTCAAATTGCTACGTTGATGGCGCTTACTCTTCGGCGGGCTCCTTCATGTCAGCGAGACACACTGATTCTCTCCTCAAAGACATATTGATATAATCTCCTCACGCCATGTCGATGTGACTGGAGCCGCTCGGTGAGACGTTACCCTGATACACGTGAGCCTTTGATGTTACTTTGTTCGCAGTCGGTAAGACATTGCAGACTCACTAAGACTTCATAACAATGAACAGATCTCTCCACGATGGGTAATTTTCACCGTCAGTCGGCAAGACCAAAAGACTTCGCCAAGACCACATGCCGAATGTTGATTGTTTGGCTGAGGCGTTCACTTATGAACCGATCGGTGAGACGCAAAATACTCGGGGAGACCCTCCACTAAAAAGATAACTCTTGCCAAAGTGTTACCCCAGTCCTTGCTAGTCAGTGAAACTTCACCGTGAAGTCAAAATCTCCAGCCGGTGTGCTCCCTCTCCGTTGTTGATCGACGAAACATTTAGATCTCACTGAGACCTTTCTCCAAATGAGAATTTCATGCCGAAGGGAAGCTCCTAGTCGCCGTGACCTTGATTGATGTCTTGCCGAATTTTGCCTTAATTAATTTTTAGGACCAGCTAGATTGAGGGATGCCTTCCAACTGAGCTCCCCTAGCAAACATCATCATGCATAGGATTTAATCCTGCAAAAGAAAGGTCTGCATTAGTCCTCAGAAGCAAATAAGACATATTATAATCAATCCACCATTGCTTATAATTATTTTACTAAATTCCTAGCAAGAAGAAAACCAACTTAGGTTGAGACAGAACCAAGATTAAATTAGACAGATCAAAAGTCAAAATTAGGAGGAAAACAAAAGAATTTGAAAGAGGAAAGCAAGTAACCAAAAGCAAAAAGAAACTAGAAAGAGAAAGGGGGACCCATTTTGTTCCAACTCAAAATGGGGGTGGTTATGCAAGGCATAACACAACTCCATTAAGAAAGTGTGAAGCAAGCCATTATAGCAGGGGCTTGAGGTTTTGCAACACCTCCCTTCATCACAGTCGAGGCTGTGGTGATTGTTCAAGCTCCCTTTCTCCATCATTAGCTAGTGAGCTCTTGGTGGAGGTGGTAATTTTTTCACTCCTCTCCTTTATGATTTGGTTGAGTAGCTATATAATATTTTGTAGTGTCATTCATGTACTTATTTTCTTTACTTCTTTATCATACATTTCTATATCATTTCTATTTGGCTATCTACAAAGGTGGAAACACCAAAATGAGGGTTTGAATGAGGCAGACCCCTATACAACCCCAACAAATTTTTACTCTTTCTTGTGTGTTGGTGGATGTGAATTTGGAGCTAATTGGCGAATAGACACTTTTGTGAGGTTGTCTTCGTCATCTTAGTTCTAGTCTATTTACTTTATCATTTTAGTATCTATTTTGCGTACTTCCTCATTCTATTTTTATCATCTAGATTGAAGTAGCTAGTTTGTTAGTAGGTCTTTTTGGTAGTTTTACTGTGTTCACTATTTTTTGGTTGTACGAACACCATCATGCCTAAGAGCCGATAGTGTGCCACGTTGACATCCCATAACTATGTTTCCATCCTCAGACAGAGAGCTGTCCGAGATACAAAATTGACTCCAAAAAGCTAGCTTGCCTAGCCTAAACTAAAGTTCGGGCCTGCAGAGTGATCTAAGGACTTTATAGTCCTCATCATTATCATCCCTCATTTCAAAAACCCCTTTAGAGTGAGGTAAGTTAGGCATCTTTCTGCTCTTGGATCTCCATGACCCGGGGCCTTGATGTGTTTGGTCCCTCTCTATTACAGATGTCCCATAAGAATGTGACATTTCTTGGCATATGATGTTCCCTTGGGCAATAATGCTATGATTAGTATGCCCTAAGGTGTAAGTTTATATTCCATGAATTGTCCTCTCTTGCTAGTGATGTCATGTGTGATGTTCCCTAAGGTGTGACCTTTCATGTATTGAGCAATACCCCTTAAGTATTTTTGAAATCACCTTTTGTGGTGGTGTTTTTGACAAGTTAATCAACATTTACAAGGTGTTGTACCCTTTACACGAAGAGCCCATTGGGCCAAAAAGGAACCAAGTTCAACAAAACATTATAGAAACCAAACTAAAAACAATAGCAAAAGGACACAGACACTACATACTAACAACAAATAACCAAAAAAAACAAATAGACTAGTCTAATAATTGGCCACACCTTCCCATTTCTGAATGAGGAGATTTAAAACATCATCCCCAACCCAGTTGGGAGCTTCACCCTCGATATTCATGTCTGCCTCCTCCTTGATGACATTGAAAAGTGTGACAATAGATCTGTGAATTATTTTAATAGTGAAACAAGCGAGCCTATTGAATTTCCTTTCAAGTTTCATCACCCTCTCACGTATTTGTTGATGTCCTCATCCTTATCATTCTTCCATTGGGTCATCTCATCCTCAATAGCCCTAGGATTTGAAGAGTGGGTAAAGTCCTCTTTGACAATTTTGTTCATGTTCAAGAAATGGCTAGGACCCTCCACAAATTCCTCTTCCATCTCCTCAATAGTGTCTTTCTTGCATTCAACTCTGCCACTAGTCCACTCCGAGCCACTTGAAATATCATCCACTGAAATCCCTTTCTTGTTCTTTTCCAGTCTATGGGACCTCTTGACACTAGTTTGTTCCATCCCCATGTCAATAATCGTAGCCACTATGATGTCACCTTTTGAGTCTTTTTCCACAACACTTTTTCCATCACTATTAGTGGCCGACAACTCCACCTGACATGTAGTGTCCTTTTTCCCCTTTTTCTTTGGCATAGGTCTATTGCCCATCTTGGTGGGTTTTTTCTTTAGTTTGCATAATATAGTCATAGCCTTGGACTGGGCCAACCCAACCTCCCTTCTTTTTTGACGGGGGTAGATTTAGGCTCAACATGGGGTTCATTTTCAAGTGGAGAGGTTTTTCTCTTAGAACCCATTGAAGCAATAGTGGAAGATTTGTCAGAGGCAAGGTCAGGTGGTTCCAATTATTCCACATGAATAGATGAGATAGGTTTTGGGGGGCATAGGGCCAAATGGAAGTGATAGAGCCTAAGGATGAGGCCCTAGTGCAGAGGTAGGGGAGGCAGTAGGTTAGGGTTAAGAGAGACAACTTCATGGGATTCCTTGATTGAATTTTCAAGGGAGGTCAATAGGAAGACAGAAAAGCCAAGGATAATTTTGTGCCTTAGGTGGTTTAGCAATGAAAAATGATAAAAGTAAAAATCCTTAAGTCTACCTTCTAAAGTAATGTATTTCATGATAGCAAGACACACCTTATCCTAGGGTTTAGGAAACACCTCTCTGTCAAAGCCCTAATGCTTCTTAACCAACTTCTCATTGTCTCTGAAGAAGGCATTGAGACTCTCAAGATCTTGAGTTTTGATGTGCTTCTTTTACTTCTTTCCATCACAAGAAGGCCCACTGCCTTGGCAATCACTTCCTCATTGACCTCAAATGAGATGCCACCCATGGCAAGTCTCCTTTCCCTCCACAAACTTGAGTTGACATTTTTCATCATGAACCACTAGACTTTCTAACAATAGTGCCAAACCCCCTCCATACAGATATGCCATACAATGGGGTCTCTGC
Source organism: Sequoia sempervirens (assembly GCA_007258455.2). Lineage (NCBI taxonomy): Eukaryota > Viridiplantae > Streptophyta > Pinopsida > Cupressales > Cupressaceae > Sequoia > Sequoia sempervirens. The sequence continues at coordinate 54,167,615 of VDFB02179234.1, forward strand.
AAAATTCATCATAGTTATCAAGATTAGTTTGGATGCTATCACCACCCATCTCAATCCTCAACACATAGAAACTATCCCTGGAAAACAAATTTATCTAGAAATGGATTGGACGCTAGTGAATTTACTCACCCTTATAACGTCATTACTGAGCCACCTAGGACAATAAGGCATAATTAAAGGTTTCAAAAGTTTACACGCTCTAGTGGTCATTCCCAATGAAGCCAACACCATGGGGACATAATCTTTCTTTAAGTACAATAAGCTAATGAAATAAGCCATGACAAAAATATTGGATAATTAATACTTGACGTGCCAAAAATCACATTGAACTTACACATTTTCTCAGACCTTTTAGCCTTGGGGAAAAATTTGAATTCCTTAAGTATACTTCATTAAATCTTATGGTCATCATTAGCTTGATCAAAAAATAATTATCCATCAAGTTGGAGATAAACATCGTAATACACACATTCCCAAATATTTGATGGGATATGTAGTACATATGATAAGACATCCCATAAAGGAGAAGGACCCAACAATACTCGACATCCCTATTTAAACTCACCACATCATATGGCTTAGTCCCCATAATCATAGGTCCTAACATGTAGCGCCACTTGTACCCAAAAAAACTAGCATTGTTGGGCATCATTAAATGAATATATTTCTTTGTTCCACAAGGATTAAAACTTGTATATTTTCTAGTAGAAACTCAAGTCTTTTCCAACATTTGCATAGACTCCAAGAGGAACCCAAGTTGGCCAGGCCATCTGCCACTTGGTTACCTTCACGAAAGGTGTGAGACAAATATTTCCTTTCCAATTTTTAAGTCAATAAGTTTATGTCCAACAGGATATCCGTGATGTTCCAACCATTAAAAAGACCATGATTAATAGAGTCAATCATAGTGATAGAGTCCTCTGCAATGTGCATATTTTTTATGCCCAGAGTGACAACTAACTCAACGCCCTTGAGTAGTGCCCGTGATTCATCCATCATAGAAGACTATATGCCAATTCCTCTAGCAAACCCAACAAAAAAGTTTCCTTTGTAGTCCTTGATAATGCCACCAATACTAGCCATACAAGGGTTCCCTTTAGTCACTTCGTCAAAATTCAATTTGAACCACCCAATTCCCGGTGGGTTTCAAAATATGTTCCTTCTAGCTAGAGACTTGGAGTTGTAAAAGGAGTTGGTCTCCAATTTTATGTCCCATGGTTTTTCCATTTTGATCTCCCATTCAGTAGGGGCATTGTCCAGAGGTTTGTAAGTGTATCTAGAAAACTTCCTTGGGGCTTCTCTCAGTGTCTTTGAAGATCCGATTAATCCTCTCTTTCCATAAGTACCAACAAAAGATGGGGGAGACTTGTCTCTAGATTTCCATGGGGAGAGGGTGTTGGAAGGGTCCAATCCATCCTTAAATAAAGGATTTTAAGTCTTTATTCATGGTCCAACGAGTATCCAACTTTTAAAAAGCTAGGTCCCAAATTTTCCACAAGAAGAAATTTATTTTTGGTGTCAAGTGTATGTTCCAAACCAGTTTCCATATTTTTCTCTGAATACCCTTGTCCAACAACAAATTGTAAGCTGTCTTGATAGAGAGATTTCCCTTTCTTTTCATAGTCTAGAAGAAATCATTCTCAGCATTTGAAATAGGGATTCTAGTTAAAGAGAGTAAGTCTTGTAAGGAATTGGCTAAACATTTCAAATGTAGGGAAAAGGGGTAGCATAAACCTAACCTTTCCATTTCCTGACACCCCGCTGACCATGAGGGTAATCACAAACATTCTTGCCAAAGAAAAGAAGAATAGGCTTCATTAGGTTCTTGAAATAAGATAAGGCTAAGGGGGATTCGAGCAGTTAGGGATCTTACCAGAAACGAATGCTACTGCCACAACCAAGTTTCCATCTTAGCCCTAAGTGAAGCAACTTCATCTTGCATATATTATTCCAAGAAAAAGACCCACGAGGGTGATCATTCGAAATGCACCTCATTAGAGGGAAGTTGCTTAGGTATTTAACATTCATTATCCTACACTAGTATTTTTTATTCCTTAACTAATCCCACCCAACCTTGGAAAGCAAGGATTTTTTGGTAGATTGGAATTTGCTAATACCCAGAAATCCTCTAGATTTAGGAAGTCACACCTTATCCCAACTGACCAAGGACATATTTTTTTCCTCATTACTAGACCCAAGGAAAACCCTTTGGATCTTTTCAAAAATTTCAGCAATGTAACTAAGAATTTTAAACATGGAAAGGAAGTACACTGGGATCCCTTTAAGGGAAATATTAAGGAGTTGTAGCTTACCAACATGACTAAGGATCAAACCTTTCCACCTAGCCAACTTCTATTGAATCCTTTCCAGGATAGAATTCTAAAAGTTGGGAGTGACTTCCTAAACAGTGAGAGGGAGACCCAAATACACTGAAGGAAGGGAGGCACTCACACAACCTAAAAGAGTAGTCACACGATCCTGCAAGCCAGGAGTGTAGTTAAGGAAATAGATCATACTCTTATTATAATTTATGCTTTGACCTGAGCAAGCCACATAATTATTGAAGTAACTTTTCCATTTCCTTGCTTCCACAACTAAGACTTTCTCGAATAACATAGTGTCATCCACAAATTGTTGAATGACAATTGGGTCTAAAGTGGTGGCCAACTTAACACCTTAGATGGAGCCCTCTGAAAACATATGAGAAACATTCCTACTCAACACATCAACAACCATAATAAGAAAATAAGGAGATAGGCGGTCACCCTGTCTAATACCTCTCCCATCCACACAAAAACCATGGGGAACTCCATTGACTAGAAAATAATACTTCACCATGGTTATGCATTCCAAAATAATTTTAATCACTCTTTGATTGAATTTGAACTTATCAGGACTTTGGGAAGAAATTCCCATAGGAATTTTTCATAAACTTTTGAAATATCAATCTTAAATTCCATACTAGCATTGTTGCACCGATCCATAAAATGTAGAATTTCATGAGTGGTAATCACCACATCTAAGATATGGTGACTTGGAACAAATCCTTTTTGGCTTGGGCTTATCATTTTATCCATATGCGGTTTCAAGCGGTTCACTAGGATCTTGGAGAAAATATTATAAACAATGTTACATAGGATGATGGGGCGTAAATCAACCATGGTCTATGGATCCTCAACTTTTGGAATAAGGGAAATGAATGTGTGGTTCAGTTGTTTAAGTAGTTTTCTAGAATTTAAAAATCCCTTGTTGCTAGAGTTAGGTCCTCTCCCACAACATCCCAAAAGATTTGGAAGAAAGCTGGGGGGAAACCATCAGGTCCTAGGGCCTTGTACACACCCATACTAAACACAACAGTCCAAACTTCCTTAGGAGTAACAACCCCTGGAATATTGTCATTATCCTCCTAGGTTATAGGATTAGGAAGGGTTTTCAGCAACAGGTTGTCCAATGCTGGATTAGGAGGCTCAACAAGAGACGACAGAGCACGGTTGAAGTGACCAGAAGTAAAAATACCAATCTAGATAGGGGTAGTAACAACATCCCCTAAATTATTTTTCAAATTTTTTATTTGATTCCTTTTTCTATGCTTAAGGGCTGAAACATGGAAAAAAGATGTATTCCGATCTCCCTCAGTCAACCATTGAATTTTGGATTTTTTTCTTCTAGAAAATCTCTTCCTTTTTCAATTTTTTTTCCATTCTGTGCACTCATCCCTCTTCTGTTAGCAAGTATGAATACTAATATCCCCTTCCTCCATCCTCTTTTGTGTCACTCTAAGTTTACTAGCTATAACTTTTTTTGATGAAAAACATCCCTAAACACCCACTTGTTCCACCCCTTAACCATATTTTTGATATGTTTGAGTCTATGGAAAATCCTAAACATGGGGGAGCCATGTATAGGGACATTCCACCAAGCAACAATTTTATTCCTAAAATCTGAATGGGATTTCCACATGATCTCAAAATGGAAAGGGAAAGGACCCACAACAAAGTGTTCATTTAAGATCAATAATAGAGGGTTATGGTTTGAAATAGTCTAGGGAAAATCTAGTAGATTGGCATTAAGTAAGTCTGTCCAATTGGGAGAGAATATGAATCTATCAAGACAAACCTGAATCAACCCATCCCCTAGACACCTATTTGTCCAAGTGTAAGAATGACCTTGCAAATCAATATCCACTAGGCTAGTACAATTTAAGAAGTCAACCAAATCAAACATGCTATCAAAGTAATTAATCAAACCTCTGCACTTCTCTGAGGGGTATAGGGGGAGTTTAAATCACCAACCACCAACCATCAACCCCACCTATTAGCCTGTATCCAATCAAATATTCTCGCCAGAGGGCTTTCCTTGCATTCCTTAAGTTAGGGACATAATTATTTTTTGTGGTGGTGTTATTTATAACACCCTTGGAAGTTTTGGATTTATCTTATCATCGTTTACACACCTCCTTAGGAAATTTTGTGCACCTTCTTGGGTGAGTTTGAAATTTTTGTTTCACTTTGTTCACAAATGTTGGAATAAGTGGTGCCTTAACTTTGACATTTGTGCTTCACTTTGTTCATGCAAAATGAACCTAGTGTTGCATTGGTATAGCATATTGATCATTTTATGGCACCTTATCAAGGTTATCAATGAGTATAACTATTGGTATTGTTGTCAATGAGTGCACGCCTAGTGAATAGAAGACTTCACTAGACCTAGTGTGTTGCTAATTTTGCTACTCTATATTGGGGGCCCACCTAGTGAATATTAGACTTCACTAGACCTTGTGTTTCCTTCAGTTTATGATTCACCTAGAAAATATCAAACTTTCTATTGTGAAATTAAAAACCTTAACTTAGCCATTGAGAATAACACAACTTTCTTGATAGTAGATCTATGTGTTTCGTGAGTGTCTAGCATAATGCAACTCATTAGCCTTGTGGAACCCATCATATTTAATGGAAACCTAACATAACATATATTGATAGCTAGTAGATCCATGTGGCTCATGAGTGATTTGGCATAACACAACTTTCTAGTCCTCAAGGGAGCATTCCTTTATTCAATGGATGAAATTTGGTATTTGAGATAACTTAAGACCGAGGTCTCTTTGCCTTACTAAATTGAATCCTTTAGTACTAACATTATGTTTTTGTTTTATGTATTTTTGTGTATCTTTTTTTTGTTTGTGTTGTGTTCATATCATGTTTTTGTTCATTTTTTTATCATTTAAATGTTATGTTATGCCATGTGTTTTTGGTATGTATGCTTTATGTTTTCATCATGTATTTTGTCTTGTTACATTTCATACATGTGTGTGTTCATTTGTGCTTATGTTGTCTTGCCATGGGATCTTAGATCTTGGGGGCTTGCATGCTCCCCCTAGTTCCTTTCTCATCCTATCTCTTCAACATTTGGACAATTAGATCCCTCTTGACATAGATTTTCTACTTTAGTGTGAGTCTGAGCATGAGTTCATACTCTCACTAAAGTGGGGGCTAAATGTAGTGTCAAAAAATGTCACCCTTGATAATTTCACACTATGTTTTACTCCCCTTAAATTATTGAGCCTAATTGATCCCCTAATTTCCTAAATTATGCATGTCGAGGCCTATTTTTACCATTTTTTGACAAATTGCAAGCATAAAACAAATGAATTTATTTAATGTTTTCCCCTAACACATAAATCCCTAAAAAATAGGGATAGGACTGGGATGCCTTTGAGTAGCTCTATTCCCCATCAGTGTTGATATTTTAACATTTGAAATTCAAGTTGCAAATTTTGGCTATCAGGATTTAATTTGAGATAAATTGAATAAATGCCTATAAATACCTAGCTATTGCATCATTTCAAATCTATCTATAAATAAGTGAATATTGAGAGAAATCCAAGAGCAATTCAAGAGCAATTTAGAGATTTATTGCAGCAATTCAAGATCCTAACATCATGACAAATCCTATGTGAGTTTATGCATGTTTATGCTATCATTATTTGTGAAGGATAACCCTTGTTGTAGGTCTCCAAGTTATTCAAGTAATCAAGCAAACAAGATCCAAGAACTTGAAGTGATGTATATGACTTCAGTCCTTCAAGGAAGTCGTTGAAATGTGGTGAGTTGTAGCACTTTCTTGATTCATCATTCCTTTCTATCATTTATCTTTCCTATCATTGAAATTGCTATTGTGGAAGTGGAAACACTAACATAGGGTTTGACTAAGGCAAGCCCCTAAATAGCATAACCTTTCCTCTCTCTTTGAATGTGCAGATTTTAGGTTTGGAGAGTATTGAAGGAAATTTGAGGATCATTTGTCCATTGTTGCATTCAAAAACCTACACCTTGTCAACTCACGAAAACTCACCTACTAAATTATCTTATAGTGATCCAAAATGTGGTGAGTTGTAGCACTTTCTTGATTCATCATTCCTTTCTATCATTTATCTTTCCTATCATTGACATTGCTATTGTGGAAGTGGAAACACTAACATAGGGTTTGACTAAGGCGAGCCCCTAAATAGCATAACCTTTCCTCTCTCTTTGAATGTGCAGGTTTTAGGTTTGGAGAGTATTGAAGTAAATTTGAAGATCATTTGTCCATTGTTGCATTAAAAAACCTACACCTTGTCAACTCACGAAAACTCACCTACTAAATTATCTTATAGTGATCCAAACATTTTTTAGGCATGAATCAAGAGCTCATACTTGACATCAGAGGATTGCAAAAAAAATCCATGACACCCCTACAAGGATAGAGACACTCTTGTATGACTATGTCCTCCTATAGTGATTGAATTCAAATTTATATGGACAGGTACACATCACTCTACCCTTCTCAGATTTGTTTGCAAACTTTTGTTATCTTTTTTTGATTGTTGGTATCTTGCATTTTTCATATTAGGGAACATAGTCTAATTAGGTTAATCAAGGCTAATCAATTTAAATATATTCAAAGACTCAAAAAGATGTAGATCTAGGTCTAATTGGCTCACCTTCATGGTTGAAAGTCAATATAATCACCTTGTTTATTTGCATGCTAATGGACCCTTGAAAAAGGACAAAATTAATCCTAGGTTTTATACATTCAATTTAGGGTTCCCTTTTTCTTTGTTACAATAGGCATGTCTAAAAACCACTTTTAAAATTCACTTTTTTAGGACCATACCATGCATGTGTATATACACCATAATTGGACCTAAATAAAAGTATTTTTATAATTTCTTTTGGGAAAATATGTTTATTGTACTAAAGATTGATGAGGATATTTTTTTATAATTTTTCTTTTAAAAATGTATTTTTATTGTCCCTAATTTCTATTTTTGAAAACCCTTGTGTACAGATGCCATAATTTGACCTAAACTACTCATTTTTTTATTTTTTTTCATTGTGTAAATAATTTTTTGTAGATTGATGTCATATAATTTTTTTTACAAGAAAATTAACAAACTAAAAGTTATTAAAAAATATGAAAACCTAACATTTCAAGTTTATGGACCAATTTCCTTATAAATTAATTAAAAAATAGAAAAATAATCCAATCATAAAAAAAAATATATTGAAAACTAGACATCATCATATATAATGGGTTTTAATTTCACAAATCAATTATTAAAAAACCCCATCTTCCATATTGCCAAAGCCAGTTTTTTCTCTTGACATTGTGATGACCTTGTTCTTGCAAGTTCAAGGTTAAGGGTTTGGTTACCATACCTTTTCTGAAGCTAAATCTAAATGAAAAATATGGATTGTGAGTTCAAAATATTTGGAATGAGTACCCACTTTAAAATGGGTACCTATTCTAAAAAATGAATGGGCACCTAATTTAAAGTGGAAAAATGACTCTTCCCCTAAAAGTGGACCCAACTTCTTTCACTTACCCATTGTATAAAGAGTAGTTTGAAGAATAATACAAGAAGATAAAACTTATAAGGAATGGACCATAGACAATATTAGAGGTATTTAAAGATATTTCATTCAAATTAGACAATGAAATGAATGTCTAGGAGTCATGATAGTTGAATGAACAATGAAATTCAATGAAAATATGTTTTTTCAAAGACCATAATACAGACTTGATAAAAAACTCACAAGCCTAAATGATAGTTGGAGTTGCCTAAAGTGAAATGGATAGTGACAATGAAAATTCAAATTATAGAGAAGAATGGGCATGAGATGCTTCTCATGACAATGCTGTCAATTGTTGTTGGATGATAGTCCCATAAGAATTCATTTACGAGTAGTCAAATAAAGGGATTGGAAGAAGCCTAGAATTACATGCACAGTATTCAAAGGCAGCTGAGAATGAGTGGTAAATGTTTGTATGTGAAATGATTTTACATTCAATAATGACATTCTAGAGGCTGTTAGAAGCAAACATGATAGTAAGAGGAAATTTTAGTAAGAGGATAATAAGGCATGACCATGGTAGGAGGTGTGGGATGTGGTTTACAATAAGGTAGGAAATAAAGTGTAGAATGAATTATGGAAGGAGGTAAAAAATTATTTAATAAATTAGGGGTGGAATAAGGAATAAAGAAAGGGATGGTAATAATGGAGGTAGGAATTAACACTCAAAGGTTGGGATAGTATAGGAGACACTAGGAACATGGAGTAGTTATGACACTAAAAACTATAGGTCCTTGTGTAATAATATAAAGGTATGTAACATTAAAGGTAACTAGAGTGAAAATTTATATCACCAATAGTTTCCCACTAATAGTATTGATTATCCAAGGGCACTCATGCAACAAAAAATCCCATAAGTGCTAGCCACCATATGAAAAAATATCCCATGCACATGTAGTAATGGCGAATGTCTAAAATGACTAACAACTAATGATCAAACAAGTGTTTGTATGATGTAATGGTACTACTACTAGATCAAAAAAATCTCCATGTATAATATTAAGAAGAAAGAAAGGGGAAGGAATAAGATGAGAAAAATAAATGCTACATAAGTTACATAAAGAAAGAATAATGAAATTAGGATGATGAAGAGACCATTATTAATTTACTTCTTTTACTTGATCTACAAGATGATGTGAATAAATAATTAGTCACTTGAAATAAGAAATCAACTAATGCATTTATGAAAATTAAGGAATCTCTCCAAGGTGCATCAATCTTGATAAGTTTACAAATCCGCATGAACAAATAACATGTACCTTAAAATTTGAAATTCAATTTGAGAAACTACCCAATTATGTCTAGTTTGTTTTTCTTCTTACTTTAAACTCCTTAAAAATTAGAGCTTTTCACCAAGTTCCTTCATTTTGAATATTCAATTCTATATAAATCTAATAGAATTAGTAAGAACTATGCAAATAACCAATCTATAACATGAAATACAAATAAAAATATCATAGTTAACATTCCAACACTACGGGTGTTGAGGAATGAAAATGAAAGACTCTTAGGTGCGATGTCACTCTTGTTGGGAAATTGGACAAATCACTGTGCTGAGGCGAAGGCTGCATTTATAAGCATAAAATATGCTGTGGACAGAGGTTACTCCAAAATATGGGTTGAATGCAATTCTTTAAATATAATCAATTATATTTTTGGAACTCATTAGTCAAGTTGGAATGTGGATCAATTAATTAAAGATACTATAATCATGTTAAGTTCTTGCGAAGAGACCCGCATATCTCACATTTTCCGAGAAGGAAACTCATTGGCTGATTTTTTTGCCAATGAGGCTGTTAGGTTAAATGAGTATTGCACGTGGGAGGAGGGATCTATCCTTCTTGAGAAAGTGAGGATCTTAATGAGAAATGATGGCATGGACTGAGTTGATGTGGTGGTGTCATTTAATCTTTAGTACCATCTCCTGACTCACACGCTTTGTGGGTTTAGTTTGGATTACTGGCATTTGGTTGTGTGATTATCGCAAGGGTTTTCTTCTTCTGGTATTTGCATACATAATTGGTGATAGAATTAGAATAGAGCCACACTCTTGTGTCGGCCTAAGGAAGAAAAAGAAGCTATGAAAGATTCTTCGTCATAGGAATTTAATGCATTTTTTAGAAAGGTTGCATGTGCATGACCCAAATGCCTTGGTGGAATTTGTTTCTTGTTGGCATAACTGCAAGCTTTAGATAAAGGGCCTTGTTGTGGAGGTAAGTGAGGATCTAATTGCTACGGTGACTGGGATGTCGATGGTTGGCCATAAGTTTTATAAGGACAAGAAGAGCAATAAGGAAGCAATGGCCCAATTTTCCAAAGATTACAAGTGGAAAAAATTGATTAAGATGGAGAGTTGGGGCTATGAATGCAAGTCCCTAAAGAAGATATGGAAATATTTTGCAGAGGTGATAATGCGCTATGTGACCCTGGAAGGCAGGTTTACTACTATCATAGGTCACCATTTCACACTTTTAAACCATTTCAGGCATGGTTGTTTATCTCTTTTCCATTTTTTCTGTTATCTTCCATGAAAGTTTCTATTTATGCTCATTTGAAAAGCAGGAGGGCTCCGATCCTCCATGAAGGTCTCATTCTTTTAATCATGGAGCATGTTAAGGCTCTCTTCCTTGCCCCTGCTATTAAGGGAAAGGAGAAGATTTTGAATGAAGTTTTTGGTTCGTTAGGCTCAGATACTAGCATTGCAGATGAAGAGGAATGGAATGAAGAGGAGGATGATGGTTCCCCGTCCCCTATGGCTACCTCCTTGAAAAAGAGGAAGAAGGGTAGCCTTAAAATCAATTGAGCAGCTAAGCTCCTTCTTCTTTTTGATAGTGAGGATACAAAGGTGGGCTCAGATGATTCCTCTCCTAGGAATGTGGATTTGGCTGTTGGTCAGGGAGAAGCTGAAGGTGGAGGTAATGAGGAGGGTTTGCAGGAAAATGTGTTGGTTACGAAGGAAAAGGATAAGCCGAGGAGGGCATCCAAATGCATTACCAAATTGAACAACTAGACCTCCAAAGTTTCTGCAAAGGACTCCAAGGTGATTGGTGAGGAGAAGGTTTCTAGTGAAAAGGCGGTGGAAATAGGTGACTTCCCGGTTAATACCTCGCCCAATGTGGAGCTGAAAGAAGAGATTAAGGGTGAAGATGAGGAGGATGCAGAGAGGAAGAGTGCAAAGCGGAAGCCTCTAAAGGTAAATATCCTTTCTGAGGACTTTTCTTATCTCGATGATGATTCCACCTCAATGTTTGAGTTGCTGGACATGGCTAGGGCTAGGGCCATTGGAACTTTAAAGTTAGCTAAGAGGACTCTTCAAGAGTTCAATAAGATTAACATTAAAATAAGGGGCTTGAAGGAAAACTTGAAGAATGTTCCAAAAGGCTTGATGTTGGACATTCTAATCGACAAAATTGTGGACCCTGAGGGTTCTCTCCATGACTTCAAATCCCTGTGTGAAGAATGATTGGCTAGTTTAAAAGCCAAGATTTTTAATACAAATGCAGACATAAAGAAGCTTATCTATGCGAGCCACATTTCAGTGAAAAATAGTGTGGACTCTTTGGAAGTCTTGTTCAAAAAGATTAGTGAGCTCAGGGAGGACCAAGTTTATTTCTTTGAACTAATGAAGAAAGGGCATGCAGCCAAAGGCAAAGGTAAAAAATGTGAGAAAGATGATGGTAAAAGTCATGTTGTTAGAGGGTTTGCTGAATGGAAAAATTCTTTTGAAGTTGAGAAGAAAGAGCTGCTGGACATGATTGAAGCGCATAGGAGCCAGGAGCTTAAGGTGGCCAACAACTTAAGTAGTATGAAATAGTGTTCTCTCTTTTTGAATGTTGTCTATTTTTTACTAGGTCTCAATTTATATCCTATTATTTTATTGTTTTGATGGTGTTGGGTGATGCTGTTATTTTACTATTTTATCTCTCGTACAACTCCCTTTTTGTCTTTATTTTTATGGTTTTGGTATGCTATTGGTGTCTTAAGGTAGTTTCTTTTAAGCATCATTTTGTATCTTAAATTTTAAAGGGTTTTAGTTCCCTTCAAAACCCATTTTTCTTGTATAATCAAAACATTTCAACACTACAAACATGAAAATATTAGTTCATATAATTAAAAGGTGAAAATTACAACTTTAGGTCCTTGGATAATAATATAAAGGTAACTACAGTGCAAATGTATATCACTGTGAGTTTCCCACTAATAGTATTGATTATCCAAGGGAACTCATGCAACAAAAGGACAATAAGTCCAAGCCACCATATGAAAAAGTATCCTATGCACATGTGGTAGTGGCAAATGTTTAAAATGAATAATAACCAATGATCAAACAAGTGTTTGTATGATGTAATGGTACTACTACTAGATCAAAGAAAATCTCCATGTATAATATTAAGAAGAAAGAAAGAGAAGGAATAAGATGAGAAAAATAAATGCTACAAAATTTACATAAAGAAATAATAATGAAATTAGGATGAAGAAGATACCATTATTAATTTACTCCTTTTACTTGATCTCCAAGATGATGTGAATGAATAATTAGTCACTTGCAATAAGAAATAAACTAATGCATTTATGCAAATTAAGGAATATCTTGAAGGTGCATCAACCTTGATAAGTTTACAAGGTCACATGCACTAACATAACATACCTTAAAATTTGAGATTCAATTTGAGAAGCTTCCCAATTAATTCTAGTTCATTTTTCTTCTTTATTTAAATTCCTCAAAAATTAGAGCTTTTCACCAAGTTCCTTCATTTTTAACGTTCAATTCTATATAAATCTAATAGAATTAGTAAGAACTATGAAAATAACCAATATATAATATGAAATTAAAACAAAAATATCACCGTTAACATTCCAACACTGCAAACATGAAAATATTAGTTCATATAATTAAATTTCATCTAATTTTTTTTCTATTTCCTCCTACTTTGTCAAACAAAAAAAAGGTGGTGGAATATGTAAAATGTGCTTGTGATTTTATTAGCACCATGAAAAATCATTTTTTTTCAAATAACGTGCAAAAATTGAAGAATAACAAAGTATGTGGGCCTAAATCATAGGTCACATCCATTTTTACCATTTTTTGCACTTGCAAAAATGCTCTTGTGTTAAAGCATGGGTAGAATTTGATTTGCACAAAGAGTGAGTGCACTTTACATTTCTCAAATGTGAGTTATTTTCAACTTTTTAAAAGTGTGAGCATGCTTTAAATTGCTCAAAATGTGAATGCTTTTCAAATTATTCAAAGCACGAGCGAGTTTTGGCTTTCATGAACTACGTGGATATGGATGTTGGGTTTTCAAAATATCTACTTCTTATATCTTTTTCCACAAAAAAAATTCAAATCTAGTTTCAAGATAATTTGAGAATCAACGTGGGTCTGAATGTGAGAATAGTGAGTGGATTAATATGTGAAATTTAAATTGTCAACCCTGTTAGAAAAAATAGTAGAGGAATAGCTATAATGGAAGCTTTAATAGATTACTGTAAACCAAATTATGCAGTGTAAACCATATGGAGATTTAAACAACTATAACAATGAAATGTAAGAATAGAAAGCACAACACATAACATAGTTTTTACGTGGAGAAACCCTTTTGGGAAAAAAATCCACCAAAGAAGAGATGAATAGATGTATTAACAACAATGGTGTTCACAATAAAATCACTCTAACTCCTCTTCAATCCGACAACATATTTGTACCTGCAAAACATCTCATAGTGTCTCCAACTCAACCCCTCAATATATAGACTCATGGAGGCTCAAAATACCACCATAAAACATTACCATGGGTCAAAACAAGGTTCAAAAATAGCATGGTAAAAATCCATTCGACTCCTTACATGCTAAACATGGTCTCTTACATGACATTACACCTTCTTACAAGATGTCATAAGAATCCCTATAAAATAGGAGATGCTCTTACATGTGTCATAAACCATCAATAGCTATGCAAAGATTCTCTTATGTGTGTCATAGATGATTCTCACATCCAAATTAATATCTCCCACTTTTATCCCTTACAGTTGTCATAGATTCCATCATAAAATCCTTAAAAATAGGATTTCCATGTTATACCACTAAGTGGACATCTTTTGACAACTAATAACATAATTTTCAAGGCACCGACATGTGGCAAAAGTGCTAACTCAAAATCTCATGGCCATTTTGATGTAGCACAATTATTTAATAACATAAATGATATTTATCCATGAGAAAACGTAAAATAATAATAAATAAACATAGGAATTTCCAAGGTTGAGACACCTTAATTACCAACATTCTTCAACTTGTCGAATATCTTGCAAGAACTAGGGGAATCACACCATCATGGAATCAACTAGGTACAAGTAGCAAGGCCTGTGGCCTTCCTGTACCAAGTAAATTTCTCTATGCTCATAGGTTTGGTAAGAACATCTGCAATATTCTATATTCTCTTGTGTGTTAATCTTCTTCGGCTCAATCTAACCATTAGCAATCAACTCACGAACAAAATGATACTGAATAATATCAACATGTTTAGTGTTGGAACTTTTAAAATCAAATGCTTTTTGCATATTTTTCATGTCCCCTGAGTCTCCATATGAGTATTTCCTTGTGCGTGTTTCCTTCATTTCATAATTTGTTTGCTCATATTTTGGCTCATATTTGACCCCTAAATCATCTATCTATGCATTTTCCACATTCTGGTTCATATCAGCATAGGTCTCCCATTGTCTCCTCGACCCACTATGTTTTTCTACTAATATCTTCTGTTTTAGGTGTTTCAGCGTGACGACATTTGGGCCTCTCCGATCTATTTTTCTGCTGGCAAACATCTGTTGCCTATCGGCAAGACATTTCTCTTGTCTCGACGATTGGGTTTTCTTCTGTTGGCAGTTATCGACATATGTTATGGCTTTCAGGGTGGTGTCTTACCGAATATCACTTGTTTTCCCAACTTTGCATTTTGGTGGTTCATTAGTATAAGTTGAGTGCCTTTGGTATCGTGTCACGGTGAGGTGAGTTTGTCTCACCGACAGTGCAAAAGGTTTTCTACCAAAGGGTTTTCGGCAGGAGTATTTTTATGTCTCAGTGAGGATGAATATGACAATGATGTTGTGCGGTGTAACCTTTTGGTTTCGGTGAGTGGTCTTAGTGAATACAATATGTCGCGCCGACTTCGCATGTGGGTTTCTTTTCGGCAAAGCTAAGGGTTTTTGGCACGAGGTCTCAGCGAGTGACCTCCGGTCTCACCGATGGAAACATGTAAGTCCTTGTCGGCATAGGTGTTGCCTTGTCTCGGTGACGCGGGGATAGTTGAAGACCTTCGGTGAAGCATTGGATAGTCTACAAGACGTCTCGCCGAAGATTGAGAGTTATGGCAACATTCATAGTGGGCACTCATCGGCAAGAAAATCTTTAAGTCACGGCAACATTCAGGGTGGATAAGGATTTTTGGTAAAGCAATGTGGAGTCTGCGAGAGGTCTTCTCAATATCATAGAGCTACATCAATACGCAAAGGGAACTGGGGGATACTTCTTGGCTTCGGTGTGACCAACAGAATGTTATAACGACATACTGAAGGCAACAATGCATATTAGTAAAAAATAATGTGATCTATGAGACATCTCCCCGACTCGGATAATTCACAGCGAAAGTGAAATACAGGGGCAAAGTGATTAATGAGTGAATTGCCTTCGGCATAGCTGCTGCGTTGTCTCACCGACTGTTCTACTGGTAAAAATAGAATTTCAAAATCTTGTGGCTGACATGTTGAATGCTCGGAGACAGTTGCTGGCCGACTTGAATTGAGCCCGAATCTTGTGGAGGGCTGACATAATATTTTATTTTGATATTTATCTCATGCTGGTGTATAAATAAGCAGGTTGTAGTTGTTAATTGGGACCGAAATCCAAATTTTTGATATACTACAAGTAGGTACAGTAGAGTAAAATTATCATACCAGAAGCTATTATTGCATGATTTCACAATGGAGGTATTTATGAGATTCGATTGATGTTGCTGCATTTCTCTGGTGTCAATTATTTGTTGAATTGAAATGAAAAATACTACTAAGTTGTCTCCATGATTGATTTATCTGGTTGTTTAAATTAATATAACAAGTTTATGTTTGATTTATCAGTACACATTTGCTGTATTTGTGTGATCAATCAATTGGTTCTTTCAAGCAAAGATTAAATCCTTTTATTGATCACAGTAATCAGAGAAACTCATTTTGGATTATTGAAGTAGAACTTAGTAGTCACATTATTGCATGTTTATACAAGTTGTAAACAAAACATATGCCAGATAATTTGTCTTCTCTAGAAAGTGTTGCTCATCTTGATCTCATTTGACTTTGCATACCCAACAAGGAACTTGTCTTTGCACTTCATCATTTTGAATTCATTCAGCTTCTTTATTTCTTTAAATTGAGCATTTAGGACTTAGATCAAAATATTGTCACTATTTTCAAATTGGATCTCATTTGTTCACCTCCAATTTCCATTGTGGATAAATTACTTTTAAGAGATAGTTGCAAGTCAAGACTGCATTATTCAGAGAGGTACACCCGCCTAGGTTTTGCAGCACCTAAAGAGCAGAAGGTTGAATTCTTTCAATCTTGTCTGTTACCCTAAAGCGTATCATGAGATTGGCAATCCCTTGAGGCATTCAGCCTACGTTTTTGAGAGCTAACATTTAGTTTGAGCATGATACATCGGATTTTTAGCCAAATGAATTGCACTTTGACTATCAAAGTTTGTTAAATATGCGCAGGACAACTGAGAGGGGGGTGAATTAGTTGTCACAAAATTCAAACTTAAAACTCAACACTTATTAATTCCACAACCACACTGTTCTGTTATTAAGTAAGAGCATGGGACACAAATAATAGAAAGTAATTCAACACAACAAACACTAGATTTTTATGTGGAAAACCCAAGGAGGTAAAAACCACATTGAGGATTAACTCATAGTATAAAGGATTATAAACTAAATACAAAGGCTCACTGCCAAGGGCTCATTGCCTAGAAGAGGACTCACTGTCCAAGTACAAAGGTTCACTGCCTACAGAAAGGACTCACTGTCCAATAGGGAGGCCCACTACCTATAGCTACAAAAGAGAACAAAAGATCCACCACAACAATTAACACACATCCATAGCTTGAATAAGAATTGCAGAAACCTTTAGCTCACTGCCTTCAATAATTTGACACAATGAAGAATTGCTTTCTCAACCCAGTCACACACACACTTTTGCTCTTATGATTTGTTGCTCACTTTCATCACTTTGCATCACATGGTCATACAACTCCTCACAATTTGACTTTTTTTATACCATCCCCATCTTTAGAAACTTTCTCCAAGGTTGGCCACAATTATCTCATTTCATAATTTGAAAATAGGTCGGTGACTCAAGATTCCCGTGGTGGAAAGGAATCAGAGTGGATCAATAATTTTTTTTTTCAAGATCAAAAATAATATCTTGAATCAACCACACGCTTCCTTAATTAAATTTTATTCTTTGAATGAAGTGTAAACACTAGGTCAGCCAAACCTAATGAAAACACAAAAGAACATTGATGTATATTCTTCCCAACAAGAAGATGAAACGCGAACACCACAAATTCTTCCTTATGCATGGGAATACATCTTAGAATCTTCCAAATACATCCACAACAAAACAATAGACTTCAATCACTAAACACCTTTCACCAGTCCGTATGGACTATATAAACTCACACTGAAATACTGAAACATGACTTCTGGATCACCAATCTTCAAATCTCTTTTCCAGAGCATAAAAAAGACCTTCACAAGAAATATTCTAGATCTGCAAGATCTTGAAATGAAACAAAGGAGGACTACAGAGCAACAATATTTCTCAATCCATAGAAGACCAACTCTACCAGAATAGTTCACAAATCGGTGAATGCAACTTTCATGTACCATCAAACCAGAAGCTAAAACTTAGGATATATCACCTCTAAATCCACATTATCAAACCTTCAAATCCGCACAAGAAAATGATCAACATAGGAGAAATGTAGAGCACATACCAGAGCACATTCTAAACACTTCATCATTCCAACTTCTCTTCTTTATTAATTTTCTCAAAAGCACTTGGAAACTTATCAAACCAACACATCTGCAACACTATAAAGAGAGCTCCATGTACTCACAACATCTCAACAACATCTCAGCTATACATGTACAATCTGCAACATAATGAACTGTGTTGACATCAATGACAACATCAATGAAAACACCACCAAAACTTGCTCATACCTGCAACAATCTCCCCCTTTGTCATTGATGGCAACACATGATGTGAAAAACCATCAAAAAAAAATTACACAATATCTTGGGAGAACACCTTCTCTTCTTCTTCGCATGTTTCTCACATGACTTTATCTCCCCCTTTGACATTAATGGCAAAGATCAAAAACCTTGATTACTCTCCCTTAAGAGTACACTCATACTGCAACAATGAAAACCTTTTCTACTCCCCCTATGGAGTAGACCCATTTATTAGTCCAGATAAATGAAGAATCTATGAATTTACTGGACTGATGCACCTTCATGTGCACCTAGTTAGGAGGGCCAATGACCCCCAACCTCTCCCTAAGATGCTCAAAAGTATCCTTCGGAAGAGCCTTAGTAAATATGTCTACAATTTGTTCCTTTTTTGTTACATACTCCAATTTGAATTCATTCTACAACACTTTTTCTCTCAGGGAATGATACTTGATAGATATGTGTTTTGTTCTTGAATGCATAAATGAGTTCTTTGAAATGTTTATTACACTTGTGTTGTCACAAAAAATAGAAATAGGCTCATCAAATATCACTCAAATGTCTTTCAGTGTTTGCTTCATACACAAAACTTGTGTGCAACAGGATGCTGTAGTAATATATTCTACCTTTGTAGTGGATAAAGAAACTAAGTCTTGCTTTTTACTCAGCCATGAGACTAATCTTCCATCAAGAAAGAAAGCACCACCACTGGTAGTATTTCGATCATCTACACATCCGGACAAATCAACATCTATATAAGTACTCAAGGTGAAATCATCACTCTTAGGATACCATAGTCTGTAATCTGGTGTACCTTTAAGATATATAAATATCCTCTTTACAACTATAACATGTGCTTCTCTAGGATTTGCTTGGAATCTGGCAACTAAACATACTACATGCATAATATCCTGTTTGGTAGTAGTAAGGTACAACAGTCTGCCAATCATAGATCTATATTTTCTTTGATCAGTTTTAGAAGATTCATCATCTTTGCCCAGTTTACATTTGGTTACCATAGGAGTACAAACCAGTTTGGAATCATCCATCCCAAACTTCTTCAACAGTTCTTTTACATACTTAGATTGTGAAATGAATATCCCTTTATCAATTTGATTCACTTGTAGACCAAGGAAGAAATTCAATTCACCAATCATAGACATCTCAAATTCTTTTTGCATCTCTTCAACAAACTTTTTATGCATGCCTTCATTTCCACCAAAAATGATATCATCAACATAAACAACCACTATCAAAATTTTGTTACCTTGCACTCTAAAGTAAAGATTACTATTAGCGAAACCTTTGCCGAATCCTTGCTTTGTCAGGTATCTGTCCAATCTTGCATACCAAGCTCTAGGAGCTTGCTTCAATCCATACAATGCTTTCTTCAACTTACAAACCATGTCCGGTTTGTCAGAGAACTGAAATGCTTTAGGTTTCTCCATGTACACTTCTTCCTCCAATTCACCATTTAGAAATGCTAACTTAACATCCATTTGATACACTTTGAAATCCTTGTGGGTAGAAAATGCCAAAAACATCCTGTTAGCTTCCATTCTGGCCATAGTGGCAAATGTTTCTTCAAAATCTATACCTTCAACTTGTGATTATCCTTTGCATACCAGTCTTTCCTTATTCCTTACAACTTCACTTTCATTCAACTTATTCTAGAACACCCATTTTGATCCAATCACATTTTTATTCATAGGCCTAGGGACTAGTTCCCATGTCTGATTCTTTTCTATCCGCTGCAACTCTTCTTTCATAGCTCTCATCCAACTCTCATCTTCACATGCTTCACTTACAGATTTGTGTTCAATTTTAGATAATAGACACAAATTTACCTTAGCTACAACTCTACTTCTTGTCTTCACACCTTCACTTTTATCTCCAATTATATGTTCCTCCAGATGATTCTTCTGTACATACTTAGGAGTCTTAGCACCAGGTTCTGATTCATTTTCTTCTTCTTCTTCTTCTTCCACTTGTTTTTCTTTCTCTTCTTCTTCCTTCTCCTTATTTTCCTCAGGTACATGTCCACAGATAGGATCATTAGGTTCAACTTCACTTATCTTAATAGGCTTGCTTTCACATTAGCACTTTCAATAATCTTTCTTAATCTTTTGTTGAAGCATTTGTAAGCTTTGCTAATAGTAGAATATCCAAAAAAGATTCCTTCATCACATCTAGCATCAAACTTTCCAAGATTTTCATCATCTCTTTTAATATAGCATCTTCTTCCAAATACCTTAAAATACTTCACTGTAGGAGTCTTACCAATCCATAACTCAAAAGGAGTCTTTGTGTTGTTTTATCTGATCTAAACTCTATTAAGAACATAAAAAATAGTATGTATTGCAGCTCTCTAGTACACATCCGGTACATTTGATTCTTTCATCATGGTTCTAGCAGCTTCCTGTACAATCCTAATTTTCCTTTCAACTACTCCATTTTGCTGAGGGGTTCTCGGAGCAGAAAATTGTCTTCTTATGCCATGCTATTCACAAAATGCATTAAATTCACCAGAAGTGAATTCTCCACCTCTATCAGATCTCAAACAATTGATTTTCAAATTTACTTCATTTTCCACTCTTTCTTTGAATACCTTAAACCTATCCAAAGCCTAAGTTTTTTCTCTGAGAAAAGCAACCCATGTCATTGGAGTATAATCATCAATAAGCAACATGAAATATCTATCATCAATCAGGCTTCCAGTTCTAGTCGAACCATAGAGATCAATATGAACTAACTCCAGCATTCTAGTAGTAGAATGCTCTTTTCCCTTAAAGTTGCATCTTGTTTTTTTTCCCAATTGACAACTTCTACATATAGCATTAGTAGGTCTTGTGATTCTAGGAAGTCCTCGAACAATCTCCTTTGCACTGATCTTGACCAGGTTATCAAAATTTACATGTCCCATTCTCTGGTGCCATAACCAACTTTCACTAATTTGAGATACAAGGAAATGACCATCAACTCCCTTTAGTTGATAGATGTTTCCATGAGTTCTTCTTCCAACAACAATCATATCTCCATTTCTAGATCCTTTTTTGATTTCACAGGTATTGTTCTGAAACACAAGTTTGAAACCATTTCTACACATCTGACCAACACTCAGAAGGTTATGCTTCAAACCCTTCACATAATATACATCATAAGTACTATGCACTCCATCAAAACTAATTGAACCTTTCCCATAGATCTTAGCTCTTGAATAATCACCAAACATAACTAAACCACCATCATATTTCTCAAGTTTAGTGAACTTACTCTTATCTCCAGTCATGTGAGTAGAAAATCCACTATCAATTAACCAATAGTTTTCATCCTGTCTTGCATGAAAAGTGGTAACCAAAGTACCTTCCATCCTATTTCTCTTATTCTCTGAAGCCTTCTTTCTTACACATTTTCCAAGGTTAGTGGATACACATTTACTTTCCAGAGCTAAGAATAAGCATTCACTATCATCAACCTCATTCTCAGATTCATCATCATAAATTCTTACTTCTTCTTTAACATAGTACAACTTCTTATATTTCTTATCCTTCCTATCCTTATCATTATAATCCTTTTTCTTCTTATGTGCAGCTCTATTCAGACATCTTGAAGCATAATGACCAATATTACCACAACTATAAAATTTAAAGGGAAACATACCTTTATACTTTCTGGTGCCTTTCTTCAACTTCCTGGTGAAGTTTGATTCCAACTCATCAACACCATCACTATCCAGTTCTTCCTCAATCTTCATTGCCTTAAATTCCATTTCTGTCTTTTCTTCCATCTTATCTTCTTTTTGGAACTTTCTCATCTCAAATGCTTGCAAGGTACTGAACAATTGTTCCAATGTGTACTTCTTGGGATCATACATCTCTTCAATCACCGAGATCTTATCATTGTAGCAATCTGGTAGGGTGATTAGGATCTTCTCAATTATGTCTTCATTGGATAGTTTTCCTCCTTGATTTCTAACTTCATTAGCAGTAAGTTCAACCCTCTAAAAGAAACTTGTAAATTCCTCACCTTCTTCCATTTTTATATTTACAAACCTGCACTTTTCCGTTAGCTTCTTTGTCAATTTCACTCTTTCATTTCCTTCATATATGTCTTCCAACTTTTTCCAGACTTCATGTGCAATATCCAAAGAAAAAACTTTAGCTCACTCATTTTTAGATAACCTGCTGCAAATAACATACTTTTCCTTCTCATTTTCTTCATAAGCAGAGATCTCATCTGCATTAGTAAGACCACTAGATGGGGGTGTATACTTTGTCTCAACAGCCTTCCAAGTCTTGAAACCAAGAGAGATAATATATCCTTTCATTTGAACCTTCCAGTCATTGTAGTAAGTTCCATCAAACATAGGGATCGCCAGATTATGTGCCATTAGATCTTCCTTAAGTGGTTAAGCTCTACACCAAGGAACCAAAGCTCTGATACCAATTGTTAAACATGTGTAGGACAACTGAGAGGGGGGGTGAATCAATTGTCACAAAATTCAAACTTAAAACTCAACACTTATTAATTCCACAACCACACTGTTTTGTTATTAAGTAAGAGCATGAAACACAAATAACAGAAATTAATTCAACACGACAAACACCAGATTTTTACGTGGAAAACCCAAGGAGGGAAAAACCACAGTGAGGATTAACTCACAGTATAAAGGATTATAAATTGAATACAAAGGCTCACTACCAAGGGCTCACTTCCCAAAAGAGGACTCACTATCCAAGTACAAAGGCTCATTGCCTACAGAAAGGACTCATTGTCCAACAGGGAGGCTCACTTCCTATAGATACAAAAGAGAACAAAAGATCCACCACAATAATTAACACACATCCGAAGCTTGAATAAGGATTGCATAAACCTTTAGCTCACTGCCTTTAGGAATCTAACACAATGAAGAACTACTATCTTAACCCACTCACACACACACTTATGCTATTATGATTTATTGCTCACTTTCATCACTTTGCATCACACTGCCATAAAAATATTCACAATTCAACTTGCTTTTATACTATCCTCATCCTTAGAAACTTTCTCCAAGGTTGGCCACAATTATCTCATTTCATAAATTCAAAAGAGGTCGGCGACTCAACATTCCTATGGTGGAAAGGAATGAGAGTGGACCAATAATTTTTTTTTCAAGATCAAAAATAATATCTCGAATCAACCACATGCTTCCTTAATTAAATTTTATTCTTCGAATGAAGTGTAAACACTAGGTCAGCCAAACCTATTGAAAACATAAAATAACATTGATGTATATGCTTCCCAACAAGAAGATGACACATAGATGCCACAAAACACTTCCTTATGCACAAGAATAGATCTCAGAATCTTCTAGATATATCCTCAGCAAAACAACATACTTCAATTATTGAACACCTTTCACCAGTCCATCCAGATTGTATAAACTCACACTGAAATACTGAAACATGACTTCTGGATCACTAGTCTTCAAACCTCTTTGCTAGAGCATATAAAGACCTTCATAAGACATATTCCAGATCTACAAGATCTAAAATGAAATAGAGGAGGACTGCAGAGAAACAATATTTCTCCTAGTCCACAAAAGACCAACTCTGCTAGAATAGTTCACATATCGGTTAACGTAACTTTCACGTACCATCAAACCAAAAGCTAAAAATTAGGAGATATCACCACTAAATCCCCATTATCAACCTCCAGATCTTCACAAGCATAGGATGAACATAGGAAAAATGAAGAGCACATACCGGAGCACATTCTGAACACTTTCATCATTCTGATTTCTCTTCTTTATTAATTTTCTCAAAAGCACTTGGAAACTTATCAAACCAACACATCTGCAACACTATAAAGATAGCTCCATGTACTCACACCATCTCAACAACATCTCAGTGATACATGTACAATCTGCAATATACTGAACTGTGTTGACATCAATGACAACATTAATGACAACACCACCAAAACTTGCTCATACCTACAACACAGTTAACCTAAAAAATATTGCAATCAAAACCAATACCTATACACAACCTTTGCAACCATACTTCCTCCTTAGAAACATGGGTAGCAGCCATATACTCTGCTTCAATGGTGGATAAAGCAACTATAGCCTTCCTTTTACTCATCCAACTCACTGCTCCTCCAAACAGAGTAAACACATACCCACTGGTGGACCTTCGAATAGCCAAGTCACCTACCCAATCTGCATCAACAAATCCTTGTATGTCCAATGACTTGACCACATTATTAGTACCATGATAAAGCAAATACTAATCAGAAGTACCTCACAAACTTTCTAAATACCCTCTTAAAAAAAGTCCAATGCTCTTTACTTGGGTTAGACATAAACCTGCTTAGAACTCCCACTGCTTGGGATATATCTTGTCTAGTGCAAACCATTGCATACACCAAACTACCAATGACACTAGTAGAAGGAACCTTAGACATATCCTTAATATCATCATCAGAATTAGGACACATATCTAAGCTCAACTTAGAACCAACTGGAAATGGAATAGTAACTGGCTTATAGTCATGCATATTAAACGTCTGCAAAATGATGTCAAAATACTTACTCTAACTCAACCAAAGCTTTCTATTACCATGATCTCTTCTAATTTTCATTCCAAGAATGTATTTAGTAGCCCCCAAGTCCATATCAAAAGCACTAGAAAGTTGTTTCTTGAGTTCACCAATCATTACCTTGTTGTTACCAATAAACAATATGTCATCAACATAAAAGATAATAATGACAATATGATCATCAATAACCTTAATATATACACAATGTTCCTCTTCACTCCTAAGAAATCCCAACTTCAATGCAAAAGCATCAAACTTTTGACACCACATTCTGGGTGAATTTTTCAAACCATACAAAGATCTTTTTAACCTGTAAACCAGATTTTCTTTTCCCTTCACAACAAAACCATTAGGTTGTCACATATAAATCTCCTCCTCAAGATCCCCATGAAAGAAAGTAGTTTTAACATCCATTTTCTCTATCTCAAAATCACAAGTATCAACAATAGATAACAAGAATATAATAGAAGTTAATTTAGAGAGAGGAGAGAAAATTTCACCAAAATCAACTCCCTCTCTTTGGGAGTAGCTCTTAGCCACTAATCTAGCCTTTTACCTTTCCAAGTGACCATCTGCTTCAAATTTCTTTTTAAATACCCATTTATATCCGATGGGCTTTCTTCCTTTGGGAAAATCAACAAGATCTCAGGTGTTACACTTTTCTAATGCCATCATCTCCGCTTGCATAGCCTACAACCAAGACTCATTTTCCTCTAAAGAGAGAGATTCCTTGTAAGATCTAGGTTTATCATCAACACTTAATAAAGCAATTATACAACGAAAATTAGGTGGGCTATACCTATCGACTAGATTTTGTTGTCTTGTGGATCTTCTGAGAATAGGAGTATGAGGCTCTTATTGTTCTTGATCTTGCTCAACCTCTTCTTGATTTTCTTTCCCATGTTCTTCGGTTTGATCAATAACTTCTTCTAATTCCTCATCTTCTTCCTCCTCATTGAATCCATCTCTTTGTTCTTCTCGAGGTGTATCTTCTTGCTTAATTTCAAAATGTACACTCTTTCCCTTATCCTTTTCCTTTGGTTGTTCAGGTACAAAAAAAGACTAAACTCCCTAAAAATCACATCTCTAGAATAGAAACTTTTCTTGGTTAGAGGATTCCATAGCTTATAACCTTTAATATTATCACCATATCCAATGAAAATGCACTTTCCAGCTTTATGATCCAACTTAGTCCATTTTTATTTAGGCGCATGAACATAAGCCTCACAACCAAATACCCTTAAATATGAAAAAAAAGGTTTCTTACCTATCCACATCTCATAAGGTGTTGTTTCAAGAGCTTTACAAAGAGATATATTAATCAAGTAACAAGCAGTACTTACAACTTCTACCCAAAAAAATATATCAAGTTGTGAACCACTTAACATGATTTTAGCTCTTTCCATGATCGTTCGATTCATCCTTTTTGCCACACCATTTTGTTGAGGAGTGTACGGAGTGGTTTTCTATCTAACAATTCCTGCATGCTTACAAAATTCATCAAATTCCTTAGAACAATATTCCCCTCCATTATCAGACCTTAATACTGTTGTATAATTTTTGCACGTACACCCTGCTAAAAGTAGGGACCCTCTTTTTGTTTGTTTTGTTTGCTTTATGGTTCTGACCTTTTCCCCTTAAGGAATAAGTTTCTCAGTTCTAGTTTTGTTTCACCTAGAAACTTAAGGTCTTATTTGCACTTGAGGTGTCTTCTTTGCAACATCATGATAGCAGTCTAGTTCTTTGAGGTCTTCCCCAGTTTAAAATTTCATCTTGGAGGCCAAAATTTTCTAAGTATGGGAGAAGTTTGGTAAATACAAGCTAGCTCAAATTACCTGAACTCGAGTCCACCTGGAAATTCCTAGCTCCCTCAAATTTTTTGAGTCTAAGGTCTTGACATATTTCTGACTTTCAAACGTCCTCTCAAGCATTTATGGCACACATTTATGGTATGAAATGGGGATATAATTGGCACTTATGATGTATTCTTGGTCATTTTTCCATTGTGTGCACTCAACTTGAGAAAATATTGCTCCCCATCTTGTGATTTGCTAAACGCTAGAGTGAGGATCAAGTTCTTGACTAGTTGTTGTGGGATTCTTTAAGGCATTCATCAAATTCCTTCTCTTTGCGCACCGTTTCAAGGTAGGGTTGTCATTTTTGCCCTTTATTAAGCTTTGTTTCATGAGAATCCAATACACCTTAGGCTCAATGAAATATTTCTTGTAGAGTATGTTTTGTTATATTTGGATTTTGAAGGTGCGGGTGTGATTGTCTTGGTGTTATCATTAGGGTTTCACATTTCTTTAAGCATGAATTCAAGGGATTTTGGTTTGGATTTTGATTTGAATAGAAGGGGATACTAGGGCTCATTAACTTCTTTAGGATTCCCCTCTTGTTGTGCTCTCATGATTGACATTAAGACTATAGGGTGTCACCCTATTTTGAAATCCCAATTAGAAACCCTAGCTTCTTGCTTCTTAATTGATGAAGTCTATAAACAAGTAAAATGATGTCAGAGGTTTGTTCAAAATGATTGATCCAAACTTCATTGTGAAAAAAATCAATAGGATTCACAACCTTAAATCAAGAAAAATGATCATTATTCATCATTTCAACACATCAAAAATTTGACACTTAACAAATTTTGAGCCTGAGCAAAACTTTCGGTAATTCTGAGCTACTCAGATTTTTCGAGCCTTAATCCACTTGGAAAATCTAGCTCCCCTCAGATTTCCTGACTCCTTCACAACTTTAGAATCCCGAGATCAAGAGTATGTGCAAATCGATGAAACTTGGACACTTAGTAAATTTTTGAGTCTAACTTGCCTTCATAAATTCTGAGCTAGGTCAGATTTTTTGAGCCTTAATCCACCTAGAGAATCCGACCTACCTTGAAATTTTTGAATTCTTCAAGCCTTCAAATCCTTGATGTGGATGACAAGATGGATTTTAATGAAGATGATTTAGAGTATGATCTTAAAAAATTGATGCTATCCATGCATGAGATTTATTGTGTCAAAACCTTTCAAAGATGCATTAGGATCCCTTAATCTATAGATAAAGTGCACATTTAGCAGGTTGTCAAAAAATCCAAGCTCCCTTGGATTACTCGAGCTCCAGTCTGGATGGAAAATCCGCCCCTGGGTGGAATCCTCGAGCTTTCTCCAATGCCTTCAAACTTCAAGTTTTAATAATAATTGGGCTTCCAAATAGGGTAATGTGATATTCAATGATGAATTCTTGTTGAGCTTTGAGCATTTGCATGTTTTATATAGAATCCATTTGTATGCTTTTGAGTAATCCAGTGGTGGAATTTCAATGAGTAGGTGATGCACTTTATATTGCCATATGGATTCATAGTGTCATTTTGATTCGTATTTCATGGTATCATTTAGCATATGTTGATGAATCTCATTAAATTAATGCCATGTAGTGATGAATTGCATTATTATATGCACATAGGTGATTATGGTTTTCTCTAATAGATTCAGGCAGAGTTGAGCCTTGACAAGACTTCCAAATCAAAAGTTGCTACAGTGCAAGAGGAAGTGAGAAAGAGAGCTGAAAGAATGAAGTATGACTTCAAGGGTATATGGCCAAAATCCAAGATTTCTACTTGGGCCAAGATTGCAGACACAAATATGGGGCATGTGGACTATGATGACTTCAAACAAAGAATGTTTGGCAATGCACCTACTCAACTAGCACAAATCCTTACACTAGTCTAACTCAAGCAGCAGGGTTCCCTCCCACTCAATTGTGCCCAAAATTGGTTTTAGAGTGTGCAAGGCATTATGAATTCATACAAGAGGATCATAGTTGGACCATAAGGTAGAGTCATGGCCAATCTCATAGAAGAGTCCATTGTAGGAGTATTCAACATTGCCTCACATCACAAACTCATTGAGGAGATAAACATTGGAGAAGCAATAAAATTCTATGATGAAGATCCCAACAGAGCCTTGGACATGATGAATAGCTCCTAGATATTGA
Organism: Sequoia sempervirens; assembly: GCA_007258455.2. Lineage (NCBI taxonomy): Eukaryota > Viridiplantae > Streptophyta > Pinopsida > Cupressales > Cupressaceae > Sequoia > Sequoia sempervirens. Next base: position 54,196,373 of record VDFB02179234.1, read on the forward strand.
AACCCAAGCCACATTATTCCAAGCTGCCCAAGCAACTACATAGAAGTGATTTCAAGTTGGAGTACCATGATGTTATAACTCTCCTGGGCAGAGTAATGGGGGTAGAAGAGGCTCATGTTTTCCACACTTGGATGTTCTATCCTATCACACAAATAATGGGTGGGAAGCATTATCATTGGGCCAAGATCATAAGCAATAACTTGGATGCACAATTGAGGAGTGTGCAGGAGACTAATAGGTTCACAATGACCTCATACCTTGTGTACATGCTGGCAAGCAAAAATAGGTATAAGGGTCTCAGTTGCAAAGGAACCCTTGGAAAAGATAAAATATAGGATATTTATCCACAATTGCAGTATAAGACAACTAATTAAAGGAGAGAAAATGATGCATTCTTCATGTACATTCCCAGGTTGCTACATGATGCCCTTCATGTTAGAGTTTCTTCTAATGCAATGGACTTGATCAAGAAATATGGGCAGTGGTTTATTCAATCTCAAAGGTTCACATACATCCGGATACAAGGGTCTCCTACTGTCCCTCTCAGATTGCCAAGATATCCAACCAATAAGCTCATATTATTGGAATTGACAAAGCAAATGGTGGCATTTGAGGCAATCCTACAAAAATATTTGCATAAGAAAGGGTTAGGAACAAAATTCCCATTAAGAATTAGAACCCTAGAAGCATGCCCCTCCATTCAAAGTGCCCAATATTCTGAGAAGGAGATGGCACAATTTGAATTATATTCTCACACTAATAGGAATAACTTTGATCCCTATGACAAGGCTTAGAAGTAGACAAACAAAGAATTCAGGCACAAGGATCATATTGAATATTATTGGGCCAATTGCCATGGTGAATTTGAAGTCATCAAGAGGAGGTTCTCTAGGTTTCCCCTCAACTTGATAAGGCTCTACAAGGTAACAAAGGTACTTGACCAAGTTCAAGATGATCAGGATGATTTGATTCAACACCATGATTATGAGCCTTATAAGAACAAATCTCTACCTCCAGTAAACTGGTCAGAAGAAGTGACAGATTTAGATCAAGTGACATAACCAGTTAAGAAATATTCAAGGCTTTGGGTGAAACATAAAGTGCTGGAGCTAGAGGTAGATGACACCAAGTTTATCTATGACCTGATGGGAGATCTGGAATCCCAATTTGAAGAGGAATTTGAAGTTGATAAAGGTGATAATATTGAGCCTCATGATGGCGATGGCCAAGAGGAAGATATACCTCTTACATTGAAAAGGAAAAAAAGGATCCAAACACAGACCAAGCTTTCTAAAGAAGCAATATCGCAAAACAAATAAGGCTCCCAAGGCTAGTGTTACATCTGAAGAGGGAGAAGCCTCACAGCCAACCAAGAAGAGAAATTTGGTCACTGAGGGCTAAAAGAAAGCTAAGGCCAGAAAGGGAAACACTACCATTGATGCTCCCACTTCAGTCAAAGTTGTAGATATAGAAATTTTAGGGGAGAAACCTCAAGTTTATGTTAGGAGAAATTCTCCTAAACACAAGACATCCCTAGTGGTAGAAGTGAAGACTATTGAAAAGGAGGTGTAGATTGAAGAAGCACTTGTTGATGATAATGTAAAGAGAGCAACTATAGGAAATAATTCTCCTCCTCCTTGTCCTCTTCATAATACACAAATTTTAGAGGAAGCAATCAAGGAGGAAGGAAACATATCAAACAATCCTAAACATGAGTTAGAAGATGAGGAAATATCTACTCCTCGAAGTGGAGAATGGAAAAATTTTATGGAAGAAATTGGAAAATCAACCTTTGGAGCCCAAAGCAAGAATATTGAATCAGAGGTGACTCAAGAAATTCTGTCTAAGTCTCCAGAGAAAGGAATGGTAAATGAGAAAGGAGATCAACAAGAATTAGAAAAGAATGTAGAAGAACTTGTTGATAGTCCAACCTAGGATAAAACTAAACAAGAGGCTCCCTCCACTGATATAGAAACAAAATAGCCGATTGTCCTAGATTGGATGGAAAAGAGGCTTAGCAAGAAGCCAATTATAGTTCAAAAGAAGATACCTAGTTGGGACAAACTTCTGGAGCAATGGGGACAACCCAAACAAAGGAAAATAGACACAACAGTTTCAAAATTCTCAAGAGATGAATTTAACAACAGAGTTGTCCATGTAGCTATTCCTGTAGAGAACAAGTACAAAGAAAAAGTGAGGCCCATAGACTACAAGGTGCAAACCATCAATTTGGGTCCAACTACAAAGGAGCAAGAGAAAGAGGAGTTTCAAGAATCATCCCAGACCATTTTGAGAAGATTGGACAAATAAACTAAGGAGAAAGAGAAGTTGCAAAAGCAACTTAATGATGTGTATAAGTATGTTTAACACTTGATGAAGCCTCTGCAAACAACTAGCAATGAGGGCCCGATTCTAGAAGGATTATTGCCAAAAGAAGTAGTTTCAGAGATTGAGAGGTTGAAGTCCTTAGTTCACAACACTCAGGAATGGCTCCATGATGTCAACAACAAAGTAGATGAATCTATTGAGAAAATCTTCAACATCCATGCTAATGTTGCTGAGTTCTTGGAGGATACTTCTCAATTTTCTATTGATTGCAACAAAGATGATGAATCAATTGTTGAGGAGTCGAAGAAAATTCTATAGGTTCCTAAAGAAGAATTGGCTTAGATGAATATCTTTACTTCTGATGATATTGGAAAGGTGATGGAATGGCTGGCAGTATGGAATTACAGGAAGGAGCTCCTCTCAAAGGCCCTGAAGAAGATAACGAAGCTGCAAGGAAATATGAAGGAAATATATGATAGTTGCATCACCTTTCTGGAAATCATGACTGGGAGAAGAAAGTTTGGATAGAAAAATATGGACATCACTAGACTGCAGGCATGGTGGCATGAAATTTATGCTCCATCTAATAGTGCTCCCATTTCCAAGGATCATTTAGAGGATGTAACCATTTATATTTCTAAGCTGGATAAGTATCATGAGTTATAAACTGAATGGAATAAAATGATGCCCAAATATATTGATGAGTTGAAAACTCATAAATTAAGAATAAAATTTATTCTAACTCTAGATCCAGCTGATATGAAGGAGATTTTGGAAAAAATCAAAGAACTATCCAACAAATTGGAAGGAAATAAGGAGAAAACAACCATCTTGGAGCCACCTAGGAAAAAGTGCCAGTCACATGACTATACAGCCAGGGGGGATTGCCTAGAATTTTGTGCCAGCAAAGGAATATTTCTATAAAGGTCTAGGCTGACCTAGACTTTATTTGAAAATAATAAATGTAATTTTATTTTATAAAAATCTCTTGGCCGACTTGTTTGGCCGACCTAATTTTGTAACCCTAATTTTGGGCTGACCTAAAGTGATTTCTCTATAAATTGAGGCCTCAGGTTCATTTGCAGGGGATAGACATAGTTGAGATAGCTAGAACTAAGAAGGAATTGGGTATTTTAAAAGAGCAATTGATGTAATATTATTGATACATGAATTGTTGCAAATCTGGGTGAATTCAATACAAGTAAAGACATTGTTCTTTGGTGTTCTTTCCTGTGTTATTCACTTTTGCATGGTTCTTGTTTTCCAGATCTTTAAGAAATTTCTTTGAAGTCATGGCTGCATGTTAGATTCTAGGTTTATATGTGATGCAATTGTGTTGATGATTCAATATTTGAAGTGTTTGAGCAATCCTTGGTCCATACTTTTAGCAACTTGTTGATTGTAAGTTGTTGTGTAAAGTTAGCCTAGGCCTAAATATTGTGTGCTAAGTTCAATTGTGGCTATTTATTCATTTCAATTATAAAATAATGTTGATTTGTGTGAATTCTCCATGATCTGAAAATCTTTATTTCCTTAGAAGATTACATTGTTTCTGTGAGATTGCAAATTTAATATGGGTTTAACAGGAATTAGTTTTGGAAAGATTGGTCCACTTTGAATGTTTGATTGTTTGCACAATTGGTCTTAGGTTTTAGTTTTAGAAATCTCTTTGAACCCTTTATCTTTTGCTATTTATTTTAAATCTGAGTTAGTTTAGGATTACAAAAAGCATCAACATATTGCAAGATTTGATGAGTTTGAAGCTTCCAGTATTTGTTTTGTAAGGCCCCTTGTGATTACTAACAATTTTTACATTTATCACTGAGATGTTTTATTGCATTGTTAGGACCTGACATTAGAGACCTTTGAGTTATCTTTTGAGGCTTGCTGATAGAGATTTACCTTTCAAGAGAGATAAAGTAATTGTATTCTGTCTGAGTTGTTGCTGTGTAGAAAACACCATCAACAAATACCTTAATTTTATAATTTGATTTCTTTTCGACTAAGGATTTAAATTATTTAAACTTAGTGAAAACTTTATATTTATGTCGCATAAAACATAACTAGGTAAACCTTGTAAAATCATCAATAAAGAAAACTAAATATCTAGATTTCCCAATTGATTCAACACCCACAAGGCGAAACACATCCATATGAATTAATTCCAATTTAACTTTAGATTTTGTACTGCCAGAAGGAAATGATTTTTTTTTTTGTTTACCAAACACACAATGTTCACATAAATCAAAACTCTCATAAGAATAGGATAAACTGTCTAACAAATTTTTATTCAAAATAGACTTTAAAGCAGTCTCACTTATGTGACCCAATTTGTGGTGCCACAACATACAAGTGTTTTTTAGATTTTTTAGTTACATATGTAGAGTTTACAAAAGTAGTGACTTCTAGCTTAAACAAGGTTCCTTTGATTGTTCCTCTCTCTATCACCAAATTTCCTCTTACCAATCTGCAACCATGCTTATCAAAAGTTACACTTATTCCCAGATCATTCAACTTCGAAACTAAAATTAGATTTCTAGCTACTCCAAGAACATGCAAAACACTAGGAAGGGTTTTCATCCTCCCATCATTGAAACACAACTTAACCTTACCCCTTCTGACAATCAGGTATGGAGTGTTATCACTGAGGTAGATTTCACCTCCATCATATTTCTCACATGTGGTAAACCACTCCTTGTGAGGAGTTATATGAAATGAGCATCTTGAATCAAATAACTAATTTTCATTAGTCATAACCTGAAGAAAAGAAATCAAAGCTTCATCACATGAGTTCGAGGATTTCTGTATGGAGGAATCAACTTGTTTCTTTATATTTTTGCATTCCTTCTTCACATGTCCTCTTTTCCTTAGGCCCATTCTTATCTCCTTTAGACCCTCTTTCTTAAGGCCTTCCCCTTATGTTGAGAGCATCACTTGTACTATCCATTGCATTTTTCCTCATTTCCTATGAAAAAAAAGTTGTGACAAGAGCATCCATCTTTGGATCTTCCATGTTAGCAGTGATAACAAGTATGAAATTATCCCAAGATTTAGGTAAAGAATAGAGAAGCATAATACACTTATTTTCTTCTTCCAATTTGACATCAATAGAGGCTAACTGACTCAACCAAATTAAAAGAATTCAAATGCTTGGCTATAGATTCACATTCCCTCATCTTAAGAGAAAATAGTTTCCACTTCAAGTAGAGTTTGTTTACCAGAATTTTTGCTTGATAGATTTCACCTATCCGGTTCCATAAAGCATATGCGGTCTTTTATGATGACACATTCATGAGAATTGAATTAGAAATAAACAACCTAATAGTGCCTCATGCCTTTTTATCATTCTTCTCCCAATCTTCATTACTAATTTTCTCAGATTTCTTTTCATTTGTTACAGTGACCCATTGATCTTGTTCTTCAAGGAGATTCTCCATTTTCAGCTTCCACAACTCAAAACCAACTTTGTTAAATTTTTCAATATCCAAATGGTTAGAAGTTGCAACCATGGTTAAACAAAAAATACTACAAAAAATAGCTCAACAAAATTCCCACTAAAACTCAAAAAACCTTCGTTCTACCACCCAGAACACAGAATTGGCCAAGCTTTGATACCAAATGTTAGAAAAATGGGTAGAGGAATAGCTATAATGGAAGCTTTAATAGATTACTGTAAACCAGATTATGTAGCATAAACCATATGAATATTTAAACAACTATAAAAATGAAATGCAAGAGCAGAAAGCACAACACATAACACATTTTTTATGTGGAGAAACCCTTTCAAGAAAAAGCTCCATCAAAGAAGAGATGAATAGTTGCATTAAAAACAATGGTGTTCACAGTACAATCACTCTAACTCCTCTTCAATCCGATAGCATCTGTGTACCTATAAAACATCTCATAGTGTCTCCAACTCAACCCCTCAATATATAGACTCATTGGGGCTCAAAATACCACCATAAAACATTACCATGGGTCAAAACAAGGTTTGGAAATACCATGGTAAAAATCCATTCGACTCCTTACATGCTAAACATGGCCTCTTATATGACATTACACCTTCTTACAAGATGTCATAAAAATACCTATAAAATAGGAGATGCTCTTGCATGCATCATAAACCATCAATAGCTATGCAAAGATTCTCTTATGTGTGTCATAGATGATTCTCACGTCCAAAATAATATCCCCCACTTTTAGCCCTTATAATTATCATAGAATTCATCATAACATCCTTAAAAATAGGCTTTCCATGTTATACCACTAAGTGGGCATCTTTTGACAACTAATAACATAATTTTCAAGGCACCAACATGTAGAAAATGTTCCAACTCAAAATCTCACGCCCCTTTTGATTGGGCACAATTATTTGATAACATAAAAGATGTTTATCCATGGGAAAATGTAAAATAATAATAAATAAATAGCTTAGGAATTGCCAAGGTTGAGACACCTTAATTCCCAACAAACCCTAAACTCCACACCTCAACCCTAAAGCCTAAACCCTATATATTACACTCAATACCATCAACCCTATACCCAATATCCTCAACAATAATTCTTATACCCTATTCACTAAATCTTAATACCCTCAACCCTAAAAAATATCTATCAACTATAGGTGCTAAAGCCTATACACTAAACCCTTAATCAAAAAATCCATACATCAACCCTCAATCCTAAACTCTATACCCTCAATCCTAAAGCCTAAACCCTACACCCTCAACCCTCAACCCTCAATGATATACCCTATACCCTCAACCTTATAACCTAAACCATAAACCCTATACCCTCAAATGAAAACCCAATACCCTCAACCCTACACCCAATATCCTAAACCCTAAACCCTAAACCCTACACCTATGAAACCTTACACCCTTAAACCTATTATCCTTCAACCCTATACCCTCAACCATCAATCCTATACCTTCAACCCTATACCCTCAACCCTTACCTTATAACCTCAACCATAAACTATATAATCTATGCCTAACATCATCAACTCTATAACATATACTCCACACCCTTAAGCCTAAACCCTATACATTTCAACCAATACCATCAAACCTATATTCTAAACCTTATAACCTTAACCATAAAACCTAAACCCTAAACCCTAAATCATAAACCGTAAACCGTAAACCCTATAACTTATACCATCAACCCTAAATAGATGTGTTACACCCTCAACCATAAAACCAATGCCCTCAACCCTATACCCAATATCCTTGTTAGAGTTGGCTATGGAGATACCCAAAATCTAGAGGCCAAATAGAAATCGCAAAGCGATCAATATGCAAGGCTCAAGATTGCAATAGAATTTATTATCCAGGAATTCCTCTCAATATACAATACATGAGAAACCCTTGGTTATATAGCCAAGGTGAGACATAGGATTAGAAAAGATCATGAAAAGTGTCTTAATATTATGATTTGTGACAACTTATCATAACTACCTAGGAAATGGTATAATCTAGACATGACAACTAAGTCCTCTAGAAAGAATCTTAGGACCTAAGTAAACTTAACATGTGATTATGTCCCCTAAGTCCCTAGTAAGTGAATTAACTAGGTACAAGAAAATTATTCACACCAACACCCCCCCTTAAGTGGAACTTAGGGAGTAAATTATTATGCAAATGATGCAAAGATGCAAGAATGGGTCTCAAATACTAGGCCATGTTAGGTACCCATGTAAAAATGAAAATGAAATCTCTCACAAATGGAGAAAAGGAGTAAACCTAGTGGGAACAAAATCCTCCCCAAAAGAGATGAAAACAAAGTACTCTCAATGATATATGAGAAGGATAAAACCCCATATGAGGAAAATGACCCCCATAAGAGATAAGAAGAAAAGAGACCATGCAAACCCCCCTCAATTATGAGTCTCCTACATTGGTAGAAGCTCAAAATCAAATGCTGAAGATGATCCAATCTCATCGAACAACGTTCCTCCCCTTAGGAAGAAACAAAACCAGGAATGTATGCAATATTTCTTCCCATTCCTGAAAGGAAGATGTGGGAAGATGAATGATGTGTGATGTCTCTAAACTATGCTCAAGTGTCTCCATGTCAATTCTGAAAGTTGACGTACTCCAAAAAGGTGTTCTAGGCCACACAACTGAAGATGTCAATCTAGAATCTCCTAGAGATGGATGTATAACACATTCCAAAGACAAAGATGCATCCTCTAGAGAAAAATAAGCCTCCTCAAAATGCTATCCAAAAGTATCCACACTCATGTCAAACTATAAAGAATGATCATGTAGAGAATGAACAAGAGGGTCAGAGTATTCCATCACAACAATTGAAGAAGAATCATCTTCATCAAAGAGAACATGTATGTAATCAATGGTGTCTCCCTAATCTGAAATGAGAGACCCAAAAAATAACCTACCAATGTCTATCAAGTATGCATTTGAAGTAGATGTAGCTGGAAGACGATGAAGATCTTGTTGCACTAAATCACAAGAAGTGATATCTATAGCAATAAAAGCATCATCAAATTCAATAGTAGATGGAGGAGATCAAATACAATGCTCAAGAATTGGATCCGATGTGAGAAGACCCAAGTTCAAGTATCCAAATGTATCCTTTGAATCATGGTTCACACTAGAAGTTTGATCAACAACTGAAGGAAAAATGCCACCATTAGAAGCAAAATATGCAAAGGTGTACAATTGAGATTAATGATCAACCATCCCAATAGAAATAATATTTGTACTCTTCAAGTCTCTAATGATGACTAAATCAGGAGTGAATTCCATAGTCCTCCCATCTCCACCATGTGTAATCTGATAAATGGAAAGAAGATTATTTGACAAATGAGGTACACGCAAAACATCATTGAAAGTGACCTTCCCAATATTAATAGATCCCTTCCCAATTACATTCATGTATGTATTGTTTCCCATAAAAATAAGAGAGATAACACAATGCTTAAAGGAAGAGAATATAGACTGTGAAGATGTCATATGATGAGATGCTCCTGAATCTAGAAGCTATCTCCTTGATTCATGACTTGAAAAAAAACTATAATGGAGTGAATTTGCACCCCTTTTAAATTTCCCATTTACACCCCTTACCTTAGAAAAATTAAACTTGACGATGCTACTCCACCTCATCCATTCGCTTTCCACCCAGGTGGAGGCTTTCTATAGTATTAGTGGGGGAATTTTTGTTGGGGACACTAGTGTGGCATGCAGACGTCTGCACAGAATGCTACCATCCTGACAAGATTCCTGCCTCTAGAATCTATAGAGGCATTACACTTCTCCATTGGTGATGAAGCCTAATGCCCCTGTGCCCTTGATTGAGCTCAAATGACTCTTTTGGGATTCTATTCATCCTAAAAACATCTTCTTCTCCATTCATTCAATATTCTTGAAGCTTCTTGAACTTCACTCAATCACACTTGCTTCTACACACTTCATTTTCCAAGCACTTCCACCATTATTGAAGCTCCAAGATGATACTCTGCTAGTTTTCACTCTTGTTGTTGCAACGACATTGGTACTCATAGGATTGTGAGCTCACATATCCCTTCATGTGATAGAGGGCATCTTGTTGGGGAGGTGATATTCATTTTACATAGCATCGTCATTTTGTTTATGTAGCATATTATTGTTAGTATTGCTTGGTATTCTTCCATTTCAATACTTCCTTTATTGCATTTTCTCTATTGTGGCTATCTTGGCTATCCGTGGAGGTGGGAACACCGAAATAGGGGTTTGACTACGGCAAGCCCCAAAACAACTCCAACATTATTTCCCATTCCACTGTGTGTAGGTTTCACATTCATGTGGAGCTTGTGAGAGGCTGGACCGATCGCAAGTTTGGTTTCTACCACCTTTGTCATTATCAAATTCCACCTTCTTAAGTTAAAGTATTACTCTTGTCATTTCAATAGCTTAGCTCTTTATGTTTTTTTTCCATTGCATAAAACCATATTTATCAAGTTGATTAGTTAATTCCTTGTTAGTCTTAATTCTAATTCATACTCTCTATCCATATGGACACTAATGCCCAACTGGGATGTTAGCACACTACGTTGTTGTCCATCTTCTACGCTAGAGTCCTCTAGTAGAGAGCTACCTAGGTTACAGTTTGGACTCAAGAAGTTTCTCACTTGGTTTCTTGAACTTTCAATTTTATAAAAGGAAAGATCAATTTTCCTTCATTTTCACCCTCTTGGAACATTATACTTACCCTAAACAATCCTTAGCATGAGGTAGATTAGGGAAACTAATTGTTATAGACCCTCCCATGACTTGGGCTCCTGAGTAGTTGGTCCCCCTCTACATATTGGTGAACGCAACGTGAACTGTTCTAGTTCCATTTGGTAGTGTTGAAAGACACCTCTCTTGTGTTCTAGGATTGTTGTGGGTGTGTGTATTGTAGGGTTCCTAGCCTTGCAACCCAACCTATGACCTCTAAAGGTGTAGCTAGAAGAATTCCTAAGCATTGTAAAGTGAAAAATTGAGAAGGTCACTATTTAATTGTGAAATCCTTTGGGGCTTTTGCAAAAAATCCTTTCTAGTGTACATAAGAGATGGCTTCCTTTATGCATCTTCCCATCCCATCTGTGCAACTTGTGAGTGGATCTCCTGCTATAAAATTTATCTCACAAGATTTTTCGATGAATTCTAGTAGAGAACCACACCCTTTGTACATTTTTGCGTGTATCAATGGGAATACCCTAACTGGCATTCTCGTTGACCCTACATGCTAGGTCAATGTTATCATAGAGATCATGTTGATAAATTTCTTACATAAGGATGGATATGATGAGTCTAAAAGTACTATATGTACACATGATGGGATTTTCGTCCCTCCCATTGATTCTATCACCTTGTTAGTCCTAGTTGGGCCTAGGACTGTGAATGCACTCTTTGATATTATCCTGGGGTCTGAATTGTTTAAAATGAAACTAGGCATTCCTTGGCTAGTTTCTATGAATTCAGTCCCCTACGTAGTCCACAAGTGCTTGAAGTTCTCTCATGAGGATTCTGTACATGTAGTCCATGACACCTATTACAAACTGATTGTGGCATGTGGGGGCTACTCACTTGATCACTTCTGGCTTGCCCCTATTTGTCTACTCCCTCCTAGGACAAACATATTGTATCAAACTTATGTGAAATAAAAGAATGGGGGAATAGCGCCGAAAGTGACCTACCCTCCTTATCCCTATGCCATGTTAGCTAAAGCTTCCATGATAGTGCAACATAAGGCTACCTTTGTCGCTCAAAAAAGGGAGGAGGAGAAATCCACTCAGGGATCTTCTTCCTCTTCCTTTGTAGTTCCACTTTCCTGTGCCTCTCGTCCACTTGCAACACCTCTGACTTCAACCTCTATGTGTCTCTTAGGGAGTCTAATGGTGCCCACTTGGTGAAAGGCCAAGGATTAGGTTTTTGATCTTCCTGTCTTTCCCACGATGCCTTGGCCCATTGTGTATGGTAAGGGGAAGGGTCCCTATGGAGTTACTCCTACATCTTAGCCTCCATGACCTCCTAGTGTTCTTACCCCTAGGGTAGCGAGTGGGAAGACACTCATCGCAGAGGTCATTGAGTCTACTTCCTCGCTTGTTGTTTCCATTCTCGCACCTCTTTCTCCTACTCCTATCCAGGAGTCACTCCCTCCACCAGAAACAACTATGATGGATACTTTGATGATAGAATAGGAGTCTTCTATCCATTCTCCAACTACAGCCTCTAGCTCTTGGAGTTGTAGAAATTTCCTTGCACGTGAGCACAAGCGTTACAGGAAGGCTCTAGTTGCTGAGTAGGCTACCTTTTGGAGGGAGGAAGGGGAGCTAGTAGCTCATGCTTCAACATCCTCTATTGTTTCCTCTTCCACCTCTCCTGATTTAGTTCCTATTGATGCCAAAAATTGGCAAGGTAATAGTCCTTTGTGGGAAACTCAGTTTATGGGGGACCTATTGTGCTAAACTGAGTAACCTCTATATTTTTAAAGAAGACGACTTCTTCTATAATTTTTTTTTTGGAATGGAAAAATGAAGCAGATATAAAAGTAAAAAATCTAACTAAGGCGATGCGCCATAATTTAGATAAAAGACATGATAAATCTATCTTTTGGATATGATCTAAGGGCCCATTCAACAATTTACTATGTCCTAAAATGACAAAAAATAGAGATTGAAGCATGAACAATGCATTTAATGACAAAATAATTTTCACACCCATTCATTGAAAAGAGGAGTCAAAAGACATGATATAAAACAACAAACTTGCATTCAAATTATACAAGTTCTGGAAATGAAACATTCAAACAATAATGGCATAGTATAAAGTTAATCAAATAAATTTTAAGAAAAATAGAAAGGCCAAATAATGACACAGTCTGTGAGCCATTCTACAATAATCTAATAACAATAAAAGGCCTGGTGTCTCTAAAATTCTATATTCGTGCAATTATAAAACTCTCGAAACTTGTGGAACTTAGAACCTACAAAAAAAAAACTCCTCTTCATAAATAAAGAGTAATATATATAGTTGGCATTCCCACTGCTTGGAACTAGTAACCGAAAATATTTGGAATCCTAAGCAATGATGTAGCAGCAATGATTCCCCAGATCATTGTAACAGAAAAAGATTCGTGTACATGGCATGTGGTCACTCCCCATCTAGGTGCATCCCTTGCGAATGATGGCAGTGGTCCTGACATAGTCTCGTGCAAACAAGTGTCGCTACCCAGTATAGGCAGTTAGAAAACACAAAATCATATCGCAACCCATAGTTTTCCCCATCCCTTGCATTGAAGAAGAATTCACTAAGGAGATGCGTGGTGGAATTTGCAGCTCGTAGTTCATTCCTTCTTCTCGCATTTGAAGGCTTGCACTAGGAAGACACATGGAAGTGTGCTTTTTATTTGGCACCGACTATGGGGTCCGCCAAAGTATATGTGGATGAATGCTATGTGGCACATGGTTGGGGCCTAATTCAAAAGTGAGAGGGAGCAACCTTTAAGAATGCGCGATGGAAACATGTGGAAACATATTGGGGGTCATTTGAAAAATGAAGGGAAGAATTCCTTCGGAAAGCGCTGAGTGGACACATGGTGGAGGTTGGCAGTCATTTATCAAAAGGGGCCGATGATGTTCATTTGAGGCATGGGACGGTACTTAGAAAAAACAAAACCCAAAGGGAGCTTGATGAATTCTATATTCAAAGCTTTTGGAAACTACCAGGGGCATTTTTCTTGAGGAACGAGGAACCCAATTTTTTTTTGGTTTGTAGACCAGAGTGCCATCCATTAGGCAACAAAATTAGAGTTTAGAAAGGGCCACCTACAGGGGTGGCCAGTCATCTTTGGATGGTATCGATACATTATGCATATTTTCCTGCACTCCACCTAGGTCAAACATTTCCTTATAAGGAAACACCTTAGGTAAATCATCCCCTGAATCACAATGGAAAAGTAGCCACACAACTGGATGGATGACACCTTCAATGTCTACTGTGGTAGGAGGCTGGCTAAAATTGTAGAAAGCGGTTGGGTCCTGCTCCTTTTCTTCAATTTTTGTTGCAATTTTCTCAACTGTGGTGATCAACCCATCTTCAAGAAATGGGGATGGGAGGCCTATCTTAGTCAACCGAGAGAAATTTTCCCACATGTCATCCATAGTCTTGTTTAAAGTAGCTGCGCATGCGTTAGTACACAGGATGGCTAAGTGGCAATGGATGAATTTGTTTTCCATCTGGGCAGCGACATTCCAATCCTCGATCCCTACCTTTGCTAAGTTTTCATCAGAGACCATGTATAGATTTATTAGCAAACTCTTTGCCTCAGGAACCCTTTTTGTGATGAACCTTGGAAACTGTTCAATTGTTTCATGAGCCTCCTTGTTCAAATTTTTTTCTTTCGAGATGAACCAGAGCGTTGGCTGCAGTGTTAGGTAGAAGTCCTTAACCTTTTCCCAGTATGAAATGTATATCTGTTGAGCTACAGGGATGAGGTCCAGTTGCATAGTAGGGGCTTGGGGAGCGCTCCTTAAAAGGTCAATCTCTGCATCCTTTGAGCTGACATCCTTTGTTAATTCTGCAATTCTCCTTTTTACAGATGCAAGTTTCTCCCCAATGTTACTTAGCTCCTTAAACTAGTTCTCCTCAACCTAGGCATGGTTTTCCAACTTTGTGTTAAGAGAAGACTTCATCTCTTAGAGCTCTTTTTCTAATTTGGCCTTTTGGCCCTCAAAGTCCATCTTCTGCTGTTTGAATTTTTGCTCATGTTGAGTGTGTTGAGATGTTAGGTCTTCATCTTTTTGTTGCATATTCTACTCTGCCAGGGCCAATTGGCTCTGATATTCTTGGTTCTTCATTCGTAGCTCATTGATCAAGATGGGATCAAAATATTTGGACTTTATGAGTTTCTCTTAGAGTTTTTTCCGCTCGAACTCTTTTGCCCGAACTTTCTCTAATAAGCACACAACCTATGCTTCTAATGATTTCTCCCTCGTCTCTAGGAAATTGACTCTTTCCTTCACAAGCTTCAACTGCTCCTCCCTTTTCTTTAGCTGACAACCAGAGCAGAGGAAGTCAGTCATCACCACCCACTATGTTTCCTCCATGAGTTCTACCTTGTCCTATGGTTGGGCTACTCTCATATTGAGTCCCATAGGATACATGTCATAATCATTCAGCAACATCTCCCCTTGTGGTTTGGTTGTGTTTGGGTACATGGTGGAAAGATTCAACATCTGATGTGCCTCATTGTACACAATATATACCTTCGGCTTCGCCTCCTTTTTGTCATCCTTAGCCTTTATTTTTTGTAGTCTGAGATCCCACACTTGTTTTGTGGCTTCTCCTTGGGCTATGAATTGGGATGGTGACTGAACTAGTCCACCTGCAAAAGGTGCACTGAGAGGTAGGGAAAAAGAGAATGTAAGTGTGGCAGGCCCCTACATTTTTCTCTTCTGGAGAGTAATAGTCTTTGGGGAGAAATAAGGGACCTTCCAAAGTTTGGTTTGTGAACCAACAGAAGGGCTCATCAGTTGATGTGGTGATGGGGTAGTCATTGGAGAGCCTACTTGGTGGGCATAGTGGGTAGGACCCAAGGTAGTAGAAGCAATAGGGGTGTCAATGGAAGTTGAGCTTGTAGAAAGAGAGGTGAGGATAGATTGGGCAGTGGAAGCAGGTGTTAGGGTTCACAGAGATGTTAAGATAAGTGGCTCTGTTTGATTGAATTGGGAGAAACCTCCCACAAACATCATGGTAGAGGAAAAGAAGGTAGGGCTGATACTTGCTGTGAGGGGCGCCATAGAGATAGCGGAGGATACTAAAGATTGAGAAATAAGAAAAGAAGGAGCAAACATTACTTGTTGATTGGATGATAGAAGTGCTTCGCTGGTTGCTAGCTCCTCACTTACTTCAAACTCTTGGCTTGCTGCAAGCACTTGGCTTGTGGCGGGTTCTTGTGAACCTTCTCCCATAATAACTTCCATGCACTATCATTTAGGGGACGAGGAGTCTCCCATCTCTACAATCTCTTCTTGCTGCTATTGGGACCCTTTCGTTGCTTTGGAGGCCCAGATGAGTGTAAGAGAGGATCTTGATAGATTCAGTCACACATTTAAAGTGACATAGGTAGGTTGCCTTGTTGACTTTTTCCTTTGCTGAGTGGAGGATGTTGATGTATCGAATTCCTCCTCCACATGCTCCTCTTCTTCATCAGAGTCATTTCCTCTACTAACACTCGAGTCGGAAGCAGGATGCTCATCATCCCACAACTTATCACACTGTTCATCATCATTCACGCTATTATAAGGGGCATCGAACTATTTTGTTTCTTGGTGATACACCCAGAAGGCTCTGATTCTTTCCACACTCCATTCTTCTTCTTTTTTTAACTTATTGAACAAGGTGGCTCCCATTTTGCGATTCTCATCATAATCCACCGCAATGAAATAGAACCTATTCCATAGTGGTCTGCTATCTTATGTAGGAATGTGGATCAGGTCAACCAATAATTCATCTTCATCCTCCAGCGGGCTGTGTCTCTTTTCCCAGTAAGGCCAAGGACTGTGAGTTACTTTGATATGCTCCTATGGTAGATCATTGAAAGGGTTGTAACTCCATTTTCTGTAGATCATTACTAACCCTAGATGAGCCAGCTTATCTTTCAATAGTGAGTGTGATACCTTGTTCTTTTTCATGACCACTATCTTGAAGCTTATTGAACATATGAACAATCCCTTCCTCTTGGCTTTTCCTGCACAAAGGGTAGCATTAATAATGCATGTCTTTGGGAACAACTCAAGGGCTAACACTCAATTTGTTACACATGTTGGAAGGCAAAATGGTTCCTTGGTGAAGCCTCACATCCAAATGAATGTGAAATCTACTCTAAAAAATTAGTCACATTTGGGAATGAATTTTTGCATATATTATGTCTGTGTCTTAGTGAGCCGGTTAATACCATCCCCTCCTTGTAAATCTTGCAAAAGCAGAGTTAAGAAATAATTTGAAAATGCATAATAGCCAAAAGTGGAAGAGAGGAGAGAAGTCCAGATAGAAACTGGCTTCCTCTTGTTCCTTTCATAAAATATGGACAACTTCACACGCTTATCAAAGGAATCAGGGTTTTGATGCAAAAAAAATATAGGCAAGATAGGAAGGAAACCTGAACTTCCATTCAACTTGGTAATTCTTAATTTTCCCTATCATTTCCTTTGTGAGGTATTATGTAAAATCATACCAAAAGAAATATTTTTTCTTGCCAAACTGGAAACTAGGGCCCAACTGAAACACGTGCACCTCCTTGTCGGTGTCTAGAACACAAACAAATGCCAACATTGAAAAGGCCTCTTGCAAATCTATGTCAAAAGCACCATGCTACATCGAGATCCTTGGCGGCTTCTGGTGGTCTGCCTCAACCCTTTTGGTTTCTTTGTTGTAAAATTCTAGAGCCTTATCCCTCTCGTTCCATATATTTTCCCCCTTTGTTGGAGTGACTGTCTCAATTTTTATCTTTCTGGATGTATGATTAGGAATACACAACATATTCCAGATAGCTCTAGGGCTAATATTAACCGTCAGAGTTCGGCCCTCAATATTGTTGGTGCTTGGGTTGAAATGTTCAATGGCTACATCGACTAATTCTGGGCAATAGTGCACAGATGAGACCATATATTGTGGAAGCCCGTTGAACCATATCTTCTCTGCCATTGACATGAACTTTTTTGATTTCTTCATTCTTTCATAGGTCACTTCCCTCAAATTTTTAGGGTTCTTTGCAAGACTGGGATCATGAATATTATCCCAGTCCTCCTGGATTAGGGTTTGGTTTCTATTGATTTTGGGCTTCTCCAGCTCTTGTGTGTTTTCCCACTTTGGCTTGTTTGGAATACCAAGCGTGGCATAAGAAATGTTTTTGAAGACATTGACGATTGGTGCTTCTCGCATAGCTTTAAATAAGCTTCTCATTGCCTCTCCCTATACTTCTTGGCTTGAAATTTCTGCCATTTTTTCTTGTGGGAAGTTTTTGTTTAGCTTGAACTTCTCTACAATTTTACCTCAGCTCTGGTTGTGCTCTAAAAATTTCTTTTTCTCTAAGTAGCATATTTGAAAAAAACATTTAAGTGTTTAAACATTTTGCATGCAATACTTAGCTATTTTTTCTCAAGGTGGTAGACAATAGTTACCTTTTTGCATTTAATTCAGCATGTACCACCAACCTTTTGGCTTGTGTGAAATGAATCACTTGCCATTTTGAAATTATAGGAATTCATAATTACAATTAACAACCATATTGTACAATGCAATTTTCTTGGAACTTGAGCCGATGATTTGCTAGCAGCTTAAGCATTCATATGCATTGGAAATTAATATCCCAAAAGGAATGATTAAGCGAAAGATGCGATCAGTGCTTGAAAATATATGAGCTTGGACTTGGAGTTCGCAAAACACCTAGAGAATGACACTTCATTATTTGGCTATGCATAACAACGCTAATTGTTGCCATTCGCTTAGGATAATTAATTAGCCCTTATTAGTTTGCACGTAGCAAGCCGTACTCAGCAGACACAACTGGGTGGGAAATTCGAGCAAGCTCTGGCATGACTTTCAAGTTGGTACTTGATTTTTCTCATGTTTATGGTAAGCAAATTACCATGCATTTCCTTGCATTTTCTATAAATAGGTACCTAAGCAGTAGCGAAATCACACTTAGTGATTTGAGAAAAGTTGGTAATAGGTAATTGGCTTAGCAGTTTAGCATTGACAGTTGTGTAGTGTTTTCATAGGTTAGACTTAGGTAGTTTGCAGAAGTAGTTCTAAGGTAGTTGCAGAGTGTTTTCCAACATGAATACCCCAATTAGACTAGTTTTTCATAAGTCTTAGATGGATTTTTTAGGCGATATTTCAACTAGGCGCTTGAAAAGGATGATGAAGAATAAGCACTCACTGGCTATCATAGCCATGAAATGGGTTTTGGGACAGGATTTTCTCGAATACGAGGATAAGTATCAAGTTAACACTAATGTATGCTCGCACTTTTTTGCCTCCATGCTTGATATTGGAATTCCCAAGACACTGATTCTGTGTTTGGTACAAGAAATTTTCCAAAAGAAATACCTAAACGGCTTGAGGGAGGTAGTGGCGAACACTGCATATGGTAGAGGCATTCGAACCGCAAGTGACCTCAAGAGGTTCATCGAAGAGGATACACTCGTACTGCGGTTTCCATTCCTGAGTGGCTTTCACCTCGAATCACAAGTTAAGCACTACAAGAGGGTCACTTGTTCCTATTACTTCCTTTTCCACATCTACAATATGGTGTCATTCTACAACATTGACTGGTATTGATGATGCTGCTACTGGTGATGATGCCCCTGTTGATGAATACATTGTGGATGCTGATATTGATGCATCCATTGATGCTGCTCACGCTATGGATTGAAGACCTCCATGTTTTTCTTTTTTCTTTTTTATTTTTAAATATCATATTGATCAGTTCATTTTTTGTATATATTCCTAAAAAAGGCTATTCCATAGAATATATGAAGTAGAATATAGCAATATACTTTAGAAGCATGGCCCTGGAGCCATTTTGGAAATGTAAATATTAAAGCATATATATAATGAAATTATAACTTTATATAATCATCTTGCTATTTGCTTCCGGATTCTAGAATATGGGTCATCCTTTTCTCTATTAGCATATATGTATCAATTCAATTCTACATGTCGGTGCTTGATTTTTTCTATTCTTTTGAGCTTGTATAAGAGTGAATTTGCACCCCATGTGAAAATCCCCTTTTTTCCTTTATCCATCTTAGAAAACCAAGTTTAGAGGCTTAATTCCACCTAATCCCACTTCTTGCATCACACTCGACACCTATTTTGAGTGTTGGTGGAGGCATTTCTATCGAGGATGCCCACGTGGTGTGCAAACGTCCACACGACGCACTTATGTCCCTAGCAGATTCCTGCGACTGAACCTATAGAGGTGTTACTCTTCTCATTGGAGGTGAACTTGTAATGCCCCCTTCGGCTGACTGACCCAAATATGGCCATTTTTCTCCATTCCTCCTTCAAATTCATCCCTTCAACATGCATTCTAACTTCACCTCATTCACAAGCTTGTTGACAATTTCAAGCACTGATTCTATCACTCCACAAGCTCACTTTCACTCACTCCAAGCATTCAAGCATTCCATTGTAGCCAAAGCAACACTCCATCACTTTGGTAGAGTAAGTTTGGGACCACACCATTGCAGTAGAGGCTCGAGTACTCTCATTTTCTCCCCCAAGAAGCCTTGTGTGCTCTTAGTGGAGGTAGTAAGCTTCCCTCTCCTCTCCTCTATCACTTGGTTGAGTAGCATAACACTATTTTGTAGTTCTTCTTTTCTCTTTACTACATTATTTCCTTTATCTCATTTCCTTGGCTGTCCATGGAGGTGGAAACACCTAAACGGGGGTCTGACTGAGGCAGACCCCTATACAACCACCCAACATTCTTGTCTCTATATGTGTGTAGGAGTACATGCTTCTCAAGGGATTAGCTAATGAATGAATTCCTTTGTGATCATTCTCTTCACTCTTGCATATTTGCTTTATAGTATTAGAGAGTATTTCATTTATTTAATCACATCATTTTGGCCCTTTAGTTAATTAGCTAGGCTGTTAGCTAGT
Organism: Sequoia sempervirens; assembly: GCA_007258455.2. NCBI lineage: Eukaryota > Viridiplantae > Streptophyta > Pinopsida > Cupressales > Cupressaceae > Sequoia > Sequoia sempervirens. The sequence goes on from VDFB02179234.1 coordinate 54,216,859, forward strand.
TTTATTGGTTTGACATCGTCTTCACTGTTGTCTAGCCATATGGATGCCAATGCACTTTTGAGACGCTAGTGCACCACGTTGATGTCTAGATACCACACTTTTGTCCTCAAACAAAAAGCTTTATGAGGCATAGTGTTAGACCTAAAAATTGACTTGCCTAGCCCCTTCTTGTGTTTCCGGTCTACAGAGTAACTGAGAGGCCTCACAGTCCTCGTTACTCTTGCCTCACATTTCCTTGCATTACAATTAGCTGAGGTAAGTTAGGGAAGCCTCTTGCATCTTGAGCCTCTATGACCTGGGGTCTTGCACATGGTGGTCCCCCTCTCTTACAGAGCTATGAGTTTATTCTTCCTACTCTCTGCAATAGTGGGCTACTTGTTTCCAGTGCCTCAAACCATATAATGAATAAAAATACTAGCCAACAAAAACAAAAGGGAAAGAAGGAAAGGAAGGAAAAAGCACTATAAACATATTTACATCGGTAGGATATGAAAGCTTAATTAAATAATTTAAGGTGAATTCTGTTGACCGGAATTCCCAACGCTTCTTTTTCCATGGTTTCTAACTCAAATGCATTATGTTCCTTGCATTGAATTATTCTGAATGGATCCTCCCAAAGGCTGCCAAACTTCTTGTGCTAACCTGGCTTCACATCCCTTTCATTAAACTTCAGCACTAAGTCTCCACACTTTAGACCTTGGTCAGATGCTTTCTTATCACACCACCTTTTAACCACCTGTTGGCGGTTAGTCATGGCTATTAGGGACTTTTCCCTTTTCTCTTGTACTTCTAGAAACTCGGCTAGACACACCTCCATTGCACCATTTTGTTCCACCTCGAGAGATTTTAATAATTGCAGTGTTGGAATCTACATGGAGATAGGAAATAGTGCCTCTTTTCCATATACTAGCTCATACGACGAAGTATTAAGGACTTTCTTAGGAGTTATGCGGTCTAACCAGAGCACTGCTCATAGGTTTTTATGCCATTCCCTTTGGTATTCTTACCCAATATTTTTGAGGAGTTGGACCAGGCTCTTGTTCGTCAACTCGGCTAAGTTGTTGCCCTACGGGTAGTAGTTTGATGATGTTTTAAGGAATATGCCATGCATAAGAGTGAATTGAAAAACCTTAGAGCCTAGGAAAGCTTTGGCGCTATTGGAGATGATGGTTTTGGGTGGGTTGAATATTGTCACTAGTTTCTCTAGGAAGTCCACCATCTCTGCCTTTGTTGAATTCTTTAGTGGTACGGCGTTGGTCCACCTAGTGAAGTAGTCAGTGGCCATCAAGATCCATTTATGACCTGCACTGGAGGCCAGGTTGATCGTTCCAATGAAGTCCATACCCCATTGCACAAATGGCTCATCAACCACTATTAGATTGAGAGACATTGCAAAATTCTTTCTTCCTGCGAAGAACTGGCATTCCTTGCAAGCTTTTACCAAGGAATAGGAATCATTGAATAGCGTCAGCCAAAAGTACCCTACGCACATGATTTTGATGGTGGTGGTCTTTGCGGAGAAGTGTTTTTCCATGGCACTACTGTGGTAAGTGTCGAGGATCCTTTTTGCTTGCTTTGTAGTGACACACCACAATAGAACACCTTTAAAATTCATTTTGAACAAGTTTCCTTTAATGAGTGTGTATCCATTATTTTGCAGTCAGTAAAATCCCCTCTACTGGGAAGGAAGGCTCAACGGATATTTTCTTGTGTGCATAAATCTCACTCTGTCCACCAGTCAACAACCTCTAGACTTTGACTCGTTTGTTAGGACTAGCTCCAACTGCTTTTCTTCGGTGGCCATTTCTTCATTGTGCGTAAGATATTCACATAGTCCTCTTCCCTGAACGGTCTTTGTAGGCTTGACCTCAATGTCGTATTCAAGGATATTGGTGATCCAATTGGCTCTTTTCTTAGTGATTTCTCCTTCCATGATGTATTCGTGCACACTAGAATGCACGACATAAACAATCACCTTATTGAAAGAGATTCGGTGTCAAAACTTCTTGAGTCCCTTAACTATTGCAAACACTTGCCTCTCTACAAAGTTTTAGTTTGTCTCATATTCCTTCAAGGTCCGAAAGTGAAATTCTATCGGGTGTTCTCCCTTGCCCTCGTCATCGTTTTGAGTTAAGACAATAGTAATGCTTGACTTGCTTTTGAATAAATACATTATGAGGTCCTTTGGTAAGTTTGGATTGACTAGAACAGGAGCGAAGGAAATAGCATCCTTAACTTTCTCAAAAGGATTCTCTGGTTTCTTTTGTCCATTTAAATGTTTGATCCTTTTTCAACATTAGGGTGATTGGCCTAATTATTCCTACGAAGTTAGAAATAAATTTTCTAACAAAATTTACCTTTCCCAAGAAGGACTGGACACATTTCTTGTTGACCGGAAGGGGAAGCTTTTTAATTGATTTCACCCACTCGAGATACATTAAAATTCCTTATTTGGACACTACGTGTCCCAATAGCTTGCCTTGCAGTACTCTAAAGACACATTTTTTTTGGGTTCAGGGATATCCCAAACTCCTAGAATTTCTTGAACACCATCTCAAGGTGATCAAAATGATCATCCTTGGACTTGGAGAACACCGTAAAATCATCCAAATAAATTAGGATAATCTTGTTGGTTAGTTCACTAAAAGCAATATCCATTTCCCACTGGAAGGTGGCTCCTGCATTTGAGAGGCCGGATGACATCTTAGCATATGCAAATGTTCCCCAATTAGTAGTGAATGTTGTATTATGTTGATCCTCCTCTTTGACCTGAATCTGATTGTAATCGGAGAAGCAATCCAATAGGGAAAACATCTTTGATCCTACCACCATCTGTAGGATGGACTCTATTGAAGGTAGCGGGTAATGATCCTTCAAGGATGCTCTATTTAGGTCCTGAAAGTCCACACATAGATGGATATCTCCATTATTCTTTTAGGTTGGGACCAGATTGGATACTCATGTGCTATGCTTGATTGAGCAGACAATCCACGACTAGATTAGCTTTGTTAATTCTTGCGCTATTAGCACTTCAATCTTAGGATTCATTGGCCTCTATTTTTGGTGGACTATTTTTGTGCCTTTTTCCAACTCTATTGTATACTGGATGATATTAGAATCATACCCCCTGAGGTCATCATATGACCAGGCCACCACTCCTTCATATTTTTTGCAAAAGTCGATGAGCCTTTCTTTATAATGATGCAGGACATCCTTCTTGACTTTGAGCTTCCTCTCATCTCTGACTTGAAGATACACATAGTTACCTTTGTTAGCTACAAACTCCTCTTGTCATTTCTTGCATCATCACAATCAAAAATATTTTTGAGAGTGACCAATCCCTTTGGAAGCTTGTTGGATTTCAGCTAAATGATTTGTCCTTCATAAGCTTCAATGATCTTCAGGTGGAGATCGTCGACAAATTCTTCCAACTACTGGATGAATGAGGAAATGTGTTCATCACTGTCAAACACTTGCCAAATTTGGTCATTGTCTGGAATGGCTGGTTAGACTATTACTCGTACAAAGTATTTTTTGTGAATGAGGTCAGAGGCAGGATCAAATTGGGATCTGATTGTTTCCATGCGATCCACATCTGTATTTTGTTCTCTGGGCACTATTTGAATGTTGAAGCCTTTAAAGCTCTCAATCAAGTCCCAAACTCAGTGTTTATAATATTGCATGTGAAAATTATTGGCCATAGAAATTACACGGACTTGATTGACTACTAGTTTAGAATCTCTGAACACCATTAATTTCTTAATGCCCATCCATTCTGCAAGGCTGAGACCTTACACTAATCCTTCGTATTCAACTTCATTGTTTGAGCAAGCGAATTGGAAGTGGAGGGACCTTTGGGTCTTCTCATTTTGTGGGGATATTAAACATATCCCAGCCCCTGTGCCAACCTTGCATCTTGCTCTATCAAAGTGCAACGTCCATAGCCCTGAGGCTTGACCACTCTCGGGTTCTTTGACGACCTTCGGGAGCACTTGATCTTCATCATAGATGAAATAGGTACCCAAATCGATAGCATGGTAGTTACCAAAAGGATCAGTATCCATATGTTTTCTCAAGAGAACATCTTCTTGATCAGTCTAATCTCTGGTCACTTTTTCATCTTCTAGTAGTTTAGTGCAATACATTTCTTGTTTGGTGATATAAGTATGAGCGGCCTCAAAGTTGACCATGGATTCATTGACCACATGTTTTGAATGCAGAGCTTCAGATTCTATCTTCATTTTTGCACCGTGCTTGGTCCTGAGGATCATGTGTGACCAATCTAGGGATAGGTATCTGCCTACCTTTGAAGTGAATTCTTGGGATAGATAGATGCCAAACATGGGGGGAACATCTATGATCACTGTATCTTGTGACACTATGATGGTAGGGAAGGAAAATAGAGTGAAGGGAAGGTCCTTGATGAGATTGACAGTTTTGACTCTATTTCCATCAAGCTGCATCACTTCTCTTTTTAAAGGTTCATAACTAAGTCCTAAAGCTTCAGCTATATGTTTCAGCATAACTGTGGTGCTAGCACTAGAGTCAATCATGGCATTATGTAATAAATTATCTCCCACAATAAGCGTTAGGAAGAAGGGTTTTGGTTTTGGCTTATCTCTTACCTTAGTGGGAGCTTCCGCTGTGCTATTTGTGAGAACTTTGGTAGGAGGTGATTGGTCAACAACCTTTCCTTTGAGCAACTGCCTCAGTGGCGTTGCACCCACGTCCTCTTGGAGAGCATTCTATAGTAATGTATTTTTCTTTGGAATAGCTAATATATCCCAAAGGGACACATTAGCAAATGATTTTTTCAATTGTTCCACCACATTGGAGGGTGGCGGATTCAAAGATTTATGCTCCCTAGATTTTGTTATAACAATTTCCTTTCATAGCAGACATTGTGGAACCATTGCAGAGGTACTAGGTGTAGACACATAAAATGTACCGATTGACATTATGCATCTGATACTGGCCACTAACATTGCTTCATCTTGAATCATCCTTCGGTCTAACCATTCAATCAAATACCCCTATTTGATTAAATTCATCAATATTCCTCTCTTAATTAAATAAACCAGTTATCTAATTAAGTCACCTCTTCTCGATAATTAAATTAATCATCTTGATCTAATTATCCTATTTAATTAAATAATTTATTTTATTTGATTAAATCTCTAAAGTCTATCTATTAAATAAAATAAATTAAAACCTTATTTAGTTTAATCTAACAATCATCTCTTTTAATTAAATAAATCAAAATCTTTATTTAATTAATCTCTTATCACATTCCTCTCATATTTGATTTAAATAAATCCACAAATTTAAGTCAAATAAGTCACATCATTTAACCCCCTTCATTAAATTAATTAACTTTGATTAATTTAATCTCTCCTCATGTCCCATCCTCTAGCTTTTACCACTTGCACATGAAAATAGATTTAATTGATTTATTAAATCTCTATTTTCCTCAACAAGGCATCTTTTGGGAATATTCTCCAAGTTTGAATTCAAAATCCAAGTTGACATGTACATCCAACAAGGCATTTACTCCATCTTACATGTCCTTTGCCTTGAGCCAAGTGGCATTCAATGCATTCTTTCTTCCCTCTTGCATGTCATTTCAACAAATTCAAAATTCAAAAATAGGCATTTATTGGCACAATCATCAAAACTTGCACATCCTCCATCCACTCATAGGTTGACAAGTGGCATCTTGCCATTGGATGAATGTTAGTCCCACATTGGTCTATTTTGGAAATTCATCCATCTTGGCATTCTATAAATAAGAGGCTAATTTCCTCATTTTATCATCCACAATTTGAGTTACTATGCTCAAATTATTAGCAAAATTTCATCCATCATCATTGAGTCTTAGCTAGGTTATGCAGATTTTTCCATTGGAGCACTCATCAAGCATCAACAAAGTGGATCATTCATCAACATTCATCAAGCTTGCATCATAGGAGTTGGGAACGGGCCAATGTTCACATCAAATTGGCACCAATTCCCCCATGGGATCATGAGTTTGCTTGTTTAATTAGGATTCAATCTCTCTTTTTGATTTCTTATTTTATTTTTCATTGTTTTTTCCTAATTTGAACTTTGTAAATGGATTTCATGGGGAATCCTTGTTCTTGATTGCATTATATATTCTAATGGGTTTGTTCTTATTGTTTTGCAGGTATTAGGATTGGGGTTCGCACATTTAAATTTAAATTTTAAACAGCGAAGCTGGTGAAAAGGGTGATGCATTTGAGCTTACTGGTTCAGGTATAGAGCACCGCTGACTGGTAAGTGACGCTATATAGCACCGCTAGAGAAATCAAACTGCGACGCAGTCATGGGTTGCACTGCTGACAGGGAGTAAAAAGTTGGAATTTCATTTTAGCATGTGCCTTTTGTAAAATGATAAGTTTATCTTCTATTTTCTGCTTTTTAACCTCTGTGTTTTGTAGAATTTGACTGATTTTCTTTCTTTTAGGGTGGATCAATTAAAACACAAAAGAAAGAGAAGTATGATGATGGTATTTCACAAAATCAAAGTGTTTTTAAACACTTTAGTGTTTGTTTAACACACTCTTAGGAAACTATTATCTCTTCTTACTTGGGCTACTAATTTCATTTGGGCTTTTAAAAAGAACCTTTTCAATTTTTTGCAAAGGCTTAAAATGAACATTAGGACTACAACTTATTAGAGTTTGTTTTTTTTTGGTTAACAATTGAACAAAAAAACTCTCATTTGTCCTTTGGTGCTTTAAAAAGAACTCACAATTGCTTTATGGCTCTAAAATGAACAAGTGCAACTTTGTCTTCATGATGGCTTACTTAAACTAACTTCATTGAAAAAGGACGTATGCGCTTCTCTCGCACTTTATAGCGATCTTGAGAATCAAAAGGCCTTTTTTGTGATTTTAGGTTGAGATAAGGCAATCACCTCCATGCTTTATTTTGGGTTTAAAATTGAACAAAACATTGTGTGAGTGTGAGTAGAGAATTATTGCGTACATTCTCTCTCTTTGTGTTACAAACAAAGATTGATCGAGTTACAGATATTGTCTTTACTAGCTTTTGTTTATCTTAGAGGGCCTGCCTTGGGGAAAAAGTGCTCACCCAAGGGAATGACTCAACCGGTAACACTGTAAAGCCAAGAGTATTTCCAACCGGGATATAAATGTGGGTATTGGAATAAACGCCAATATCACGTGGTTGGCTCCAATGAGATGGATCTGAAAAGGGACTCTCGCCGTATGGGTCAATCTCCACGAACAAAAAGTCCTAATTAAAATCCATGTTTTAGAATTGCCAAAATCCTTGACCTATTTGTTGGTGCAAGAACGGTCGTTTTGAAGCTGCCCCATATTTTTACGGTCTTTTAGTAGAAATGGAAAGCATGCCATGGGAGTTTCATGGGTGTTGATGCTTGGCTGCCCCGAATGACGTTAATTAGCTGTGGAGGGGAGCCAGTGGGGTCAAGCATCTAACCATTCCCTAAAGATAAGTGTAGCTGAACTTGTCCAAGTGGGGACTCAACAAATACAGTCTTTCATATCCATAGGGTTGTACTTATTCTCGGTTACAAAATTCTTTGCTTGTTCAAAAACATCTTGGAAACAAACACTTAAACTTCATCATCAAAATTTCAAACCCTTTAGGAGACAAATACAATTGACCCAATTCAAGTGTTATTGCTTTCCCTTGGGATTCTATCCTTAGAGGTTTCTAAACACTTTGATTACTTCTCAATTTGTCTACTAAAGTTAAACAATAGGTAACCCTTGCCTTGAATTCATCAAAATTCCACATAACATACTTTGTGGGATTTGAAGAAATTAAGACATTGGACATCTAGTTTGGAAACCTAATCAAAGAAGTGTTTGTGGTAAAATAAAGCCACTAAGCAAAGATAACAAAATGAACTCTCACATGTGTTAAAACCTCATGATTTCCAAGAAAGTCAAATCCCAAAACAAAAGTCCTTGGTTCATAATCCAAAAATGTATGCACAAATTGAACCATTTCTTGGTTATAAATGTCTATAGAAGCATTGCATGTTCTTCAATACCGAGGTCTAGGTAAACAAAGTGTCTTTCTTAGGTTCATCTTAGGATCAAAAGTTTTTTTTTTTTTTTTTCATCCATCCTTCAAACATCAAACCAAAAAAATCATCTCACCATCATCTTTTGAGAAATCTTGAAATTATCCTTCATGCTAGGCTTTTTGGAAAAAATCAAAATCATCAAATCCTTGAGACAAAATCCTTGAAATCTTTATCCAATCATCTTAGGTATGTGTAGGTGCATCCTTTTGCATATGCTTAGTCAAAGTTATCAAACCATCTTGTTTAGGTAGGTATATGTAGATGCATCCTTCTTCATATGCTTGGTTAAATTATCATCTTGTTTGAATAGGTGTGGGTAGATGCATCCTTCTCCCTACACATATTCAAATTATCATCCTTTGAGAAAATCCACCCCTTAGATAATCATCCAACATCTTATGGTCTATTTGTTTGATCAAAGCAAACCAAAATCAATCAAATCAAGGACAATCCCAAAAGAAAATAAAAAAATCAAAATCCAAAACATATCCAAAAGTCCCAAAAGTCTTGCATCCCCCTCAATATTTACCAAAAGATCAAACATCCACATCATCCATCTCATCATCATCATATCACCTTTTGATCCTCAAGATATTCTAAAATTTTCTCTTTTGTGCATAAAGTAAAGATCAATCCAAAGAATTAAGAGATTCATCTCCCATATTCTTGAAAATTGATCCTTGTTTTATGGTTCAAACTAGATCTCAATACAAGAAGAACATGGAAGCTGACAAATAAACACCCGCTTCAAGTGACTGAAGCCAAATGAATGTTGAAATGAATCCAGTCGAATCAAGCAATCCTTTCACTATCTCATCATCACAAAATCCACAAGAGGAAATTCAAAGAGAAGATCTTACCTTTGGGATGTCACATGAAGAAATAACCAAAATGCTTCAAAATCTGGAAAACCATAAGATCATCAACATCATGATGAGGCTTAACCCTTCACTATACATGCTTGAACTAGCAAAACAAGGGGCCAAATTACCTTCCGATTTCAACGTAAGCTCTATAGTCGAACCACCTTTGGAAACCATGCCTCTAATTTCATCCACACTCCCCATCTCATCCACACCCCCATCCCAAAACATCACTCAAAACATTCTGCAAATCATGACATATTTTTCTCCAACCCAACCTAATGTTAATAAGGGAAATGCATTTCTTAATGCTATTCAAACACACCCCCTTGTTAATAATCAAGACTTGGATGCAAATACCATCTTGGAACAAAACATACCCCAAAATCTATCACATAAGTATGTCCCTCTCACTTTCCATAATGATCCATCATCATCATCCTTCCACACAACACCTCAAACTTCTCTCCTCACAAATTCGCAAGAGGAAGGTGACATGTTTAGACCTGGGGGAATTTTCAACACCACATCATTTTCTCAAGAACTCACACCCCTCACATTTTCACCTCTACTTGGCTTGGGGCTTCCACCTTTACCAAATATCAATCAAACCAACATTCCAAACACTAATCAAAAAATCACGCCAAACTCTCAAAACTTGTCATCGATATTGCAACAACAGATGACAACTACACAAGCAATCACGAAATCATCAACCACCCCCCTAACATCTCAAAGCATGGTCTCTCAAGGACCAACCACATCAACAAAACCATTCACCACTCAAACCACCAACACAATAACACCATTCACCACTCAAACCACCAACACGACATCACCATTCACCACCACCACAAACGCCATTATGAATCCACCACCACCAAATTTCAATTTATCAAGCCAATACAACATGGAATTGCAAGCCGATCACCAAGGTGCTTATCAAAAGGCATTCCTGCAAGTGCAAAAGCAAAAAGCCACACAAATAGCTAGTCAACAAGGCACACAAGTAGCGCAAAATGCTCAGGCCGCCCAAATTGCACAGCAAGCACAATAGGCCGTACAAGCCCAAGCCTTATTGCAAATACAACAACAAGAAGCCGCTCAAGCCGCTCAAACAACCCAAGCCGCATTACAAGCACAAAAGGCTGCCCAAGCCCAAATTCTATTGCAACAACAAGTGGCACAAGCCCAATCCCAAGCTCAAGCACACGCCTAATATCAAGAACAACAAGCACAAGCACAAGCACAACTTCTTGCACAAAAACAAGCAGCACAACTACAAGCATATCAAAAAGCAATAAAACAATATCAAGAGTAGCAAGAAGCAACCCAATTGGTAGCCCAACAACAAGCACTGTTGGAACAACAACAAGCACAACAACAAGCACAACAACAAGAAATATTAGCGCAACAACAACAAGCATTGTTTATACAATAGCAAGTGCATGCAAGCATACCTAGCTCGACAAAATATGAAAATACCATAAAATAACACACCAACCAACCCACCCATCCAACCCACAGTTGAAACAACCGAGAACACCTTCATCCCACCCCCTGATCTGAAAATGACGTAACGACACAAGTCAGGTTGCTCTCACAACAAGTGCTCGATCTTCAATCAGGGCAAACCATAAAAACACCAAGCAACTTGTGTCACTATCCATTTGACATGAGCCTTGTGATGAAACCATTCCCCAAGGGATTTGAGATCCCCAAGTTTGACAAATATCATGGGACGGGAAACCTTGAAGATCACATCAGGGAATTCCAAGTTCATTGCATGGAAGTCACATACAACGATACTTATCTGATGTGGCTATTTCCTAGGAGTTTGGCTGGCCACACTATGGAATGGTTCTCTCGCCTACCCACAGGCATCAAAACATTCCAAGAAATTATAGATGCATTCATTAAAAACTATGCATGCAACATTGCAATGGATGTTAGTCTAGAAGAACTCTCAGCTCTGAAACAAGGTAAGAATGAATCATTCGCTTCATTCCTACAACGATGGTGATCCAAGGCCAATTGGAGCAAATGGACCATGCTCGAGGAACAACAAGTTTGCACCATTATATCCAACCTTGAAAACCTCTTGGAATTTCATCTCAAGGGACAAGGGATCACCACATATGACTAGTTGATCTCCAAGGCACTCAACATCGAACAAGCCCTTATGACACAACCCACAGGATCAATTTCATACCCCGAACAGCAAAATTAGCCCCCACCTAACAATTACAATGATAAAACTTGCACGTGGGAAAGGAACAAAAATGTTACTAATGATGGTGTTGTCGACGCCAAAGTGGTCATCAGTGCCCCGCACCAAAATACACCCACACCACAAATCCAAATCCAACACCAAAACAATCATCAAGCAACACAACAAACAAACAACAATAAGGAAATTACCAATCTCAATGATCAAAGGGGACCACCCCAACAGAACAAGAATTATCCCAAGTGAAAGTACACCACTCTCGGGGAACCACTTGAAGTCATCACGAAGAAGCTGATAAATGAAAAACTCATCAAAGCTCTCACTTATGATAATTACCAAGAACTGGATGTGAAACCTCCTTGGTATAATAAGAATCAACTTTGTGACTTCCATAAAATCAAAGGGCATACCACGAACAGTTGTATGAGGCTAAAAAACATAATTCAAGATCTCATCAATCAAAGAATTATAAACGTGGAACAACCAATAGGAAACTGAGACCTTAAGATATACACGAATCTAATGCCTAACCATGGAAATAAAGGGAATAATAATAACACCCATAAAGGGAAAGGCACCCACACAAACATGAATCATGTGTATGAAACTGTCATCACCTCCTTAGATGAATACTGCACAGTCATCACCATCAAAGGCGCCCATGTCGATTGTGGAGTCACCACAAGAGGCGGAAAAGTTACCATCACAGGATCATCCCAGCCAAACAGAGTCCCTAGATCTAGATATGTCCCTAATGGATATAACTTTCTTGATTAGCTCAAAAGAACACCATTGTAAATCTCCATCATGGAGTTACTAAAAATCTCATCTGCCCATAAAACAATCCTAGAAGAAGCCTTGGCTTCATCCACTGTCCCCATAGATCTTGATGTGGAACAATTCCAAGCTATGGTCAGAAATATCATTATGCCAAATCTCCTCACATTCTCCGACTAGGATTTCCCTGCTCAGCCATCTCACAACCGTGCGCTCCACTTAGAAGTCATAGTACAGAAAAGAAAAGTCAAAAGGGTCTTGGTGGATGGAGGTGCGGACTTGAATATTTGTTCTCTCAAGCTCATTAAATAATTAAAAATCTCAGAAGATTCTATCGACAAAGGAAAGGGTATCACAATAAGAGCATATGATGATCAAGAAAGAGTGTCCTAGGGCGCACTCAAAATCCCTATTCAAGTAGGGCCATCTATCATGGAAACGACTTGTTAGGTCCTGGACCTTGACCTACCGTATAACATCCTCCTATGATGTCCATGGATTCATGCAATGAAAGTAGTAGCGTCAACTTTCCATCAATGTGTTAAATTTACACATGAAGGACTAGAAGTTACCATCCATGGAGATCCTGAACCCTTCTCCTATTGCAAAAGCCTTGAAGAAAAGTACTATAAAATCCCCCAAGTACCAAAAAATGATGAGGGTCCATCTACACCATACATTGATCTCGCCACTCTCGCATCCACTTCTACGATAGAGACACTCGTCACTCCCGCCATCCCCACCATTTCTGAAATTAAGGTCATCATCCAAGATAATGGTTGTGGAAACTACAAGCTCCCTAAAAATTCTTTTGTGGTAGGAGAGTTACCACAATCTCCTAGATCATGGGGACATCTACAAATAAATGAAGCCTCCACATCCCAAATATCTCTTAAAGACTATCCCAACTTTACAAGTTGGGGAGATCTTGGCCAAGAAGTTATTGAGGAAAATCCATCTCATATGCTATATCAAGACGAGAGACCCATAGTTGATTTACCAATGGATGATAGAAGTAAGGGTCTCCAAATGATGCTCGCAATGGGCTATAACATAAATCAAAGACTTGGGAAAAACAACAATGGGCTTATAATACCTATCATTCCAGAGATGTGAATAACAAATCTTGGCCTTGGATTTACCCCTCCGAGTATAACCATACGTGGCTGAAGTCCTCCAGTTAGAAGGGTTAATAATCCTCCTCAGCAAATGACAACTGAACAACGCTTACTAGTATATACAGGTCACGTCGTAGATAACTTCACATTTGACATAACCGACATCTGTACTAGTAGTGATGACGAGGATCCCATGACCAACTTACCTAGGCTATTTGAGGATACCACTCTTTGCATGATTAGCACCCTATCTTTTGAATCAAACCACCAAAATCATGAAATACACCTAGTATATCCCCAACTCATCGACTACGACCAACGAGGAGCACCAATTCTTGATACATTTGAAAACGATGAGGCACTCTTAGAATTCATGGGATTGTAGGATAACATTCCATGTGGGGATCACAAAGCATGGTTCATAATGGAGCTAGATGAACATGCCTATTATGGGGAAACAATTGAATCCCTCAGTCGCAAAAGTGAAAAATTAAGAATAATATCTAAGTCCTTGAGTGAAAACCACACTGTGGCACTCTCCGACCAGAAAAAAGTAAAAAGAAATGATGCATCCAATGGTGAAAACCTCTTTGAGGCACCTGAGGATGGGGGATTCAATCTTCCTTTTAGAGCTCTTCATCAAGAAAAATCAGTAGTCCTGGTAGAAAGATGCAATCCGGTCAATCTAGGAATAGAGGAAACCCTGCACATCACATTCTATGTGGAGTCATTACTATCAGAGGAACAAGAGCTCCTAGTAGCCTTCCTAAGAGAAAGATATATAAACTTCACATGGAGCTATGCTGAAATTCCAGGACTTGATCCAGAAATCGTGGTTCACCACTTAGTAGTATATCCAGAAGCAAAGCCTGTTAAACAAAATCTTCAAAAAATGCACCCTCATATCACCTTATTAGTCAAAATGGAGCTAAAAAGCTATTAGATGCGGGATTCATCTGACCAATAGATTATCAAGAATGGGTGTCAAACTTGGTACCTGTCTCAAAACCTGATGGGGGCATCATAATCTACACAGACTTCAGAGACTTGAATAAAGCATGCCCAAAAGATGACTTCCCACTTCCAAACATTGACATGATCATAGATATGAAAACTGGACATGAAATTTTGTCACTAATGGATGAATTCTCGGGGTACAATCAGATCATGATAGCTAAAGAGGACCAACATAAGATGGCTTTCACTTGTCCATGGGGGACTTACTGCTAGAATATGATGCCATTCAACTTAAAGAATGTAGGAGCAACATACCAAAGGGCCATGACATTGATATTCCATGACATGATCCATAAAATAGTCAAATATTATGTTGATGACATTCTAGCCAAATCCAGAAAGAGAAAAGATCACCTAGCAACCCTAAGTGCCATTTTTGATAGGCTGGAAGAGTACAAAGTTAGATTAAACCCAAAGAAGTGCATCTTCGATGTACAATCAGGAAATCTGCTAGGATATATAGTGTCAATGAGAGGTATTGAGGTAGATCCAACAAAGGTAAAAGCAATCCTTGAGATGGAGGCACCAAAAACATTAAAGCAATTGAGAGGTCTCCAAGGTAGGCTCTAATCCATTCAAAGATTCATAGCACAGTTGGTGGAAAAATAGAACCCATACTCTCACCTACTTCACAAGGGACTAGCATACAAATGGGATAACAAGTATGAAGAGGCATTCAATAAAATCAAAGAATATGTACTGACACCACCGGTCTTAATGCCACCAATCCCAAGAAAACCATTAATTCTCTACGTATCAACAACAAAAATAGCCCTTGGAGCTCTTCTAGCTCAGCATGATGAAAATGGAACAGAAAGGGCTATCTATTACATTAGTAGAACAATGGTTGGGCATGAGCTAAACTACTCATTCATAGAGAAAGAATGCCTAGTAGTAGTATTTGCATCACAAAAATTTAGACATTACATGTTGGCACACAAAATAAAACTCATCACCAAAATTGACCCCCTCAAGTACTTACTGTCAAAGGCAATGCTCATAGGAAGAATGGCCAAATGGGTGATGATATTGTCAGAATATAACATTGAATATGTGGAGTGGAAAGCAATCAAAGGCTAAGTCATTGCAGATCAAATTGCAGAAGCGCCAATCTATTCAGAGAATCCTCTCATCTCAGAGTTTCTAGATGAATCCATCTTCAACCTCAACATAGTTGACCACTGGAAACTTTACTTTGATGGCTCATACACACAA
Source organism: Sequoia sempervirens (assembly GCA_007258455.2). NCBI lineage: Eukaryota > Viridiplantae > Streptophyta > Pinopsida > Cupressales > Cupressaceae > Sequoia > Sequoia sempervirens. Next base: position 54,232,180 of record VDFB02179234.1, read on the forward strand.
CATGGATCAGGAGCTGACATCTTCTTTATCACCCCACAAGGGGACTGCATACCAAGGTCCTATAAACTAGCATTTCCCTGCACCAATAATATTGTAGAATATGAGGCTTTAACCATAGGTCTCAGAATAGCAATGTAGTGGAACATTATAGCTCTCAAAGTATGCAGAGACTCCTAATTGATAATAAATCAAGTGAATGATGAATACTAGACCAAGGACAACAAGCTCACTCCATACAAGAAATTGGTGTAGACTCTCAAAGAATCCTTCATCGAGATTACATTTGAGTAGATCCTAGAGCCAACAATAGAGCAACAGATGCAATGGAAACAATTGGATCCTTATTGGATATCCCCCACAACATTCAAAAATATGAATTCCTGATAGAGTAGCTTCTCGTGCCAGCATTCAAGGTACCAAAATCAAAATTCGTGTGCAAAATCGTTGGTCCCAGTGATCCTTGGTACCATGACATTTATACATACCTTCGATTAGGAGTCATACCCGCTGACTTACCCTCAAACCTAAAATGAACCTTTGTAAAAAAGGCATCCCGATTCATCATCCTAGGAGATACCCTATATCAGCATAGAAGGAACCTTATTGCATTGCTTAAATGCTAAGGAGGCATTGACTGCTCTAACTGAAGTACATAACGGTATCTATGGTTCACATTCGAGTGGAATGACCATAGCCAAGAAACTGTTGAGGATGGGGTATTATTGGCTTACAATGGAAAGAGAGGCACATGACTATGCCAGAAGGTGTCTACAATGTCAGCAACATGGAGACCTCATCCATGCTCTAGCTCAAGGACTTCATCCCATCATCACACCATGGCCCTTTTCATAGTGGGGACTCGATCTCATTGGAAAAATCAAGCCCACTTCATCTAATGGCCACAAATTCATCATAACCGCCACATAGTACTTTACTAAGTTGGTGGAAGCCATACCCATGATGTATATTGAAAGTGTAAGAATGAGATAAACAAATTAAATATGCATCTACACTTCTAAATAAGACATTGTATCTAAGATTCAAGAGATTTAAACTATTTTAAACACATAAACCTTCAGAAACCTGACCTATTGCTCTCTAACTTTAAAGATTTCTCTAATCTACTTTGCTCTTAGATTTAAATAAGCTAATAGATTGTTGAAATGACACTTAAAGAATGAGAATTAAGCTATTATGATTCCTAAATGCAACTAAGATGATTCTACAATAAAACTTATGAGAAAGAAACTACTGTAAACAACCATGATTGATGAACTAAAATTCTTGATTGCTTGATGATTGCTTCTATTTGCTTGATTGCTTGAATGCCTGGAAAACCTGCAGAGTAAGATTGCACAAATTAGGATCCTTTTCCTATAGTCAGAAACCTATATTTATAGATTTCACGGCACACATTTGTGAAGGGGTAACACAATAGAGGTTGAGATTCAATCTGGAGAATTGAATGGTATGAGATGAGAAGGTGGAGTTGATCATGGAGGATTGTTCCTCCCCATGAAAACCCTAGGCAAGATGAGAGGAAAGATTTGAGGCAGAAGATTGAGAGGATTTCCTGTAGGTTTGTCCCTAAGGCTCTTCCTGTGAATGATAGTTGAATTAATTAGATTTGAAAAATCTAACTTTATTGGTGAGTGAATAGAGAGATATGATTTATGCATTTATTTAAATATTTTTGGTTTATTTAAATTCAGCAAAAGAGGAATAAATAATTTAATAAAACAAACTATACAAGTTGTTTATTAAATTAAAATAAAAGGAATATGATAATTAAATTAAAGATTCTAGGATATTTTTATTTAATTAAGAAGAAATGTGATGAGGTAATTAAATAACACAAATTATTGAAGCTATGTATTTAATTTAAGATAGAATTAATAGATAAAGTATAGAAGAAATAATAATGATAATAATTAAATAAAACAAAGTATTTAATTTTGTTTATCTAATTAAGAGGGAAATAATATGATAAAATAGAAGAATTAATAATGAACTTAATATAAATAAATATTTCTATTTATTTACTAAGTAGATGAATTTAAGATTAATTAATCAAATAAGTCGTATTTAATTAATTAGATTCTCCAGACCATTTTTAGTGTCTACATTTTTCCCCTCTTTGAAGTGATGTGTTTACGCATTTCTTCAAAGAAATTTTGCCTCAGCTGCCAGTATTGACAAATTTTTTAAGATATGCCCCTGATTTTCCCCAGATATTGAATTTTGAAATGATAATGATATATGCCCCCTCGGGAGATAAATTGATGAATTTTGGATTTGATGATTGATTATGATGATGATTTGATGATAGAGAAACGATTTATCTCCCGATAAAGAAATATTGATTCCTCTAGTTGATTATGATGATGATTGATGATCACGTCAGCTGATTGTTGATCCTGATAGATTAGAAGATTATTGATCTCATGATAGGTGAGATTCAATGATAGATTGATTGATAATTGACCTCATGATAGGTGAGGATCAATGATATATTGATGATTGATTAACCTCATGATAAGCGAGGTTCAATGATTGATTGATTGAATGATTAACCTCATGATAGGTGAGGTTCAATGATTGATTGATTGAATGATTAACCTCATGATAGGAGAAGTTGAATGATTGATTGATTGAATGATTAACCTCATGATAGGCGAAGTTGAATGATAGATTGATTGAATGATTAACCTCATGATAGGCGAAGTTGAATGATAGATTGATTGAATGATTAACCTCATGATAGGCGAAGTTGAATGATAGATTGATGATCACAAGATTTGAACAAAGCTAATTAGATTTGATTGATTGATAGACTTATTGATTGATGTTGATTGATTTGATAAGATTGTTGATTTGTGATTTGACTTCACTGATTGATTGATATGCCCTAGTATAAGATCGATTAATGTACTGGGACTTGATGATGCAAAATGATGAATAGAATAGGGGATGGGATGAGGAAGAGATAATGAAAGGAGAAGATGAAAAGTAAGTAAGCACAAATGGATTCAAGGATAAACATGATGTTTCCCCGGTCAAGTTGCAAGCCAAGATTGATTGATGATGATGATAAGAGTGTTGTTGATGAGGGAAGGATACATCTCAAAATAACACAAAATGATAGGGAAGGATACATTCTGATGATGATGATGATGATGATTGGATAAAGGCTTGTAATAAGGTTGGGAACAAAACCAAGGATGTGATTAAATGATTTGTGCTAGAATTAATAGATTAAGAGTGGATGGAATTTGAGATGACTGAAATGAAATAAAATGATTCAGAAAGAGATGATATCCTAAGAAATATTGAAGAGATGGTGATATGATGTAGAGAGGGAATACGTGTAGCTTTTGAGATTGAAATTTGGTAGCTTTTGAAACAATCTATAAATGCATATGCAAGACTAATATGGATGCAATCTATTTTAACCATGCAATTCTAAGTGTCATTTTAACAATCTTTTGATTTTTCTTTGTATCATCACCGAGCTTTTAAAAATGTTGAAAGAAAATAAAAGAATCAATGATATGAGATAGACCAATGATGACCTGAGTACTTCTTTCATTATTTTTGATATTGCAAGTGAACACAAGCATCAAGGTATAATTAAACTGAGATGACCTGAGCGTTTCTTGCGTAAACAGACAAGAATTAACCATTTTCTTAAGTGAATTGGAATGTCATCCATGATACTTGGTAGAGCACTTCCCGCGACAATTCACAAAATAATAATGACTAACTCACAAACAACAAACAAAGAAAAGTATCATTCTCCTTCCTTGCTTCTCTAGTTCAATACATCATCGAGTAGCTCCAAAGAAATAATAAGCAAATGATAAAAAGAAAAGTACAACAATTCAAATTCTACTTTAAAGTATTTTCAAATCATTATTCAGATTAGATCATCGATGTTGAAATTGTGTGTGTTGATGTGTGCATGATATTCTCTGACGTTTGACCAAAGAACTAACCTAAAGACCTATCCTAGGGGCCTCAGGGGCTTGATCAAATATTATCCTTGCCTACATTATATACGCAGAGACCACGTAATTTGACCGACACAGACTCCATTTTCTGACTGATGTAGACTATATTTTTGTGTTTTTGATTTTATGAATGTTTTCGCATGGATTTTCTAATTTTTTGATTTTATTTTGATTTTTGATGGATTTTCTGATGTTTTTGGATTTTGATGGATTTTTTGATGTTTTTAGGATTTTTGAATTTTTTTTTGGATTTTCAAGATATTTGATTTGGAATGAGATGGTATGACTGATTGAAGGAACAAGATGAACCACAATAGAGGTAATGTAACCATGGATAAATGATAGATCAAAATGAAAGTCATTGCAAAACATGTCACACAAGCAACATATCTCTTGTTGAAAGATGACAATAGTTGATTGATTAATATGCCAAGAATGATTGATTCCATAAGGCATGATGATGATAAGTACTTAGGATTACTGATATCCTCTAAGTACAAAAAGATTGATGATTGTTGATGATTGATTGACAAAAGATATGAGGATTGGATAATGTTTTAGAACTAGACTCAAATATGATTTGCATGATAAGATTCAAGGTTGAAAAGGGACATGATGACATGGATTTTGATAAGCTAGGAGATATGGAATGGAATAATGCAAGGATAACGATAATGAATGGGATGATCAAATCAACTAGACAAGATATATACACAAGGACCAAGTTCTTTTCCCTCATTCTTCATCAAAACCAAGGATGAAAAGAAAGGATGTATCTAGTAAGAATGATGGAATATTGATGAGATAAAAGATATGGTACGAAAGATATGGATAAAGCATATAGGATAAGCATATATGATGTTCAAGAAGATTCTTAACCTTATCAAGATCAAAAGTGGAAATGTAAGGAATGAGCATAGAAAGGATAATGACCATGAATGATAAGATGGATGAGACTTGCCCCTAAGTGTAGAGTGCAAGAGGAATATGTAAGATAGGATATGGATGATAGGGAGATGGAGGAAGGACTTTAACATTGAGTTTCACAACCAATTATCCCTTTAATTAACCATGGCAATGGGGATTAGACTCATAAATGCTGGTAGATTAATGGTATGATGGAAGAGACTAAGGATTTATGCAAAGGTTTGGATTAAAGGGGAATGATGGGGGATGAATGTTGGATAATGGATAGATGGAAAGGATGACAAGCTCAACATTGGCACACACCTTGAAGGATGGTGGAGTGATGTAGGAAGAATGGATTTGGAAAGTGATAGGTTATTATATGGAAGATTGGAGGAAGCTTTTGGATAAGAAAATTTGGATGCCAATTTTGATTTTATTGCTTCTATGAGACTTTTAGGAATCCACATGATTTTTGACTTTGATATTTGCTTAGTGGGCCTTTGTGGCCTTGAAAATTTTTCATTTATGGACCTTTGTGGTCTTTGAAAATTTCCTTTTTTCTTTGATGGGCCTTTGTGGCCTTTTGAAATTTTCTTTTGATTTATGGACCTTTGTGGTCTTTGAAAATTTCCTTTTTGCTTTGATGGGCCTTTGTGGCCTTTTTATTTTTCCTTTGATTTTGGATCAAGTTTTCTTTTATTTTTGCATGTCTCTTCAAGGAGACATGTTGATCCTTTGATACATGTGGATTTTGATATAGAAGCTTCTGATATTTGGCACCCAAATTGCTTCCAAGAGCAATGGGAGGGGAAAATTGAGATGAATGGTATGAAGGTATTATGGATGAGTGAATGTGGGTAGAATTTTGAAAGGGCATCAAAGATGTGTGCCTTTGTTGTTCTTGAGGAATAGGATATGGACCTAGGATAGATGGAGATTTTGATGGACTAGGATGAGGACCTAGGATAGATGGAAAGTTTGATGGACTAGGATGAGGACCTAGGATAGATGGAAAGTTTGATGGACTAGGATGAGGACCTAGGATAGATGGAAGGTTTAATGGACTAGAACACTTAGGTATATAACCAAGGCCATGGTGATATGGGTGTTTTTGAATAAAAAGGGGTTCTAGGATACCTTGTTCATGAATGCCTAATCCTTTGCCTTTGTAGTTCATACTTTGACACATTTGTTTACCAATGGGATATGTATTGTTTGTGAAAGAAGATGCAAGTTCATTTTGGGGAGGATATGATATGGATGAAAGGATAGGTGTTGGAAGCAAACCAGAATGGATAAAGGTGGAGGATCCTAATTTATAGGTGTGGGGTTCATGGATAGCTTGAATAGGTGCGATAGAATCTTGACATGGGGATGATGAGGTGTTTCTATCTTGACTTGGAAAAGGATCATGAAGTGGTATGAAAGGAATATCTTGATCATAAGAAGGATAAACATCTTCATGGGATGAAAGGGTATCCTTGAATCGAAGTACATCTTGATCTTGATGAGGAAAGGAATCATTAGATTTTGTAGAAAGCGTGTCTTGATCGTCAATTGGTAAGAAATAATTAGATAGGATGGAAGAACTATCATGATCTTGTGATGCAATAGAATCATGATATGGTATGGATTGATTAGATGATGTGGAAAAATAACTTGGAAGGATACTTGTCTCTTGAGATGGATGTGAATTATTTTGGATGAAAAGTGAAAGGAGGGGATCATCATAAGATTCTTGAGAAATGAGATCTTGATCAAAGATGGGAAGACTTTGTGAGGTTTTGGAATCATTGGATGGAGTGGAAAGAATATTTTGATCTTGATGTGTAGGGGAGTCTATGCTAGCATGCTTTGGAGTGAGAGTTTGACATGAATCATTGGATGTAGAAGATATGATAGAAGAGGATGATTGGATGGAATTGTTAACTTGAGTGAAAGAATCTTGAGGTTCATTTTGGCTTATGGTGGATGGAGATAAATGCATGACATGATAAGATTGTTCAATATCATTTGTATTTGAGGACTGAGATTTTGGCTTATTGAAATTTTGGAAAAATTCAAAGATATTGAACTTGGATGATGGAGTTGTTGGTGAAGAAGGTCTCATGTTCATTGTTTGGTCAAGAGGATATGGGTAGATGTTTGGCATTAGATATCTCTTTGTGGTTGTTTCCCAGATTTGTTGTTGAAGGTTCTTTAGTTGATAAGCTAAAGCATTCAATTGATCCTCCTCTATTTCAGCCATGGTGGTTTGTGTTTCTTTTTTGGATGATCTTATCTGTTTTAATGATAAGAAAACATAGCAAGCAAGAATAGAGTAGTTGTTTATTAAATCCTAGAATCTAAACAAATAGTGTATGTTCAAGAACCAAACATGGTCCTTCTTGATTTTCGCTGGTTTGATAACAAAATAAGACAATTCAAACAGACTCACTCCTAGAGACAAAAGGTCATCATTATATACTCAAACGGCCCATAGCTTGGAATTGCGTCAACTCACACAACCATGTCACCCCCTAGAGGGTGCCCCTATTTTTGTCTTTTCCAGGTGCGTACTCAGAGTGACAGAAGTGGATACTAGATCCCCTGAGCAAACAGTCCTTGGCAATTATATTATGAGTGCTTGAGGGTAGATTCTTCCCCACCCCTGCACTGCTGAGTATTACAATGTTCGGGAACTGACAAGCATGCTTCTATTTCTAGGTTCTTAGATAGGGTTTCTGTTTAGAGTAGAAAATGGGTAAACTCCCTCGAGAGACCTCCCAATCTTTAGAACAAAGATTTTGGGGATGGTTATCCTGCACACTTTTGTTGAAAAAGGGTTTCCCCAGATTCACATAAATTTTAAAGTGGGTTGGAATGCCATGGCTTTTGGTTGTCCCCACTCAGGTCGTTCTTGTAGGGTGAGTACTTTTTCCCACTACGACAGGCCTGTCTAAAGGTTTTAATGAAATCTTGAAAATGTGTAAAGAAAAAGTGAGTTTGGTATTCTGATGCACCTAGTCAAGGGGAGCGCATAAACCTATCACCCAATCATGACAAAGAAGTTTTTCACTTTTTAAAACCCAAAAGACAAATTATCTAATCTATATGGAGATATTGCTCCATAAAAAGCATGATGTTCAATTTTAATCCCACAAGTAATAATGAATTTTCTATCCTAGGATTGATAAATTTTTATCTGTTTGCTATCCTAGGATTGATAAATTTTAACCAAAAAAAGATTAAAGAACAAAATCTGGCCACAGATGCATTGGATCTAGATAAAAAGATACATTTTTATCGATGCTATTTGGTCCTAAAGCAGGAATGAAACAAAATATATGATGGGTTACTTTCCCATGAGTGTTCAAAAACACTATTACAATGAATATCAAATGCTCTTTCTTTCACTTCAATGCTCCATTTTCTTCTTAAAACCTATGTAAATGCTCCAAATGTTAGATGAGATCAAGAAATAAGAAGATATAAGGGTTAGATGAATGATTAAGCAAGAAAACCCTAAACCTTAGACCAAGTTACAATGTGATTTGATTTTAAATGTAAAATTGAAAATTTTAACTCTACAAAAAGTGATAAATACCTACACCATTGCATATCTTATGAAATTCTACCCCATTTCAAAAAAAAGCATCGAAAAAGACATCTGTATGACCAAGATATGGCCATTTTAAGATTGACTATCAAAACACTAAATCTGAGGTGCTATTTCATCTGAGGCGCTAAAACAGAGGGTTGAGGCATTGTAGAATTGTGTTGAGGCGCTAAAACAGAGGGTTGAAGTGCTAAAAAAAATCAAAGTGCTAAAACAAAGGGTTGAGGCGCTAAAACAGTGGGTTGAAGTGCTAAAACAGTTGTGCGACACGCTATAGTTTTCCTCCGACGCGCTACAGAATCCGGCCGACGTGCCATAAAAAACCTCGATTCCACTAAAACAAACACGCCAATACTGTAAGACAATTTTCACAAAATTTTTGCAGAATATGGGGTTATGCCCCACAGTGGGCACCAAAATGAAAGTGTAAGAATGAGATAAACAAATTAAATATGCATCTACACTTCTAAATAAGACATTGTATCTAAGATTCAAGAGATTTAAACTATTTTAAACATAGAAACCTTCAGAAATCTATCCTATTGCTCTCTAACTTTAAATATTTCTCTAATCTACTTTGCTCTCAGATTTAAATAAGCTAATAGATTGCTGAAATGACACTTAAAGAATGAGAATTAAGCTATTATGATTCCTAAATGCAACTAAGATGATTCTACAATAAAACTTATGAGAAAGAAACTATTGTAAATAGCCATGATTGATGAACTAAAATGCTTGATTGCTTGATGATTGCTTCTATTTGCTTGATTGCTTGAATACTTGGAAAACCTGCAGAGTAAGATTGCACAAATTAGGATCCTTTTCCTGTAGTCAGAAACCTATATTTATAGATTTCACGGCACACATTTGTGAAGGGGTAACACAATAGAGGTTGAGATTCAATCTGGAGAATTGAATGGTATGAGATGAGAAGGTGGAGTTGATCATGGAGGATTGTTCCTCCCCATGAAAACCCCAGGCAAGATGAGAGGAAAGATTTGAGGCAGAAGATTGAGAGGATTTCCTGCAGGTTTGTCCTCGAGGCTCTTCCCGTGAATGATAGTTGAATTAATTAGATTTGAAAAATCTAATTTTATTGGTGAGTGAATAGAGGGATATGATTTATGCATTTATTTAAATATTTTTGGTTTATTTAAATTCAGCAAAAGAGGAATAAATAATTTAATACAACAAACTATAGAAGTTGTTTATTAAATTAAAATAAAAGGAATATGATAATTAAATTAAAGATTCTAGGATATCTTTATTTAATTAAGAAGAAATGTGATGAGGTAATTAAATAACACAAATTATTGAAGCTATTTATTTAATTTAAGATAGAATTAATAGATAAAGTATAGAAGAAATAATAATGATAATAATTAAATAAAACAAAGTATTTAATTTTGTTTATTTAATTAAGAGGGTAATAATATGATAAAATAGAAGAATTAATAATGAACTTAATATAAATAAATATTTCTATTTATTTACTAAGTAGATGAATTTAAGACTAATTAATCAAATAAGTTGTATTTAATTAATTAGATTCTCCAGACCATTTTTAGGTGTCTACATATATAACTGGGAAGCAGATTTCAAAGTTCATCCTGAACTATCTCATTTGCCACTATGGTGTTCCACAAGCCATTATCTCAGATAATGGGACACCATTTAAGAATCACGAGGTTCACGACTTATGCAAAAAATTCAAAATCCAACATTGCTTCTCCACCCCATACTATCCCCAAGGAAATGGCCAAGCAAAAGCTACAAACAAGACCATTCTAAAAATCCTCAAGAAAATAGTCAATGACGCAGGTCATGACTGACATCTACAGCTTAATCCTGCCCTTTGGGCCTATCAAACCAGTATCTGCACACCCACCTGTGCCACCCCTTTCTCCTTGGTCTACGGATCAGAAGCAGTACTCCCCATTGAGATCGAGCTTCCATCACTCAAGATATCACTGCAAAACCTCATCACGGATGAAGAATACTGAGTATCAAGATTGAATGAGCTAGAGCTACTGGATGAGCAATGTATAGATGCTTTGAATCATTTGCAAGTCTATCAGAATAGACTCAAAAGGAGCTATAATAAGAAAATCAAAAGCAGGACTTTCCAAGTTAGAGAATTTGTATTAAAGGAGAATCAGAAGAATGTACCAAATCTAAGCAGCAAAGGAAAATTTGAACCCAATTGGTTGGGACCATTCGTTATCACAACAAGTTATAAGTCAGGGGCATATCAGTTAGCAACACCCAAAGGGGAACCTCTGTAAGAGCCCATGAATAGCTCTCATCTCAAAAAGTTTTATGCCTATATCTTTCAAGGTATAGAACCAAAAAATAAAAAAATTAGAAAATATCCTGAAAAATGGTTATTTCGGTGAAAACCTGGCAAACAGGAATCTTGGTGACAAAAAAAATATCAAAACAGTAAAAAATCCAAAAAAATCAGAAAAAGGGTCAAAAATAGTAAAGAGAAAAAAATCGTCCTCTAGTGAAAACCACTTTGGTAGCACTTTGGAAAAGTACCTTGGTGAAAACCTAGCAAATAGGCATCTTGTGTAAATAAGCACTTTCCATCCACAAGGATCTTTACAGTTTGTTCTACATCATCCATCGCATTCAGATCTCCATCCATCACTCATCCACCCGCATCCGCATCATAGCTTGGTCTTGTATTTGTATCATGATCCCTCCTAGTACTACTCGGACCATCCTCAAGGTCAGCTTATCCTGCCTTTGTCAAAGTAGTCTATTACATCACATTGGGGGAATGTTCTCATCGGATCAGATTCGTGTATATTTTTGAAGTCCTAACATCAGAAAATCCAAAAACATCAAAACATCAGAAAATCCAAAAACATCAAAACATATCAAAAACCCAAAATAGATCAAAAGTTAGTAAAAAATGAAGTCGTCAGTCAAACTACGTGGTCTTTGCGTGTATAATGTAGATAAGGCTAATCTGTTGATCAGCCCCCAAGCCCCTAGGATAGGTCTTTAGGTTAGTCTCTTGGTCAAAATCTCAGAAAACCCCAAAACATTGAAAAAATCAAAAATCAAAACATTTGAAAATCTCCAAAAATACCAAAAATAGCCTCAAAACATCTCAAAAAGATCAAAAACATCCAAATATTTGAAAAAATCCATCTGTCTCATCTCGCTTACACTCATAATAACATCACTCATAATAAACGATCATCATCCTCAATCTTTGGTAAGACAATAAGAAACAAGTCTAGCAGGTAAAAATAAAAAACTCAAAACTCAAGTCTTAGGTCTAAGTCAGTACGTAAACAAGTTGGTCAACTCTTTGTGTCAATAACCTATCATCCATTTGGTCCCATATCAATCATTTGAAAGAAAAATTTGGATAAACAAAATGACGTGTCACCATCCACTAACATGTCCTAGGATGTATCCTTCCTACAATGGGCATTATCTTTTGGCAATAGTTTTGGTTCTTATCCTTAAAAATGCATCCCCTTTTGGTTAGCAGTATTGAAGAACATCAGCTTGTTTTTTTACTTTGTCTTTATCTTTTAACTTATCTTATTGCTCTCATTCCAAGGACTTCTCGATGAGATCCGAACAGAGGATTTAGAGAAATAAGAATGGGGCAATGATTATTATCTTTTGTATGCTATGCTTGTTGGACGTTCTTGTAATATAACCTTGGTGAATACTTGCTTTGTTAGGTATGTATGGAGGAGGTTTTGGGAAACTTGTTGACTATTGCATTGATAGGTTATACCTTTCCATGTTTTGGTCTGAGGTGTTTGAAACTTCTAAAGTGCATCCTAGCAAGGTTTCTATATGTTAGGTGTGAACAAGGATACTCCTATCTATTTGTCAAGTCAAAGTCCATCGCACTAAGTACAACACCATCCCAGTTCTCTATACCTTGATGCATTGTACCACGTGTGTCATCAAACATAAGGAAATTGGCCCTTTGAAAATATGAACTCCTCAGAAAGTAATCATCATCATTTTCATATTCATCATCTTGTGTCTTGTTGAGATGACTTCTTCTCTTTCATTCCTTCTTGCTCATCGCACTAACAAGGTACTATGATAGTTGAACATCATTATCATCATCATCGTCATTGATCCTACATCCATGAATCATTAGCATATTGCATAAACATATCATATAGGAAACACACGCAATGCATTTTCATCATCATATAAATATGGTATTATAAGCATTTTTCATAAATTAGCACATCCCTTTCTCATTACATTGCATCCATTTTTTGCATCACATTGCATTCATCACATAAATCATTGCATAACATTCATGTGCATAAACATTTCATAATCATTTCACACTACCACCTATTGCAAAGTCATACATAATAAATACATAAGCATTATAGATAATCCATTGCATACATACTCACATAACATCATAAAGTCATCTCACACATTACATTCATTTTGCATAAAACATCAACATATCATTTCATATATTACATCACATCACAGTAAATGCATCACATACATTAAATTATCATTTAACATGTTTAGGATAATATTTGTTATTCTAAGCATCTTAGAAAACCATCTCATTTGCATCATCAATACACATCATATAAAACACAACCATTGCATTTACATTGCATTATATTGTCCATTAATCATCCATATCATCTCATAAATAGCATCACAATAATTTTTTTACATTTCATTGCATAAATCATTCCACATCATTATAATCATAAATAGGAACATACATAAATCCATTACATACAAAGCGTACATCCATCCATAATCATTTCATATATAAGCATGGTCCACATCATTTCATGTATACACCATATATCATTTCCATATCATTTTGCATATTGCATATTACATATCATATCATTTCAAATCATCATATAGATTGCAACATCATTACGCATCACATAAATACACCTACATATCATAAGTCAACAACATAATATAGACCTGTTAGTCATAATCATTACATAATGCATATATCATTGGAAATAAATGCATCCATAAATGCATCATATAACACTATAACATCATTGCACAACATATAGAAATAGAATAATCCACACATGCATAAATAAATGGTCCACATCACATCACATCATATCAAAATCATCATCTCATATATATATCATTATCGAGCAACTGTCATAATACAAAATAATCAGATTACTGCACATGTATGTCAATCAGTACAAAAAGGTCCATCAGGCTATCAAAAAGGAGCCCATAGGCACAAAAAGTATCATCTCAATCAAAAGGAGACCTAAACCTCTTATCTACTGCCCTCACCCCTATCACCGTGACCCTTTTCTAGTCTGTGGCTGGTCCGCTGCGAGTACTCCGGGGCCTGTGCTACTTTGGGTACGACTTGATGATAATGCATACGGTAGTAATCAGCCTCCTGAACAGACTCCCTGTAGGACCTAATGGACACTATGTTATGAGAGGAGGCTGCCATGCTCTCCAACTACTGTCTCCGGCCCATCTCTATGGCCACCTGTAACTTTGCGGCCTGCCTCTATAGTATGGCCTGATCCCTTTCGGCCCTGACTTGGTCCCTCTCAGTTCACGCTTGATCTCTCTCCCTTGTCAAAGTCTGCACCTAGGCCTGCAGCTATGCAATTAATGTATCTCAGGGATCCACCTACCCTACTGGTTGTGCTCATGGAGGCTATACCTGAGGCTGATCCTCACCCCCAGCCTATGGTGGTGCACCTTCCTGCCCCTGCTGCCTAGCTGGCACCTGCTGTTGATCCTGCATCTGCACGTCACCCTGACTTGGCTGAACTGGCTGAGCTGGCTGAACTGGAGGCCCAGTCGGTTGGTCCTGTCATACACCATCCCTTTGTCCTCATCCTCCCCCTCTACCTCTCACCCTCCCCCGATCGGGGACTGCTCCTAGAACTATCAAACGTAGGGGAGGCCAGAACCAATCCCTGTGTGATGCCTAGATCTACAGACCCTTGATCGTAAGCCCATGGCTGAGCCACCAAATTTTTGAAGTTGTCCACGGCCTCAGAAGCATGAATGTATCGCCCCCATGAAACCTGTAACATGGTGTAGGAAAATATGGCCACATAATCATCATCTGGCCGATCCTGAGGCTCACCGAACTGGCATTGAACATGCCCAGGCAGATATCTCTCTATCATCGTGTGCTCTCACCCTTGCATGAAGCGGTCCTGGTAGGCATAGAAAATCTAATTTGCATCATTGGCCCATCCAGGCCGACCAAGGTACAGACACCATATAAACACCTGCATCTCATCTAGGACCCTCCTCCAATAGGGAATCATGTGCTTGTCTATGTGTGTGAAGGACACACCACCTCTATAGCGCCATATGAGGGGATCATCAGGCCTCATCAAAATTGTAACAACCCACGACCGAAGGACAACAATGTGCTCCCACACCCATACATGGAGGAGCATGACACCTGCTCTGAGTGCTCTGCCATCCAGGTAGAGATACTTGTGAAGATCTCTATACAATGATGCAAGAAGAACCAGCCCCTAAGCAAAATGATTAGTCCTATCACGCATCACCATGCACTCCCAACAGAGTCCCCAACCTTGACTGAAGTACCAGCCTTGTCGATCTGGGGCAATGGGACCTAAAATAATGGTCGCAACAACCAAGTAGAAGGGAGGGGCCAGAGCTCTGTGACGCTCAAGCTTGATCTGCCCCTCACAAATGACAATGTCCTATGTGGTGAGGACTGTGTGGTAGGGATTCCACCCCTCATCTATATCAAAAATGACGTGCCAACCATGAGTCAACAATCTCAAGATATGCAAAACGTCCTCCAAGGTGATGGTGGCCTCATTGGTGGGAAGGTGGAAAGACAAGGTCTTGATGTGCCATATCTCAGCAACTGCTGACATCATCCCAAGGTGGGGTGAATGGGCACTGTGTAGGTGATGTACCACAACCCCATGTCTTGTAGTCGATCCTGATCTCTATCACTAAGGTCCTGCAAGTAACCAAAGAGATCCTGCAACCTGTGCTCTTGGGAATAGAGCTCCTTCGTCGCGTCCTGCATCAGAAAGGGTCATCATGTTAAGAATTTTAATATTTTTTTTTTCGGGCGTCCAAGAAACCACTCCAACGTCACTATCCGTGAAGGTGTCGCAGTTTGATTTTTATCAAACTATGATGCTGGGGCACAAAATGCTGAAAGCGCACCGCTGCGGTGCACTTTCCTTCCAAGCGGCACAGTTTGAAAAGATTCCTATCATTAACGCACTGCCGTGTCGCACTTTAGAAATGACCTCAGCATCAGAGTTTGAATTTTTTTTTGAAACTCCAAACTTGACCGCCGTGGCGCAATCTAACACCGAGCAACACAGTTTGATTTTTGAGTAGTGCTATATAGCAGCGCTGCAGAATAACTGACTTTGAAAGCAATAAATGAACATTAAAAATAAAAAGTAAAGCTCAAGTAAGGATCACTTATCGGTGCCCCAATGCCAGGTGGCCACTGGTATGTCTGGACTCGATCAAAAATGTGCATCGGGAGTTGTCGTTGTGCCATATTGTCAAGAGGTCAGAACTCAAATTTCAAGGTTTCTAGGTGGCTATGTGTGAAAATGAATTGAAAGTGACCCCTCAGAGCCTTTTTAAGCTTGAAAATTAGGGTTTTTTCACCCTAATTGGCTATCCCTCTAGGATTTTGAACCCTTGAGCCTTTTTTTTCTAGTTGAGGCCTGTTTTACATCATTTTATTGCGTTTAGACATGTTTTTGGCCTCCTAGAGCCTTTTTGGACCCGTCGGGCACATTGTCCTCTTTTTTTGCGAGATCACCCAAAAATTGGAATTTTCGTCCAATCTCTTGAGGGGGCAATATATTGGCATGTTTTCTCTCACCGAGAAGTAGTGGGGCAAGCTTCTAAAATGATTTTTTTTGGCTTTGATCGAGATCGTTTATTCTTTGAACCAACGCAACAAGTGCATTGCTTCAAAGAGGGGCAAAATGTAGACACGTAAAATGTACTGATTGACATTATGGATCTGATCCTGGCCACTAACATCATTTCATCTTGAATCATCCTTCGGTCTAACCATTTAATCAAATACCCCTATCTGATTAAATTCATCAATATTCCTCTCTTAATTAAATAAACCAGTTATCTAATTAAATCACCTCTTTTCGATAATTAAATTAATCATCTTGATCTAATTATCCTATTTAATTAAATAATTTATTTTATTGGATTAAATCTCTAAAGTCTATCTATTAAATAAAATAAATTAAAACCTTATTTAGTTTAATCTAACAATCATCTCTTTTAATTAAATAAATCAAAATCTTTATTTAATTAATCTCTTATCACATTCCTCTCATATTTGATTTAAATAAATCCACAAATTTAAGTCAAATAAGTCACATCATTTAACCCCCTTCATTAAATTAATTAACTTTGATTAATTTAATCTCTCCTCATGTCCCATCCTCTAGCTTTTACCACTTGCACATGAAAACGGATTTAATTGATTTATTAAATCTCTATTTTCCTCAACAAGGCATCTTTTGGGAATATTCTCCAAGTTTGAATTCAAAATCCAAGTTGACATATACATCCAACAAGGCATTTACTCCATCTTACATGTCCTTTTCCTTGAGCCAAGTGGCATTCAATGCATTCTTTCTTCCCTCTTGCATGTCATTTCAAAAAATTCAAAATTCAAAAATAGGCATTTATTGGCACAATCATCAAAACTTGCACATCCTCCATCCACTCATAGGTTGACAAGTGGCATCTTGCCATTGGATAAATGTTAGTCCCACATTGCTCTATTTTGGACATTCATCCATGTTGGCATTCTATAAATAAGAGGCTAATTTCCTCATTTTATCATCCACAATTTGATTAAAACTTACTATGCTCAAATTATTAGCAAAATTCCATCCATCATCATTGAGTCTTATCTAGGTTATGCAGATTTTTCCATTGGAGAACTCATCAAGCATCAACAAAGTGGATCATTCATCAACATTCATCAAGCTTGCATCATAGGAGTTGGGAAAGGGCCAATTTTCACATCAAATTGGCACCAATTCCCCCATGGGATCATGAGTTTGCTTGTTTAATTAGGATTCAATCTCTCTTTTTGATTTCTTATTTTATTTTTCATTGTTTTTCCTAATTTGAACTTTGTAAATGGATTTCATGGGGAATCCTTGTTCTTGCTTGCATTCTATATTCTAATGGGTTTGTTCTTATTGTTTTTTAGGTATTAGGATTGGGGTTCACACATTTAAATTTAATTTTAAATAGCGAAGCTGGTGAAAAGGGCGACACATTTGAGCTCACTGGTTTGGGTATAGAGCACCGCTGACTGGTAAGTAGCGCTATATAGCACCGTTGGAGAAATCAAACTGTGATGCAGTCATGGGTTGCACCGCTGACAAGGAGTACAAAGTTGGAATTTCATTTTAGCACGTGCCTTTTGTCAAATGATAAGTTTATCTTCTATTTTCTGCTTTTTAACCTCTGTGTTTTGCAGAATTTGACTAATTTTTTTCTTTGTTGTAGGTTGGATCAATTAAAAAATGAAAGAAAGAGAAGCATGATGATGGTATTTCACAAAATAAAAGTGTTTTTAAACACTTTAGTGTTTGTTTAACACTCTTAGGAAACTATTATCTTTTCTTACTTAGGATACTAATTTCATTTGGGCTTTTAAAAAGAACCTTTTCAATTTTTTGCAAAGGCTTAAAATGAACATTAGGACTACAACTTATTAGAGTTTGTTTTTTTTTGTTAACAATTGAACAAAACAACTCTCATTTGTCCTTTGGTGCTTTAAAAATAACCCACAATTGCTTTGTGGCTCTAAAATGAACAAGTGCAACTGTGTCTTCGTGATGGCTTACTTAAACTAACTTCATTGAAAAAGGATGTATGCGCTTCTCTCGTGCTTTATAGCGATCTTGAGAATCAAAAGGCCTTTTTTGTGATTTTAGGTTGAGATAAAGCAATCACCTCCACACTTCATTTTCAGTTTAAAATGGAACAAAAAATTGTACGAGTGTGAGTAGAGCATTATTGTGTACATTCTCTCTCTTTGCGTTGCAAACAAAGATTGATCGAGTTACAGATATTGTCCTTACTAGCTTTTGTTTATCTTAGAGGCCCTGCCTTGGGGAAAAAGTACTCACCCAAGGGAATGACTCAACCGGTAACACTGTAAAGCCAAGAGTATTTCCAACCGGGATATAAATGTGGATATTGGAATAAACGCCAATATCACACGGTTGGCTCCGACAAGATGGATCTAAAAAGGGACTCTTTCCATATGGGTCAATCTCCACGAACAAAAAGTCCTAATTAAAACCCATGTTTTAGAATTTCCAAAATCCTTGATCTATTTGTTAGTGCAAGAACAGTTGTTCTGAAGCTGCCCCACACTTTTACGATCTTTTAGTAGAAATGGAAAGCATGCCATGGGAGTTTCATGGGTGTTGATGCTTGGCTGCCCCGAATGACATTAATGAGCTGTGGAGGGGAGCCAGTGGGGTCAAGCATCTAACCATTCACTAAAGATAAGCGTAGCTAGACTTGTCCAAGTGGGGACTCAACAAATACAGTCTTTCATATCCATAGGGTTGTACTTATTCTCGGTTACAAAATGCTTTGATTGTTCAAAAAAATCTTGGAAACAAACACTTAAACTTCATCATCAAAATTTCAAACCCTTTAGGAGACAAATACAATTGACCCAATTCAAGTGTTATTGCTTGCCCTTGAGATTCTATCCTTATAGGTTTCTAAACACTTGGATTACTTCTCAATTTTTCTACTAAAGTTAAACAATAGGTAACCCTTGCCTTGAATTCATCAAAATTCCACATAACATACTTTGTGGGATTCGAAGAAATTAATACATTGGACATCTAGTTTGGAAACCTAATCAAAGAAGTGTTTGTGCTCTAGGGGTTCAAGTATTCATTACATTCTATGGCTAAGAAACACAATATTGAAAGTAAATGTTTGGAAAGAAATGAAGCAAATGTTGATCATCAACCAACAACTATGCTAAGTTGAAATATAGAACAAGAATGAAAATATGAGCAACAAACAAGAAACTACTCTATCTGCCTTGGCTGTAGGAACAGTCACAAAATGAAATTCTAGTGGTTGTAGGAACAGTTGATGCCAGATTTCTAACTAAGTACTAAACAACAACTAATACTAAACTAATGCTAAACTAAGAAGATAGATTACTCACCAAGTGGGCCCCCTTGGATAAGTATCCTCTAAACTAACAAGAACTCAGATGCTCGAACTCATAACTTTATTTTATTCACTGTAAATCATGCATACAAAGAGTAATATATCTGAATTGTTGAAACTAGAGAATGAGAGTATAATATCAAATTGTGCAACCTCTGAAGAAGGAGCATCAAATCATTATTTATACTACAGCAAAACAAGGCAGTCAACTCTGCGACTGGGAGGATGCCATTTAGGGAAAATAGGGAAAAGTGGAGCGATGGTAGTTACACATGCATGGAATCTGATCAGAGATGCAAGTCAAGTGTAGATCCAACACAATAGTAACACCAATGCATGCTTAATCATTAAGGTCCACTACAAGGCGGTTACATTCAGTTGCATGAAGAATTTTTGTTGTTGGCTTCCTTTGATTTGGAGTGATTCCTCAGTTGGACATTATGGTGCATGCCCAACTGGCAGTGTCTTCCTCAACTTGGCATATTAAATCTACATGTCAAGGTTAGTACACATAATAACTACACATCTATAACCACTCTAAGATACATTCATTAATCACATGCAAAATCAATATAAATAACCCATATATTATACCAAATATCATTAAATCTTGCAGAGATATGATAATATCAAATGTCAATGGTTTGAGGGAATCATTATGCCAATACCAATACTTAAGCATTAAATTCTATGACATCTATGACCAAATAGACTATAGATTCTACCCAAAACTAGACCAAAAACTAGGCTCATCACTCCCCCCAACCTAACATTTTATTGGTCCTCCAACAGGGGAAGAGTTGTTCTTCTGCTTGGTCAAAGCTCTAAAATTTGCAACTAAGCTGTCTGACATCAGTGGCTACAGTATGTGAATCAGGATCCCAATAGAATCCCCCCAATCTATCAAACCTGTTCCAACTCTGCCTTTTTGCAGCAATGTCATATTGGTAGAATCTAAAATTTTACATGAGCCACATGAGCATGGGTGGTTGAAAAGTTAGGGGAAGCCAAGACCATACTTGAGTTCTCCCAATTTGAATATTCCTCTCAATTCTTTTTAATGCTACAACATAATTGTGGACGGAATGAGGATCAACTTGTTTCAGCTCATCAGTCAAACTATTCCATCTTTGTGATAAACATCGCCTAATGGTTTGCTCCTTTGATACTATTTTTACCTCATACTTAGTGTAAACTACCTCAATCTAGGGCATAATCCTATTTCCATAACTTGGTCTGAGCAACATTCTATGCCACTCTTTGTAAATATCCCTTGGGTTGCTTGATTTGACTCTAACAGGTAGAGGGATATCAGACTCCAATTATTTATAAGCACCATGTTGCTATCCCCAACTAATCTCATTTTTCACCCAAGACATGAATGCTCTCAATTGAACATACCCAAAATACAACAATGGATTCCAATCATGGTCTTTTGCGACAACATAATTATTTAAATAAAATTCACACAGAAAATTCTTCATTTCAGGTGAGGCAATCCTATAAGCATTGAAAAATTCCATAGGGGTATCAATAGAAGGATTCAAACCTGAGGCAAGTCTTGACATCTTAAAAGAGAGATACCTCTCCTTCAGGAGTAGGGCATAGACCCTTGGAGGATCTCTACATTCCAGAATCTTTGGCACCAAGGCTGCAATATCATCTACCCTTTGCTTCAGGGTGGAAATTTCTGCATTTTTATCCTCAATTTCTTCATCCCTCTTTTGAATTTCCTCCTTCAATTTTCATGTTTCCTTTCTCCATTCTTCCTCCCTTCTTTGTATTTCTTTCCATAAATTCAAAATTGTTGTTTGCAATGTGAAATTAGGAGACTTATGGATTCCTACCAATATTTTTGGTGGTGGATCCTCATATAGTACTATCTGCATGGACTCAGGCTGCAAAGGTACTACTTTTTATTCCTTTTGCTGCAAGGAATCTTGTTCTTTCTCTTGTTGTGGAAGTAGGAACTCCTGCCTTGGTTCTAGCTATTGCTATAGGACCTCTTGCTGTAGGACCTTTTGTTGCAGGAAGTCTTGATTTTCCTCCAATTCCTCTGCAATGTTAGCAAGGTCAGCCAGTGTTATATTTGTTGCTCCCCTAAATATGTCTTCTTCTTCTTCAACATTCTCCTACTCCATTGGAGCTTCAGATTCCTCATGTGAGGTCTCACCAGGTCTAGGGATTTCCTGTGGAGGCGTACCAATCACAAGCCCAACTGGTCTTGATTTCCTAGGAGGTCTCTCATGTTTTCCTTTGGCTACAGGATGAACAATATCAACTTTCCTCTTCTTAGAACTTGGCACTTTTCTTTCTACAAGCTGTGTTTTAGCCTTCCCTTTTCTCCTTTCTACCTCTCTCTATTGTGCCCTAGTTTTCATGAGGGTTTCAAGTGGAACTTCATCATTAGAATCCAAGGAAGAGCTTTCTTTTTCTGAGTGCTCTGTTCCAGAAGAACTGATTTCTATAGCTTCTTCTGCTATAGGAGGATTCACACTAGAGCCAGCACCAGAGGTTGAAGCACTAGGAATGGCTTCAGCCGTGCTTACTCTCCTGCCAGACCTATGGGATTGGGGTATAGCCCTAGGTAGAAAATGTTCAACATTGACAAAATATTCCTAGCAATAATTTTGATCAACTTTGATAAACTCTTCCCAAGTCATTCCAGATACATCATGCAGATATTTTTCAACTAGAAATTTAATCAAGCAATGGTGGGAAATAGAATTATCCCTACCTTTCTGGGTCTTAGCAGCCATTATTGAGAGAAGACTGTACAACACATTAGGCACATTCATCCTTCTGTCGTGCCTTATGTGATTCAAAAGCTTGAAGTGGAAAAAATGCAAGTTTGATTGAAAACCCTCACAAGTGATGTATTTGATAACATACACAACTATCTACTTCCATGGCTTAGGTAGAGACATTCTATTTGCACCCTATTTGTCTATGCTCAATGGGGGGTCGTTTGGCTCTGTGAATTCAGTCCTAGCTGACATGGTGTCTCTGGAAGCAGGGTAATTTTCACCATATGTAGGTAACCCTATAACCTTTACAATTATTTTCTCTATTGCCACAACTTCTGATCCTTTTACTGTGGCTTTTCCCTCTGAAAATGTCTGGGAAAATTCAAGAGCAATTCCTTCATCAAAACCATCCAACTTCAAAAAGTAATCTATCCATCCACAGTTTTGAAATTCAGGCAGACATTGTGCATCCTGCAGTAAAATGTCATGCACCATGGGTTCATTTTTAATTAACCCACCTCCCATTGTTTGCAATCAACGAATGCTCCACAACTTCTTTTCCTACAATTCCCTTTCTTTCCTACAATTCCCTTCCAAAAATCAAATGCACTTCCTTGTAGTATCTGCTAAATTCCAGTACCAACTTGCTAAATTTTTAGTGCTACAAAAAACTGAATTTCCTTTCTTTTGTTTTTCCTTTTTTCTTGCAACTCAAGATTACGAAATGGAAATAATGGCAAGAAAGGATTGATAAACGGAAATTATGATGGGAAGAAATGGTGGCTGCAATTATTGTCACTTCACACATGCAAGCCGTCCTTTCACTTGGATTTCAAATTGGCTCATTTTAAATTTCTGACATAGCCTAGTATAAATTGACACATGGGCAATAAATTTAAAAAATATTTGCAACTTTTTCGTTCCCCTCCCCCCAACCTAAGTCTGGATATGTGTCTACACGTGAGATGGGAGTGGTGATTGACAAGTAATGATGGAATTTTATGTGAACATACATCCATACTAATGTACAGTGATTAAATGAACACACTTAAAAGATGATTAAAGATAGCAATTAATGCACACATACTTGAGTGTGTGGAATATTTGTTGCAAAGATCGCGAATAAAGTAATGCTCACCTTGTTGGAAAATAAATTGAGCAATAAATGAAGATGAGGTGGAATGAGGTGAGGTGGAATGAAGCGATGGAAGAGAGAGAAAGGTGGTGATGGATGGGTGAATGGGCCGATGACGAAGAAATGGACTTCCACATAAGTGAAAGTATTTATTATGAAAATTACGTACCTCAATTAGGCTGAAGGAGGGACACTAGGTCCATTGCCTTTGGCTGCAAGAAGCTCCGAAGCTCCGAGTGTTGGGTGAATTGATGCAAGAACTCTTCTTTAGAGGCTAGCTTGTGGTATAATCTGAGGTGATGACCATTGACGAGTAATTTGAACCTGACAGGATCAATGGTGGTGAGCTGAATAGCTCCATTAGGAAAGACCTCAGCAACTTCATATGGTCCTAGCCACCTTGTCTGTAATTTTCCTGCATTTTCCTAGTATCTTGAATCATAGAGTAAGGCCCAATCTCCTGGTTTGAACTTTTTGTCCTTGATAAATTTGTCATGCCACTTGATTCTCTGATTCTGTACTACTTTTGTATGCTACAGGGCCAATCTTATTTCATCCAAAGCATTTAGCTGTATGATTATTTCTCTTTGTGCTTCAGAAATACCCATCCCCAAATCCACTGCAATTCGTAGAGTTTTATATTCAAATTCAACAGGCATCATAGTTGTCTTTCCATACAACAACTCAAATGGGGTGAAGCCTGTAGTTGTTTTCCATGTTGTCCTATAGGCCCAAACAGCTTTTGGTAATCTATTTGGCCAATCCTTCCTATGGATGGCTACTATTTTAGTTAGAATGGCTTCAATTTCTCAAATTTTCACCTCAACTTGGCCATTAGCTTGGGGGTGATAAGGAGTAAACTTTCTGTGTCTTATATTGTACTCATTCACTAGTGTTGCAATAAGAGTTGATGTGAATTGTGGCCCTTGATCAACCACTATTTCTCTGGGGACTCCATATCTTGTGAAAATATCTTCATAAAGAAACTCTGCAACTTTGTTGTCTCTTGCATGCTTCATGGCCTTAACTTCTACCCATTTTGTTACATAATCAGTGCATACCAATATATAGGACTTACCATTTGATGGAGGGTCAATTGGTCCCACAAAATCCAATCCCCACTTGTCAAAGGTACTGATTACTACCTGAGGGCACAGTGGCATCTCATCAGATCTAGTTGTTTTTCCCATTCTTTGACATCTATCACATTTTCTGGTATATCTTCATGCATCCTTGTGGAGTGTTGGCCAATAATACCTTGTGTCAAAACCTTCATTATTGTCCTTATGGCTGCAAAGTGTCCTCCACATGGTTCATTGTGACATGCATGCAAAATGTCATATGTCTCATCTTCACTTACACCTTTTCATGACATGGTCAGGTTTAGTATAAAACAAACATCCAACAATCCAATAGAAAGGAAAAGATTTTTCAATGAGTTCCCTTTTCTCTTTCAAGGAGAAGTGAGAAGGAAATCTACCTGTGACCAAGTAATTGGCTATATCAGCATACCAAGGTGTTTGTACATTGAGAGAGAATAGATGCTCATCAAGGAAAGAGTCATTTATGGGCTGATTGTCTTCTGATGTAGTTAGCCTTGAAAGAAAATATGCAACAACATTGGCCCTACCTACTTATCCACAATGGTTATATCAAACCCCTGCATCAACAATAACCATCTTACCAATCTACCTATGATCAAAGGTTTATTCATGAGATACCTAATGGCTGCATGATCAATGTGTACAAATATTTGGTAGCTCGTTATGTAATGTCTGAAATTTTTTAGTGCATAGATTACTACCAACATTTCTTCCTCTATCACTGTATAATTGAATTCAACTCCTTGAAATTTTTTGCTGACAAAGTAAATAGAATTTTCAACAGATCCCTCTTTCTATCCTAAGACCACTCCTATGGCATAATCTGATGCATCAGTGTGGATGTGGAAATGAAGCTCCCAATTGGGTCCCTTGAGTACATGAGCATGAGTCAAAGTTGTCTTCAAGTCAGAAAATGCCTTGTCACAAGCTTTAGTCCACTGAAATTCAACATCTTTAGTGAGAAGGGCATACAATGGTGCTACTACCTTGCTAAAATCCTTGATGAATCATCTATAATATCTTGCATGACCCAAGAAACTTCTAACATCCTTCTATTTTGTAGGTGTGGGTAGATTTGTGATTACCTCAATCTTTGTAGGATCAACTTGGATTCCTTTGTGGGAGATATAGTGGCCAAGAACTACACCTTCTTGCATCATCATGAAGCACTTTTCATTGTTTAAGGACAATTTTTGGTCTTCACATCTTTGTAGGACTCTCATGAGATTCTCCAATGCTTGATTAAAATTAGCACCATAAGTGGTGAATTCGTCCATATAAATCTCCATGCAATCATGAGAAATGTCTATGAATATGATAATGACTGCCCTCTTGAAAGTTGTAGGTGCATTGTACAAGCCAAATGGGAGTACTGAATAGGCATAGGTCCCCCATGGATAGGTAAATGTGGTATTCTCTTGGTCTTCTAGTACAATTTGGATCTGGTTGTAGTCGCTAAATCCATCTAGAAAAGAGAAGTATTGTTTTCCTACAAGTGTGTCCAAAACTTGATCAATAAAGGGTAAAGGAAAGTGATCCTTCTTGGTGGCAACATTAAGTTCCCTATAGTCAACACAAACTTTCCATTTCCCTCCTTTCTTGGGCATAATCACTAATGGAGATACCCACTGACTATCTCAAAATGGGGTAGATAAATCATGCATCTAGTAATTTTTGTAGTTCTCCTTTTACAATTTCTCTTAGTGCAGGGTTAATCCTTCTTTGTGGCTATCTTACTGGAGTACAATCATCTCTGATATAAATTTTGTGGGTACAAATTTTAGGATCCGGTCCATTCATATCATGATAATCCCATGAAAATGCATGCTGATGGGTCCTTAATAGGTTTGCCAATAACAATTGCTTCTCTTCATTCAATTTACTATTAACATTTAGATATTTTCCCTCTGACACCTGGACTTGTGTAGTTAACTCTATCATGGATGCTTCATTAATACATGGTACCTTTAGTTCATACGGAAACAATGTATGGAACATACCTGTTGCTACAGGAAGTCTTTCTATAGGAATAGTGGCTGCAGGAAGAGTGGCTATAGGAAGAACGTCTGGAGGAAGAGTGTCTGTAGGAACAATGGCTGTAGGAAGAGTGGTTGTAGGAAGAGCATGCATAAGTGTCCTAACCAAAGTAGAATATGATGCTTCCTCCACTTCATAATGGTTCTGAATGAGATTAGCCAACACTTCATCCTCATCTTAGAGCTGCATGAAAGAGCTTCTGCCTAACATCATAAGTTACGCCACAAAATTAACTTCCTTGGCCTCTTCACCAACTTGTGGCCATACAAAATCTTCTTCATCATGAGATGGCTAAGTAGGTGGATAAAGAACAAAACTTTTAGTACTCCTTCCATTTGAAATGGTCATGTCACCTAACCAACATCCAATGTATGCATTTGCAATTGCCAACCAAGGCCTTCCAAGAATGATGGGATACCCACCTAGTGTAGCCTTAGGAGAAAGAATCATGAAATATGCTGGGTATTCCCAAGAGTCTAGAACTACTACAAGATCCTCTACTACACCATCAGGCTTAACAGTAGAGCTATCAAAAAGTTGTAGAATAGGAGTAGATCTCATACTTGCAATGTTTAGTTGTTGCAGGATGTCTTTGGTCATTACATTGATTGCTGCCCCTAAATCAATCAGAGAATTCTTCACTTGGATCCCTTTTATGAAAAATGCCACCACAGGACTGCCTGGGTCATTATACTTGGGAATAGTCACTTTTCCCAGCATGATATCAACTAGCTAGCCCACCACATGAATTGTAGTTGGGTCTCTCTTCTTCCTTCCTGGCTTCTTAGGACAAGCTTCCTTGATAGTTTTTCCATAGATTGGAACATCCTTTATGGCCTGAAATAGGGGTATATGAACACATATATGCTTTAGTTGATCTAGGATGTCAAAAGTGGTATCATCTTTTTCCTCTTTCTTCTTGGAAACTTCTAATCTTTGAGGGAATGGTAGTTCTTGTTTAGTCTGCTTGACTTGAACTGGTTCAAGATTTTTAGGTGCATTTGACTGAATGAATTCATTTAGAGGCTCCTCCTCTTCCATAGGAAGCTCAGTGATAATTGGCTTGGAAGGGTCTAGTAGAGTAGTTCCTAAATGCAAATGAATGTCACTTACACTCACAACATATGCAAGGAATTGATTTGAATCAGTAGAGTATGCAGGCTACTGCCGTGGTTTGTTATTTGGATTGGGTGTGGGTTGAGCTGGTAGCTGAGTGGGTTTAGGTGCATTTGAGCTTGGATTAGAAGGTGGAGGAATTATAGCAAGTTGTTGGGGTTGAGAAGGTGGCTGCATGTAGCTGGTTGTCTAGGTAGGCCATTGCTATCCTCCTCTCCATTGATTTTTTTGCTGCCAATTTCCTAGAGGTGGTTGCTAGTGCCCTTGAAATTGCTGCCAATTCCCTTGAGGTTGTTGCCACAAAGGTGGATAACTTTGATGACTGGTCCAAGCATTTGGAGGGTTACCCCAAGGCTATGGTGGATATCTTCCATAACTGGGTGGATATGGGGGCTTCCATTGGTTACTAGATGAATAAAAGCTAAAATATGACCCAACATAGGATAGTGGATCTGGTGGCATACCTTGTCTTGGAGCTCAAGGCTTCCTTTGTGCAACATAGTAGACCTAATCTTCTTCAATTTGAATTGGCTTGAACTTAGGTGGAATCTGCTTGCTTTCAAGGTTAGCTACCATCTTACGTCTACAATCCTTTTGTCTGCAATGAAGGAAATACTCTTACAACATTGTCTCTGCCTCCTCCTACTTCTTCTTGGCCTGGAGTGTATCTAGCTGAGTAGCTAGATTGTTGATAATGTCTCGTTTGAAGTCAGCCAACAAATGAGTGATCTCCATTCTTGAGACTCCATCGGTAGTTGACTTACCCATGGAATATTGATCAACTCTCCCCTTTTTCGAAGCTTCCCTAGAGTAATTCTGGCATATTTTCTTGATATCCTCCCAAGGAACTTGGGAGATATCTCCTCTTTCCATGAGGTCCAAGGCATCAGTGCAACTACCATTGATTCCTCTCAAGAAAAAAAACTTTTGTGAGTCCTCATTAAGTGCACGGTGTGAATATTTTTGCAGGAAAAACATAAACCTTGTAATGTAGTCTTCCAAGCTCTCATCTTCCTTCAGTTGCATCCTGAAAATGTCACCTCCTCTCATGTCACTACCCCTACAATATTCCTTGTATTTCTCAAGGAATTTTGTCTTCATGTCTTCTGAAGTTTCCATAGTATCTCTACCTAGGCTCATGAACCATCTTAATGCATCCTCTTTCAAGGTGGTGGGACATAACTTAAGCCAATGGGCATTAGTAGTATAATCATAACTCCTATTGAGTATGTCAAATTCAAATAAGAAGGTATCAAGAGCTTCTCTCATTAGTCCATAAAACTTGGGGAGTGTTGAGGTAGGAATGTTCTTGATGTTATCAACTTCATTTTGATGGGAAATGGGGAAGGGAAAATATGGTTGGTTTTGTCTCTTCCTATTTGCATCACCCATGCTTGCTTGATGTGGTTCCAAGACAAAGGGGTTCTCAAATGATTTTGATCTTCAGAGGAGACTTCGGAGCTAGTTAGATCAGGATATGCATCAATAAAAGGTGTGGATCTTCTTCCTATTCTTCTAGTACTCAACTAGCTAGAATGGATGAGGATTGTTAGGAAGAAATATCCCATAAGCATCCCTTCTCCTTTTCTATGCATGCAGTATCACTCACTATCAGTCAACTCACACAAAGAATTGGTAAAAAATTAGGGGGGTCATTACTTCCTAAATTAGGATATGCTAAGAACAACTTCTAGAAACACTACAACAAGAAAAACTACCAATGACTCCAAAATACTTTCTAGCTTGACACCATCCTCGACAACAATGTCAAAAATGTTGGCCTCCTATAATGATCTAATAACTAAGCCCTTATAGCCATGATTTAGTGATTGGACATCTAATCTGAATAGCTATTTCAATCATCATGAAGGTGCATTTAACTTGTCAACCTAGGGATGTGAACTTGAAATGGGTCAGCATAGTATGTGCACTAGGGGCTCAAGTAGTCATTACATTATATGGCTAAGAAACACAATATTGAAAGTAAATTGCTAGAAAGAAATGAAGAAAATGTTGATCATCAACCAAAAACTATGCTAAGCTGAAATATAGAACAAGAATGAAAATATGAGCAGCAAACAGGAAACTACTCTGTCTGCCTTAGCTGCAGGAACAGTCACAAAATGAAATTCTAGTGGCTGCAGGAACAGTCGATGCCAGATTTCTAACTAAGTACTAAACAACAAGTAATACTGAACTAATGCTAAACTAAGAAGATATATTACTCACCAAGTGGGCCCCCTTGGATAAGTATCCTCTAAACTAACAAGAACTCAGATGCTCAAACTTAGAACTTTATTTTATTCACTATAAATCATGCATACACAGAGTAATATATTTGTATTGCTAAAATTGGAGAATGAGAGTACAATATCAAATTGTGCAACCTCTGAAGAAGGAGCATCAAATCATTATTTATACTACAGCTAAACAAGGAAGTTAACTCCACAACTAGGAAGACACCATTTAGGGAAAACAGGGGAAAGTGGAGTGATGGAGGTTATGCATGCATGAAATCTAATTAGACATGCAAGTCAAACACATATCCAACACAAAAATAACACCCATGCATGCTCGATCATTAAGGTCCACTACAAGGAAGTTACGTTCAGTTGCATGAAGAATCTTTGTTGTTGACTGCCTTTGACTTGGAGCGATTCCTCAGCTGGACGTTATGGTCCATGCCCAGCTAGTGGTGTCTTCCTGAACTTGGTTTATTAAATCTACATGTCAAGGTTAGTATGCATAATAACTGCACATCTATAACTGCTCTAAGAGACATTCATTAATCACATGCAAAATCAATATAGATAACCCACATATTATGTCAAATATCATTAAAGCTTGTAGAGATAGGATAATATCAAATTTAATGGTTTGAGGGAAACATTATGCCAATACCAACACTTAAGCATTAAATTCCATGACATCTATGAGAAAATAGACTATAGATTATACACAAAACTAGACCAAAAACTAGGCTCATCACCAGGTCATGATAGTGTTTGCTTGTAGCATCTGGTACCAATCTAGTGCCTTGCCTTTGAAAGATGTATCAAACAACCTTAGTGCTATATTTTGGTCTGTAACACCATGTACTAGACATATGTCTACAACATCCTGCAGATGTTTAGATGGTGTTCTTGAGCTATCTCTGGTGAATTTAGGTATAGCTTTTAGGGCAGAGACTAGGATAGTGGCCCAAATGGCAGGTGCTATTAGCGCTACAAGAGAACTTTTTCCATCCCATTCCACATAATTTTTGTTAGCCGTAGGCAACATGGCTAGTGGAAAGGGTGGCGAAAGTGGAATGTTCACTAATTGGGTCATGGGTTGTACTTTCCCTAATGGCGGTACTAATAAACTAGGATTATTCGCTGTTTGGGACCTAGTTACAGGCTAATGGCTCATACACCCTCCTAAAAATTTGTAGAAACCCCTGTTTCCGTTGATTCCAAAAATTGACTGCTTTGATTGTTTTTTCTCATTTTTGCATTTTTTGAAAGAAAATGCTGAATAAATTTATATAAAATAATGCAACATCAGAAATGATAGAATCTATTGAAAATGTTGATGCCAATCTATTTATTAATCTTTTGGAATGATTACAAATGAGATCCAATAACATGCAATTTAAAAATCAACAGTATTTTGATGAAAACCTGATTATTGCAAGAAGCTGAAAGAAAACTCTGTGAACGTTCTGTGATAACTCCTGAATGAAGATATCCCTCTGAATGCAATAGATCAGCTCATATTTCACAGCCTCTGAACTGCAACACTAAAGATGGCTCGTTCTCCAATGCCTGTAGACAACTGAAACCCTTGGCTTCTTTCTCCGGAAGAAGACTTGATCAAAAATTGATTTCATAAACATAATGAGCTCTGTTTTCAATGAAAACCCTTATATCCTCAAGAGGGTCGACTTTTCTCAAAAAAGGCATCATTTAAATAAAATTGAATTTTATCTTTTAATATTTCCAAAGTCTCGAATGCACTTTTAATTATAAATTATAATTAAAAAGTGGCCCCCTTCAATGTTGGTCGAACCCTTCAATAAATCACTTAACTTATAATATTAAATAATATTATAACTTTATATTATAAGCTTCAATAATTAATATTTTAATTTGACAATTAAAATATTAATATCTTTCTCAATTTACGTCTGATTAATGAACCGTCTGAAGCTAGTGAATAAGTGAGTGATCTTGCACATGACCAAACCATACTGCTAAAAATAGCAGGGGTGCTCCGCTGAATGCCAAATACTGCTAAAAATAGCAAGTCAGGCAAAAGACATCCGAATGAGCCCGAACGAAAGCCAACTGGTAAATTCTGACAATCTGAAGCCAAGCCAAGCTCCATCAAGAGACCCTCTAACCATGCATATTAGCCTACGAGGGATAAGAATAGGCTAAATCCACTGAACTCTAATGCTCGCAAAATTGGGGAAATTATAGTCCGCCCTCCCTAAAATTGCTTGTCCTCAAGCAATCTCTATTGCAAAGAAACCCAACTCCCCAAAAGGCCCAAAAGAAGAACTGTAAAGAGTCCCACACATCTCTGACTGTCTCCTGTAGCATCAACAAAAACACAACTGCACAAGCTATCCCTGGATCCCAAACCCATAGTGAAAGTCTGTCGTGTCTGTCATCCTCAGGCTGCCACTGCGCTCTACTGCCTCCAACTTCACCATGTTGTGAGTGGTGAAGTAACCCAATGGGACCGATCCAATACTCAGTGCCAAAACTATCACCACCTAGATCCCAATACAATTTAAATTCACATCCATCTGTCATGCGGAGAAAAGAACTTCTAGAAACATCTGCTACACTGAATCTCTCCCTGTCCTCTGCTAAACCCTCATGAATGTGATAACTGACCAAGCCATCATGCCAACTGACACCGTGGTCATCCTGTAACCATGTACCAATAAGAAAACCTTGTGACATAGAAGTAGCAAACCCAGTTGGATACATATCAACATGATGTAAAACTGACAGCTGTTCCTGCAAGTAATCCCCCACAAACCGCTGAGTCTGGTGCTTGCAGCTGCTAATCCCATCTTCTGAAGATGGTGAATACCCATCCCACAACGGATGGTATAACTCAGGAGCCAAACCACACTGATGGATCATCAAATCCTCCGTGTGTGGACTAAGGGAGAAGTGATGAACACTCCTCATTATGCAATCAAGATAAAATGCTCCCACCTCTGTCAATGGCTGACCATCGTAGTCCTGGGGAGACAAATCAGCATAAGTACAAATCTCCATACTAGATGATGACTCACATATCTCCTGTGATGACAATGGAGTAGTGACGTGATCTGTCACACAACTCTTAGAAAAATCAACTATCTCATCACAAGAGCTCTCATCCAAAACACTCATCCCAGCTGAATTGACTGCACCAATATCTGTGATAGATGTAACCACATCCTCACTACAACTCGTGGACATAAGATTATCATCAATTGCCTCTGTATATAACTGTATTGTATCTGCAGCTGGTGGAAATTTTTCCAAACTCAACTCCATGGTAAGCTCCTCCAACTGTGACTGTGACTCTTGAAGGGCCAACTGAGCACTCTCCAACGAGTCCATAGTCACCTCAAGCTCATGAGTGAACTCATTGACCTGATCCTCTTTTCCCTTCAATGCATCATAACAAATGCAATCCCACTCGAGAAGAAAATCCCTGTTTGCAAGTAGTTTTAGGTAATTTTGTTTCATCACCCCAATTGCTTCTCGAAGTGCATGTATCTCTGCAAGGGAAAAACCACTATCACCATGCTCATCTGTCAAAGGAGTACTCCAACCATAGGTAGCTAACATCTGACGAGCAACATCAAAATGCTCAATGGTTGTGGCAATCATATTGTCATTCACTTTTAGTTGCCCAACCAAATGATGAGAACTTTGTAGCTTATGACTCTCATACAAGTTTTCCGGTTCACCATATGCACTATGATATGAGGCTGATTCGTCATCACTCACTACATGATAAGCAGCATCATGTGTGCTTTCATCCATGCACACCTCAACATCTAAGGTACTGCTGCTATGTACCTCAAAGGATGGCTCAACTGATAAAGTAGAAGCTGCTGATATAACAGTATCTTCACACACTTCCACTCCCGATGTAACTGTATCACCTTTCAACTCACAATCCTGGGATTCCATGTCAACATGTGAACCTTCTAACTTATTTTCTAAAGTCTAATCTGGAAAATCAAACTCACTAGGACATGAATCCTCAACACATAATGCATCGCTAGTACCCAATTCTTGAGTCCCTTCATGTGACAACTCAATAGGATCATTTTGCATATGTGAAATCACTGTTGTCTCATGCTCATGCAAAGTTTCATCATCGCTGTCATGAAAATCAGAAATAGCCTCTACAGTAGAAACTTCTTGAGTCACCTCTTGCAAGGATGATGTAGATAAATCATTAACCAAAGCTGTTCTAGTGTCTTCTTGAATCAAATCAGCATGTCTATCAAATTCATCATATAAATTTCTGCATACCTCATCGGAACTTGAAGACACCACATCATTCTCATGAAGAATTGTATCAATCACATGTGAAGATCCTCTATCCAATTCGTGTGTACACAATTCATGGGCTATAGTGTGATACTCCTTCCTTGCTTGCTCAGTTTTGTGGGCAAGACTCGGGTGCAATTCCATGTAACTCTTGAATGAACAGTTCTTCTTAACACGTTGAGGAAGAGTGTTATATTCCTCGAACATGCTAATCACTACCTCTTCTCTATTTTGTGGTGTTTGACCTTTGCTGGTAGGGATTGAATTGGTTCATTTAGGCTGTCCGAACTCTAAGAGTGCCTGCTCTAATCGCAGCAACTCTCGATTGAACTTGTATTGGGATTGTTCAAGTTCTTTCAATGTTTGTTTATTGCTGACCAATGTTGTCATGAAGCCCATTTTCACTGTTCAAACTGACTTGTGCAACTGCTAATTTTCCCACCAGATGAATGTGATGAAAGTAACCTTCTGACTTTTCACTGTGCAGGGCCTTGCCCGCTCTGTACTAAATTTTCAGTTCCCATGCTTGGACATTTGGTCAAACAATTTGCTTGCAGACCCTTTTCCAGCAGGTTAATGTTCCTGATCTATTTTTCCCTTCAATATAATATTATTGTGGTGGCTTGGATGATGAGGTTGGTGCGATTATCCATTCCATGGCTTTAAGCAACTCCCATCAATAACTCAAGGGTGCAGATATTGCCCTGACCAGCGTACCCCTATTTTTTGTCTTTACTCAGGAATACATTCCAGTTTCATACATATTCAGAATATAATTACTATTCACAAAATTAAGACTTTTGTGCTCGTACACTTGCTGTCATGAACAGATTAGCTGCTCAACAGTATGTATTTCGCTGTACGTTTCACCAGACTCAGATTGATCATAACCAGCAGCTCATGAAAAATTCAGTGTCTGAAATATGCTCAGAAATTACTTTTAGACTTCGGATGACCCAGACTTCCCAAATAAGAGCATATCATAACGTTCCAATTCTTATTCAATATTCTCCCCTATCGAACTTCTTCAACAAGCTGAGAATGTTCTTTCAACCCTCCAATCGCTGTCTTCCAGAATATGAACTGATCCCAAGGGTGATGTGCTCAGCAGTATCAAATATCGAAGGTTGCAAGCAGACGCCTAGGAAAATCCCGACAGCTCCAAATGAATTTTAATATAATTTGCACTAGCAAATACGTCTCTTCTCTTTGTCTTATCTGATGAATTTTGTTTGTCTCTTTCTATTTCCATGTAAACTCCTTGGTTTGTCTCAATGCGGAGAGATACAAATTTAAGATCTTCGATTTCTTAAAAAAAAATCATGTCCTCTGAATTCGAACTCCCATTCTTTCCACCATACGATTCCTTTAAAAGGGAGAGACGGCAGCATAGGGACAGCTCCCGATAGGAGGAGACTAGTGCTTCAGACAAATGCGCTATTTTTTTATAATCGCGTCTCTTTTTTTATGCGCGATTCTCTTTATTCTTTGTCTGTGGCTTCATAAAATATGCATTCAACCTATATGATTCACCTTGAATGATTCGGCGCTGGAAACTGAAGTCTACTGGCATACGTCTCTTGAGGCTCTAAATAAGCCCGACAATCCTTCGTTTTGTCTCTTCTTGAACCGCTGCTTTTATTCCACAATTTTTTGTATGCCATTCCCTCAATATTCGACACTTTAGAATACTCGAGTCCTTTTGTATTCCATTTTTTTTCCCTCTGTCTCTGCAGATGTGTCAGTATTTTGTCTTATTGTCTCAAGACAACTTTGCTAATGCAGTAATCGGGCTCCAAAAATGCTTTTCTGATATTTAAAATAATCGACTCATTCTGCAAATAGAATCGATTTTCCAAAACTATATGCAAATCCCTGATAAAGCCTTCTGAAAATATTCTTCGAATATCAACATGCAAATACAATTTCCTCCCAGATTTGGCCAAAGGCCATTAAATTTGATAACTTCCAATTTTTTAATTATAAAACCCTAAACATCTAAAAATTTCTTTTTTGGAAACCGACACAGGATGGCAGGATTCAGGCTCTGATACCACTGTAGAAACCCCTATTTCCGCTGATTCCGAAAACTGACTGCTTTGATTGTTTTTTCTCGTTTTTGCGTTTTTTGAAAGAAAATGCTGAATAAATTTATATAAAATAATGCAACATCAGAAATGATAGAATCTATTGAAAATGCTGATGCCAGTCTATTTATTAGTCTTTTGGAATGATTACAAATGAGATCCAATAACATGCAATTTAAAAAGCAACAGTATTTTGATGAAAACCTGATTATTGCAGCAAGCTGAAAGAAAACTCTGTGAACGTTCTGTGATAACTCCTGAATGAAGATATCCCTCTGAATGCAATAGATCAGCTGATATTTCATAGCCTTTGAACTGCAACATTGAAGATGGCTCATTCTCCAATGCCTGTAGACAACTAAAACCCTTGGCTTCATTCTCCGGAAGAAGACTTGATCAAAAATTGATTTCATAAACATAATGAGCTCTATTTTCAATGAAAACCCTTATATCCTCAAGAGGGTCGACTTTTCTCAAAAAGGCATCATTTAAATAAAATTGAATTTTATCTTTTAATATTTCCAAAGTCTCGAAGGCACTTTTAATTATAAATTATAATTAAAAAGTGGCCCCCTTCAATGTTGGTCGAACCCTTCAATAAATCACTTAAGTTATAATATTAAATAATATTATAACTTTATATTATAAGCTTCAATAATTAATATTTTAATTTGACAATTAAAATATTAATATCTTTCTCAATTTACGTCCGATTAACAAACCGTCTGAAGCTGGTGAATAAGTGAGTGATCTTGCACATGACCAAACCATACTGCTAAAAATAGCAGGGGTGCTCCGCTGAATGCCAAATACTGCTAAAAATAGCAAGTCAGGCAAAAGACATCCGAATGAGCCCGAACGAAAGCCAACTGGTAAATTCTGACAATCCGAAGCCAAGCCAAGCTCCATCAAGAGACCCTCTAACCATGCATATTAGCCTACGAGGGCTAAGAATAGGCTAAATCCACCGAACTCTGATGCTCGCAAAATTGGGGACATTACAAAATTAGGTTCATTTAAGCTCTTTCCCACCGGGTGTGCCAGGAAAAAGAAAAATTGTTGATGCCAAAAATTGGAAAGGTAACAACCCTTTGTGGGAAACTCAGTTTATGGGGGACCTATTGTGCTAAACTGAGTAACCTCCAGATTTTTAAAGAAGCCGACTTCTTCTATAATTGGTTTTTTGGAATGGGAAAATGAAGCATATATAAAAGTAAAAGATATAACTAAGGCAATGCACCAGAATTCAGATAAAAGGCATGATAAATCTATCTTTTGGATACAATCTAAGGGCCTGTTTAGCAATTTACTATGTCCTAGAATGACAGAAATTAGAGATTGAAGAATGAAGAACACATTTAATGACAAAATAATTTTCACACCCATTCATTGAAAAGAGGAGTCAAAAGACATGATCTAAACCAACAAACTTGCATTCAAATTATATAAGTTCTAGAAATGAACCATTCAAACAATAATGACACAATATAAATTTAATCAAATAGCTTTTAAGAAAGATAGAAAGGCCAAACAATGGCATAGTTTGTGAGTCTTTCTACAATAATCTAATAACAATAAAAGGCTTGGTGTCTCTAAAATTCTATATTTATGCAATTCTCAAACTCTTGGAACTCGTGGAACTTAGAACTTGTAAAAAAAACTCCTCTTTAGAAATAAAGAGTAGTATATATAGTGAGCATTCCCACCACTTGGAACCAGTAACTAAAAAGATTTGGAATTCTGAACAATGATGTAGCAGCAATGATTCCCCGAGTCATTGTAACAGAAAAAGATTCGTGTACATGGCATGTGGTTGCTCCCCATCTAGGTGCATCCCCTGCGAATGATGGCAGTGGTCCTGACATAGTCTCGCGCAAACAAGTATCGCCACCCAGTATAGGTAGTTAGAACACACAAAATTATATCAGTATTTGGTAGGGTTATTATTTTAGTAAGTTTGCGTTTATGCACAGTTGGACACAAAATATTACTCAAACCTCTAGAATGGTAAATTGAAGTCAATGGAGAAGAAATCACTTCAATACCATTTGTCATTTGAGAGATATTGAAATTTTATTTTTTTGAAAATCCTAGTAAAATCTTCAGGGTCAATTTTGAGGCACTTAGAGGCTCTGGATGGGCCTAAAAATTGGTAGAAAATGAAATTAGTTGGCCTTTAGGCCCTACTTTTTGGCACAATATTTTTGAGACCTTTCTGAAAAGGTATTATAATAGAAAATCTGATGGTCGAATCAAAAGTTATGACCTAGCGAAGTTGTAATACCAAAATTAATAAAATTTCAAAATATCTTCTTGAGGAAGTTACACTTTCTAGAAGATTCTAGGGTGGTTACACTTTCAAAAAGATTCTAGGGTGATTACACCTTCCAAATAAAGGATGTAAAGGGGGACTACAAAGGGGAGGCGAGAGTAGCATAGATGGTGGTTCTAATTTGCAGATTTGCAAATTTATGTAATCAGAAAGCCCATGCGATGGAAAATATAATGTTGTAATTTCATTTTCATTTTAGCGATAATAGAAAAAATATTTTCTTTCCTTCTTACATTTTGTTTGTGTTATTATCTGTTATTTTTGTGAGTTTTAGATTGTAAAGGGAGTACCCTTGATCAGGAGGTGATATCCATTTTACTTAGAATCGTCATTTTATTCACGCAA
Organism: Sequoia sempervirens; assembly: GCA_007258455.2. NCBI lineage: Eukaryota > Viridiplantae > Streptophyta > Pinopsida > Cupressales > Cupressaceae > Sequoia > Sequoia sempervirens. Next base: position 54,271,406 of record VDFB02179234.1, read on the forward strand.
CATATTAGTGTTAGCATTGCTTGGTATTCTTCCATTTCAATACTTCCTTTATCACATTTTCTCTATTGTGGCTATATTCTTGGCTATTCGTGGGGGTGGGAACATCCAAACGGGGGTTTGACTACGGAAACCTCGAAACATCTCCAACATTTTTCCCCGTTCCATTGTGTGTATGTTTCACATTCGTGTGGAGCTTGCAGGAGGATGGACCAATCATAAGTTTGGTTTCTACCACCTTTGTCATTATCAAATTCCACCTTCTTAAGGTAAATTATTATTATTTTCATTTCAGTAGTTTAGCTCTTTATGTTTTTTTGTCATTGCATAAAATCATATTTATCAAGTTAATTAGTTAATTCCCTATTTGTCTTAACTGCACTTCATACTCTTTGTCTATATGGATTCCAATGCCTAATTGGGACGCTAGTGTGCCATGCTATCATCCGTATTCTACATTGGAGTCCTCTAGTAGAGAGCTACCTAGGTTACAATCCAAACTTGAGAATTTTCTTACCTAGTTTCCTAAACTCTCGGGTTGATAAAAGGATAGTGATAGATCAGCTGTCCTTCCTTTTAACCCTCTTGGAACATTATACTTACCTTAAACAATCCTTAGCATGAGCTAGATCAGGGAAGCTGATTGTTCTAGACCCCCCCGTGACCTGGGGTCCTGAGCAGTCGGTCCCCCTCCTCTACAAGAACAAAGAGCTTGTCCTTTATTTGTTGATGTAGAATCCAAACCAACATGGCCTTTATCCTTTTTAGACTGTTTTGAAGAAGAAGTTGAATTAGACATTTTGGAAGGTAGATCAATCTAATTCTTTTTGAGAATATGTTTCAATTCATCAATATCCTCCTTATAACAAGAATATTCATCATGTACAAGATTCTTGCAATATGAACAAGTAGACTTCTCCTTCTTAGATGATTTCTCTTTTGAAGAGAATTTATTTTTTGTTTGATCTGAACATGGATTATTCTTTTCTTCTTTTATTTCTTATCTAATTATTTCACCTGACTAGCCAACAATGTCAGAGATTTAGATGACTTTATGAGACCCATCGATATAGGCTTTTGTTGTTCATGTATTAAAAACTCAGAAAATGATGCAAATGAAGGTGTAGTATATGCAAACCCCATAGTCAACCTATGAGTATGAAATCTAGAAAAAAATGTGATAGGCCAATACTGGGGTAAAGAATAAGAAATATTTCAGCTTGGTCTAAGTGTCAATCCGGGGATCGTAAGCTTGCGAGAGGTGTTGCAGAAGTATACCTAAGGGAGGAAAGCAGTGAATTCAGTGGGGATGAATGCAACTAGAACACACATAAATTTCCTAATTGAAAATTTGGTTTAACTTTTCTATTCTTCCTTTTTGACAGGAACTCGCCAAGAACTGTAACATGAACTGCCTTAAAAACAACAACAATTTGTGATAGTAACAAAAACAATTTACAATAGAAAATAAAACACACTTTTTTAAATTAAAAATACTGAAATCAGACTTTAATGAATATTACATGACAAAATATTTTATCAAACCGAAGTATAATAAAGATGTTGGAATTTAAATCACATAACTATTAAAGTTTGAAAGCTATTGAAATTAAATCAAACGAAAAATAAATAAATGTCACCGCGCTTCACTAGGGAGTGGGCCCTTGCTCCGTGGTTTGCAGGTGAGATGGGATGAGAGTCGAGAGTCTTTCTACGTTGTTGTGATCAAAAGAATCATTTTATTTTATTAGAAATGATACAATAATCTGCATATAATATCCCCCTTACAATGTGCTAATTCACCCCGCTTTATAGCTATTACATTTCCTTATAAGGCGTGAAACAAACTTACAAGCTATTTACTATTCACACCCTTCATCTTATTTCTATGCGTAAATTTGCTGCATTATTTTTTTAATATTATGCATATGATTTTCTACACCACCAATTATATTTTTTTGCCAACCTATTTTTTGCACTTGCTCCTATTCTATTGTCATCTTTTATGGCAATATTTATGGCTTGTGGGTTGGAATAAAACCAACCATAAAAATAGGAGTTTGTTGTGCCATAAAAATAGGATTTTGTTGTGCCATAAAAATAGCTATTTGTTTTTCCTTTATTCATCATAATTTTATTAGTTACAACATCAAATAATATATGTTATTTCATACCATATGAGTAGCACAATAAATAATCATTTAAAATAAAATTAATTGCTGAAATTATTTTCTGTTGTGTAGATGACAGGGGGTTCCTACGAAGAACATGACAGGAAGTCTGTATGCTGATGATAGAAAACCTGCATGCTACAAGATATATTTTTCAAGGATTCAAATCATACATAATGCTTATTAGTAAATACAATCAATAATTTATTTCCATATTTTATCTAAAACTATATTAAATACCACTTATTTATATTTAATCATATGCAACATAAAATGGTAAAATGGTATGACATGGAATGGAAATGGAATGTGGGAATGGGTATGAAGGTGTATGAAATAGGCTAAAATGTGGCATAAAATGAGACATAATTGACTCTCATCATTCCCCCCAACTTAACATATTGCACGTCCTTGTGCAATCTTTATTTCTGAGAGGGTAGCCTTGGGAGTGTGACTTTGGATTTCCTCTTCACCCAACTATTATAGCTCATTCACAATTAGAGTTCCCTTAAATTTTCCTATAGCTCTTTTTCATATCAATTGTCATGGATTTTATTTTGTTTTCCAATTTCCTTTTCATCATATCTCTTTAATTTTTATTTATTTTCATCATTTTTCTTTTATTTTTCATCATTTTTTCTCTTTTATTTTTTTTCTGTTTGCATTTTTTCCATAGCATTATTTATTGGGAATGCTATATATAAGAGGTATCACAAGATAAAAAAATATCTCCATATTTATGAGATATGTGAAATGGGTGAAATAGTAAGCAATATGAATGATTATGAAGGGTGAAAATAATGGATACAATGATAGGATAATGGATACTATGGTGAGGTAATTAAGGTGAAAGAAAATAATGGGAAAAATGATAGGGAATAAGGATGAGGAACCTCCCCCAACTTAAAGGGTTGACCATCCTTGGGAAACAAGGATATGATGGGTAGGAATGTTGCATGATATGATTAATATACTAAGAAATATTAATAAAGTTAAAAGATAAACTAATGAAAAATAAAATTGATTGTTTTACAACTTGCATGCAAATTAATGCCAAGATTGGTAGCCAATGTAGCTCTGCAACTCTGAATCCCCAACACGTACTATTTCACATGAAAGGGAACCTTCACAATGAAGCACTATGAAGCATATTGATGGTAGTTGAATCTATCTTTACGTTTGCTAACACCTCAATTGAATGTGTAACTTTGTGCTATAGGGGATCAAAGTTATGTTGACCATGACAAATGAGAGCACATCTACACAAGTGAGCAACAAGAGGTGCGAGAGGCACTTAGACAACCATTGAAGCAATAGAGTATACCTACAAACTGATTAGCCCATAAATTATTGCATTTTTTCTTTTTTTCCCTTTTTTTTTTCTTCCTTTTTTTCATTTTTGATAATGACAAGTGACTGCTAGCAAGCTAGTTTTCAATCACTTACCACTTAGTGGTGTTGTGAAAACAATTTTCACCACTAATAATTTTATTCAACTACAATTTACCAGAAACTAATTTTCAAATTGTAGTTTTCTAACAACGCCCGAAGGTTTTCATTCTTAGAATTTATTGCTTTTTTCATTTTTTTCATTTTAAAAAAAAAATTCAACTTTTTTTAGATATTCTGCATATAACGACCAAAGAGAAGGAACCCCTTATATGGATGTTGATGTGACACCATCAAAAACCTAAGTTCCTTCTATGACCCCACAAAAATTCACTGCTAAAACTGGGTTGTATGTAGAACTTGAAATGATGACCAAAAAGAAAGATACCTCCATCAAGATTGACCATGCATAGTTCATAGCACAATTTCTACAAACAATCTTGATCCATTTAGCTCATGCCACCATATCTAAAATCTGATTGTAGAAATTTTGAAATACATTCCCAATCACTTGGTTGAAGGAATTACTGACAATGATTGTAATCTTTGAAATACACATTGTTCTATGATGACCAACTTGAAACAAATCATATTAACGTATCATGAATCTATGATGTCCTTTCCTTTTAAGCATGGAAAATATCCATAACTGTTCCTAAAGCTGTATGAAAATCTAGAGTGTAAATAATACAAATTCCTTACCGAAGACAAGGTTGCATAGTGAAATACCAATTGTAGTCTCTCAACTTGTCAAATGTGTCTAAACAACTTTAGGTAAGGGGATACTCCTCTCTATGATGGAGTGTGATGATCTACATTAGAATGTGTTCAAGTTGTATGCACATGTCTTCAAGTGGTCTTTGGATCTATGGCTTGTGAAGAATTAGCCAAGAACATAATATCATGTTTCTCATACACCAAGTTGCATACTATCCTCCACATGATCCAACATTAAAGTTGATATCGAAGAGGACTTGTGTCCATGAATGTTGAACACCCCACCCAATAATCCTCTTGTGATCTCCAATAGTGAAGCACAAAGGAAACTTGAGGTGTTCCATATAGCTAGCAAAGCCAACAAAGTGTGTTATTCAATGCTCATGTAGAGAAGCATCATCAACTGGTATTGGTGTAAAAAGTGTTGGATAACCATGACAACCTCTAACCATATTCTCATGACCAAGCATATCAAGCATAGTAATGCAATATTATCCATTTAATAACTCCACCATTATAATTGATGTATTTATTAGAAAATGAATGGTAAAGTTATTTAAATGAATAAATACTTGATAATAATAAAATGGATGAATTTCAATGAATGATTGTATAGAAACAAGATAAATTTAATTCCAATTAACACAAAAATGCATACCTTGATTTGGTCCAAATCTCACACACGTGGTTTTATTATAAGCACCAAAGAAACAATCAATGAAGGTATTATTGGAAATCAACCAAGAATTTCAAAAATTCACAGGATTCCCCCCCCCCCCCTCCGCAAACTTAGCTTCATACTACAAAGGCATGAGATCATTAAGATAGTCCAAATAATGAATAAAGACAGTGACATAGTTAAGAATACCTTGAACCTTGTTCAATGAACAATCAACCAAAGAGTTCCAAAATTCAATGGATTTTCCCCCAACTTAATTTCACAGTATAAAACCATGAGGTTATTAGGATAATATAAAGATTTAATATCTTAGAGATTTAATGAATGATCATCTATTTATAGCATGTTTTATGTGGTCATTAATGCATTCAAACCTTTCTAGTTCTTCTTAACCATAAAATCAATTATTGGACCTAGATCAATAAGTCTGTGAGGAACAAACAACTTTACCATAAGACTCCAAAGATCTAGATGTTTGAGTATAAAAATATTTACAAATAGATCTTGTAGGATGTCATTATGTATCTCACACAACTCTTGAATCATCAAGGCATATAGTTGACCATTGCTTATTGCATGATTAATTTCAGCACACATATTTATCATTTCAATGATAAAATTAGAATCACATTCAATTGTTGCCTTATGTGTGTGAGTTAATTCTAAAAGTTGCAATTCATTAAATAGATAAGAAGAACTAAATTGATTATCTTTTAGTTGATCATATTGTTCTTCTAATTCATTTAAACCAGAATCGCATCCTTTAGTTGTATTAATAAAGTGCAATTGTGTTTCACCAATTTCAAGTACATTAATGGATTGTAAAGGGAGCATTGAAATCTCATTATTATATGCAATTTAAACCACCTTATTAAATAATAGTAATTTATTAGGAATTGTAATTTTCCTTGGTGGATATGTTGGTGTGGATGGTGGGTGATATGAATGGGATAATGAAAATGGTAAAAGTTGTGTGGTATATAGAGTATATGGTGAAGATGGTAATATATAAGACAAATATGGTGGAGATGGTAATATATAGGATGGGTATGGTTGTTGTGAGCATTCATTATGCCATTCTTGGTAGTATGGTGATTTGTTTCATTCACCACAAATACTAGATAGGTGTGGGAGTAAATGGTTACTCCCCAACACCCCTAAGAATAGTTGCTAGACCAAAACCACTTCCACAATAAAGAGAATGGCAAGAATGCTTGCTTCACAATGCAAGATTGATTAATGGTTGAATATGAACGAATTGATATGAAAATGTACATGAGATGCCTTTCTTATAAAGGAAAAGTTGAGATATAGGATTAGACAAGATCATGACAAGTGTCTTAATCCTATGACATGAGACAACTAACTACCTAGGAATCATGCAATATAGCTAGATAAGATAAGTTCTAGAAAAGCCAACTAAGACTTCTAGAAAGAATCTTATATCCTAAGTAAACTTAACCATGTGAATATGTCCCCTAACTACCTAGTGAATGAATAAGCTAGGTACAAGACATATATTCACCATGTCCTCTTGAACAACTTGGCATGTGCACTTATCTTCTCCCTTGCAACAATAAAAACAACCAATGGTCAAATCATCATTTTCAAAATTCCATTGTCCTAAAAATTCATCAATTATTTGTTCTTGCTCAACTATGGGAATAACATTTGTAGATGTTTGTGACAATGGTATTGGAAGATCAAGCTCATCTAAGTTGTATTCATTGGGTAGAGGGGGTATAAAAATATCACTTTGTGTCAACACAATTCCCTCACCAATTGCTTCTTTTATTTTTAAATTTGAAAGTAGGTTTCTCGGGGTGGCAGCCCCCAGTGGGGTCAAGGGGCAACATTTTTCCTTGAAAAGTGATGTGTTTGAATTGCCTTGAAAATGCAACATTTTTATGATTTTTATGTTGTTTCTTTAAAATTACTTCCTTCCTATCAATTAACTCACAACAATTTGTGTGAATATATAAATGGTTTTAATTTCTAAAACCTACATACAAATTCTAACAATGCATCTATATGATTTAAACAACACAAATTAGGACTAATCACCGGGCAAGGCTAGCAGTTGCACGAGCTTTCATCCTAAGGCACTGGTCCTAACTTAACTCACTAGATTTTCTAGCCTTTAACACCTCTCCTCAGAAATGATGCCAAAATGATAGGCCAAAATTGGGGTAAAGAATAAGAAATATTTCAGCTTGGTCTAAGTGTCAATCCAAGGATCGTAAGCTTGTGAGAGGTGTTGCAGAAGTATACCTAAGGGAGGAAAGTAGTGGATTAAGTGGGGATGAATGCAACTAGAACACACATAAATTTCCTAAATGAAAATCTGGTTTAACTTTTCTATTCTACCTTTCTAACATGAACTCGCTAAGAATTGACAGGAACTGCTGTAAAAAAATAACAATCTATGATAGTAACAACAACAATTTATAGCCGATATTGGCATGGTGTGATGGTTTATAGGTGGAACTATTGTTCTTTCCACCAAGGTTCAAATCCCATTGGGGTGGTATTGTTGAATGGTTGTATTTCGGTTCATAGCTCCAGTCAAAAGTGTTTACCCCTTGAATTAAAAAAAGAAAAACAACAATTTATAGTAGAAAATAAAACACACTTTTCTAAATTAAAAATACTGAAATCAAACTTTAATGAAATATTACATGAAAAAATATTTTATCAAACTGATGTATAATAAAGATGTTGGAATTTAAATCACACAACTATTAAATTTTGAAAGCTATTGAAATTAAATCAAACGGAAAATAAATAACACACACAAATATTAATAATAAAAATAAATAAATGTCGTCGTGCTTCACCACGGATTGGGCCCTTGCTCTATGGTTTGTAGGTGAGATGGGACAAGAGCCTTTCTATGCTGTTGTGATTAGAAGAATCATTTTATTTTATCAAAAATGATACAATAATCTGCATATAATATCCCCCTTACAACATGCTAATTCACCCCCCTTTATAGCTATTACATTGCCTTATAAGGCATGAAACAAACTTACAAGCTATTTACTATTCATGCCCTTCCTCTTATTTCTACGTGTAGATTTGTTGCATTATTTTTGTAATATTATGCATATGATTTTCCACACCACCAATTATATTTTTTTTCCGACCTATTTTGTTGCACTTGCTCCTATTCTCTTGTCATCTTTTATGGAACTATTTATGGCTTATGGGTTGGAATAAAACCAACCATAAAAATAGGAGTTTGTTGTGCCATAAAATAAGCTATTTTTTTTTCCTCCGTTCATCATAATTTTATTAGTTACAACATCAAATAATATATGCTTTTTTGTGCCATATGAGTAGCACAATAAATAATCATTTAAAATAAAATTAATTGCTGAAATTATTTTTTGCTATATAGGTGATAGGAGGTTCCTGTGAAGAACGTGACAGGAAGTCTGTATGTTGATGATATGAAGTTTGTATGCTAATGATAGGAAATCTGCATGATGCAAGATATATTTTCCATGGATTGAAATCATAATGCTTATTAGTAAATACAATCAATAATTAATTTCCATATTTTATCCAAACTATATTAAATACCACATATATATATTTAATCATATGCAACATAAAATGGTAATATGGTATGATATGGAATGGAAATGGAATGTGGGAATGGGTATGAAAGCATATGAAATAGGCTAAAATGTGGCATAAAATGGGACATAATTGGCTCTCATAAAAAAGTAGCGTAATCAGGATCAATTTTGTTCAATGTATTATAAACCAACTGAATGTCCTTATTAATTCCACATGATTTACATTTCTTTCTTAGATCATTAACCTTAATGATGCAGTATTGGATGTTATAAAAGTTCATAGGATCAAGGCTCATTAGTTCATTATCAATTTTATAGGCTCTTACTTCATCTGTAGTACCATTCAATGTTTTCAATTTTTCCAAGCTTCATGAGAATTCTTACATGATTAAATCCGAAATAATGAATTTTGAGAAACTAGCCTACAAAGACATCTAAGAGCTTTAGTATGTTCAATCATCCACTTTATCTTTTTATCTATATTTGTAGGTTTAGGTACCTTATTTTAAACATATAGAGAGTGTCCTTGAGTCATCAGTGCACTCCATGCATGTTGATGCCAATTTGAATAGTTGTATGATGTTAACAAAGGAACCTTAGAATGATCCATGGAAAGAAGAGAACAATAAAATAGATCATAAGAATGCACCAAGAGACCCCCCAAATTACTCAATCAAAACTCCTCTAACAATATATGATTTGTCACTTTAGATTTAGTACATTTACAGTTGCTAGATGCCAAAAACAACAAACTAGGCTTGATCTAAGTGCTTATAGATGCCAAAATTGGCCACAGGCTCAAAGTGAAAATTTTACATAAAATGAGATCAATCTGATCACACCACTACAAGGTACACAAAAAACATGCACTTTCAAAAATAATTTCACTCAAAAATGTTATCGTAGGAGCAAGAACAAAGCTCTGAAAGTTCCCAAAATTAGAACGACTTAGCAACTCCTATGAGAATCTTCAATTTCTAGGAAAACCAACCTCCAAAATCAAAAATTGATTGCATCACTATTTAGAGCATGAAATTTTACCCCAAATAAAAAATTGCTAAAAAAATAGAGGTTGGATGACTGAGTTATGGGGATTCAAAGTTGGATTGCAAAATAAAAGTTGCAATCGTGGCGGGCCAAAATTTTCCAAGGCGCTGACATGGCATTGACATCAACCATCAATGGGGTTAAATTTGATGGCCAAATGACCATCCCATTAGAATATTCTCTCCTCTCACCGATATACATCTCTTCTAGAATATTCCCTGAAAAATGCTAGAATATGCTCTATGAATATTCTCACATTGTCAATGGAATATTTTCGTCATAATATTTGAATCTCTAAATGCTTGATTTTTTGTAATGCCCACTAGTTTTTTGAAACTACTACTAGTTTTTAAGGCTAGCTAAGAAATGTGGGGTCACGACTAGGGCCGTGTGGCAGCCTACAAGACTCGTAGTACCCTACAGAGGGTATGAGGTACCCTATCGCGGGTACTAATAGGTTTGTGGACTTTGTCCATAGACTTTTGATTTGATTTTTATTTTAATATAATTTTTTCCTAAAATTTTTCAATGTATATATATTTTTTGAAATTTTTGATTTTTTTTTTTTATCAAATTGTACTCAATGCAATAATGGGGACCTAGGGGGCCGTATGATTCCTTGAACAATTTTTTTTTCCTCAGAAGCTCCCAACTCATAATATAGGAAAATTTTATGTCAAAATTTGTTTCCTTGGTCTCTTGAACATGATGGCAATGTCCTTTTTGACTCAAAATTCTCCGAAGTGGTAACTACCTCCTCGAAACCACCTTCAATCTTCAAACCCTTGTAGATTTGGCCTCCAATGTTTAATTGAGACAAAAAAAAAAGGTAGATATGAATTTCTTGGGCACTCTGGATGCAATGGTGAGCTCAAATCTAATGCAACAAGATCCTGAAATTCACCTACAATACAAAGTCAAAAAGAAGAACCCCCCAAAAAAATTGGTATTTTTATTGAGTTTTTTGATTCTCTAGATCATCATACGATGCAAGAGAAGAGCATAATCAAATTTTCAAGATTCATTAAGATCTCTAAACAAATACTATCCAAAGGAACCCAAGCCACTTTGATACCATGTTAGATTTGGCTATGGAGATACCCAAGCTCTAGAGGCCAAATGGAAAACACACATAGATCAATATGCAATGCTCAAGATTGCAATGGAATTGATTATCCAAGAATTCCTCTCAATATACAATGCATGAGAACCCCTTAGTGACATAGCCAAGGTGAGACATAGGATTAGACAAGATCATGACAAGTATCTTAATCTTATGATATGAGACAACTTATCATAACTACCTAGGAAAAGATAAAATCTAGACATGACAACTAAGTCTTCTAGAAAGAATCTTAGAACCTAAGTAAAATGAACATGTGAATATGTCCCCTGTTAGAGCAAAAAATTCCTCTTCAGTATCCATCGGCCTTCATTTTCCATCCACATTTAACCTACATAAAAATACCCATTTCCTTTACTTTTACATTGTATTTGACATGAAATGCAACAATTTGTGCGACAAGATCCATAAAAAAATCAATATTCCCCTTGTATATATCCATTCATCCTTCTAGATAGTCACTAATAAAACAATTTATGGAACTAGAACACCCCCCTTGGTTTTCATTTCATTTCCATCATGATCCCCACTGCCCCTCAAAGTTTCACTATATTTGGCATAATATATAGAATTTTCCCTAATGTATATAGCTCTCGGCCATACCTTTACAAATAAAACAAAGTCTCCAAAGCATTTTCTTAAGTAATTCTCCTTCTATAAATGTTTCCTCAACAATATAAGACATATCGGCATGAAAATGCCACATTGGGGGAACTCTCATCATAGTCTCCCTGATGAACTGATGGAGACAAACCATGGAACACACATTATCAACAAAACAACCTTATATCGGGTAGAATTATATTATTGTCTCCCTGATGGACCGACATAAATAATTAAGGTAGAATCATTGGGGCAAGTATTACATATCAGTAGAACATGCTTCACTGTCTCCCCAATAGCCCGAGCAAGACATATCAGAGATACTAAAGTGTATTGGGGAGAAATAACATTGTGTCCCACTAATGAACCGATACAGGACATAACAAAGGAATTTTTACAAGTGTGCAGTAGCTAGTAGTATCGGGGAGATAAAATGCTATCCGACTGACAAGAAATCTAGTTCCCCTGAGACAAAAATAAAAAAATAAAAAAGGGAGTATCGAAATGAATGAGGACTATCAACAAGACATAAACAAAGGTCTCCCTGACAAACCAATGATACATGAAAGGAAGGATGATATCATAAACGATTAAATATGAACTAAGGAGTGGGATCGCTGTAACTAAAATGTATCGGTGAAAATTTTTCTGGTGTCCCACCGATGCCTTGAAGGAAAACCAAAGACACAAAGTTCATTGAGGGAAAAGGTGGGTATCAACATAAATAAAATCATAGTCCCACCAATGCAGCGATAATGATTGTTTTCGACTGATGTGACAACCTAAGATATCATAGAGATATTCAAAATTAAATGATTCACTGATGACACGAAAGAGAGCAAGTGTGCCATTAATGACCTAAAGCTAAGTAATATATACCTCAAAATGATTTCATTTTTTTCATCAAAAAAATTGAGGAGCTACAGAAAGAAGGAGTGGAGTGAAAGAGCTTAAGGTATCCCATTGTTGCATAGTTGAAAGTCAAGGAAGCAAGTGTGACACAAGTAAGTATACAAAACCCAACTAAGAAGTTTCTTTGAAGAATTGTAAAGACAAGTAGGGTTTATTGAATGATGGAAGGAGGTTTAGGGACACCAAAAGCCAAAAAACAAAAAATAGAAGTTAAGATTTTAAATTAGGATTTGATAGACTAGTATCCAGGGCCAGGACCAAGATCCAAGAGGAGTGCACAATTAAATCCTTCCATGGACAAGTTATGGGATAAACACAAAGGTTTAGGGGATGTATGGATACCACAGAGAGGATATGAGCTATTTATGTATCACTATAGAAAAAAATATAGGTTCCAACCTGTCTATAATCCATGGAAGATGAAATTGGGGAAGGTCTTTGTGCCTAATGTGTTCATCAAAGTAGAATTGGTTAAGGAACTAGCTAACAAATATGATCCCAAGCAATGCGCAATTTAGCTACATGATGGGTCTAAGATTATTATCATTTCTAAAGACTTTATTTCCATTGTCTTCAATTTAGATTGCATCTTGAATGTGCCATTCACAGTGAAAGACCTCATAAAAAAATACCATCACATGGATACTAGCTATAAACGATGGAAGTTTCCCTTACACAAGCTCCGAGAGGAGGGAAATCAACTTAATAAATTCTCTCATAATGAACACCCTCCCTTTCATGAAGAGATATTTGAGAAATATTTTCAATATACATATCACACTACAGGGAAAGTATTGGGAGTGGAAGCCCCGAATCTCATGTCAATATCCCCAATGGTCTTGACACCAAATGTGCAGAGCTGAGATGCATGATCATTTGATTATGCTGTCTATTTATCCAATAATTTAAACCAAGGATTGGAAATAATTAAAAACAATAGTGAATGTATCAATTTCAAACACTATTCTCTACTCATGCACTTACTCTTGTATGAAGGGCAAGCTAGAGGGTTTTGGGGAGAAGAATTGAGGATAAGAGATATGGACGAGGATGGAAACTTTAAACCAATCCAGATGTGGACATCAATATGGGAAAATAGATATGGGAGATCCCATTATCTATACTTTGAGGAATATTTTATTAAACCCTTGGTAAAACTATTGGGGCATTCATGTGATTATAATTTGTCTCCTAAAGTATAAAGGTTTCTTAGACCTAAGGAGAAAGATCCCAGAAAGAAGGTGAATCATAATTGGGGGGATTGGTATACATATTTTGACTGCACTATGATTAGAGAATATGGGTTCGAAGGAGCCCCACACTTGTTATCAAAGACAATTCCAAATAGAGTGGCCCATTTAGAAATTGTAAGACAATTGACCAAATCAGATGCCAATCATCTTAAGGGGTACAATAAGTAGTCAATTATGCCAAGTACTCTATGCTTTGGATATTTTACAATTGTTTCTAGTGAAGGATATGAAGAAATTTATAGGAAATTGGCTCATTATAACTTGCCATTGGGAGATGAAAGAAAGTATTTTGATCCAAAAAACTTTATAAATAGAGAAAAACTGTCACACACATTGTCTGGGTATGAACATCAATTCTCTATGGATAATGTAGTAAGGAATTGTGATGAAGTTGTAACATCACAAAGGATGGCCAAATACAACAAGGTTATGTTAGCCGAGGCTTGGAAGAGGGAAAATAACTATTCATACACAAAAGTATTCAATCATGTACAAGATCCTTTAGAAAGGGGTGAACAATTAATCAAGCATGAGGAAGAACTAACTAGAGATGTGCCTCTTATGGTCTTTGAGAAAAGTGTGGCAACTTGTTCTAGAATGCAAGCTGAGGATATGGAACCCCTCAGCTACATACCCTCACAACCCACTCCAAAAGTTAGTTTCTCTATTGATACTACCATTAGTGAAGAAGGGGATGAAGAAGAAAATGAAGTTGAGTAGATAAGTGCACCTATTGTTACACAATATGAGCCAATCAATGAACAAAGCATTGTCAAATTTGAAGCATCAAATGAACTCTCAGATGATGTGAGAGTCAGGGTTGGATAAGAGTTTGTTTCTGACAATGAATTTGTAAAAAAATTAGAGTTCAAATAGTTTGTTTATGAACACAAGGGTAGAACACTTAGAAAAAGAATGAAAGATATCACTCTTGATCAAGAAGTAGCTACCTTGGAAGAACTAAGAAAGGAAGTAGACTAGGAGTTAGAATCCATCACCCCTAAAAGAGGAAGAGAACTACTTTAAGAAGTTGGGGTCTTTCTTTTACCTAGATGGGACATTAGATCTACCATAGTATTTGATAGCTTTAGAAAAAGAGGAGATAAGACATTGCGCCTAACAAAATAAGCCAATGATAAAATGTATTCAAGGTTTGGTTACAACCCAAATGAAAGCACATTATTGATATGGGTATTATACCCTCAATACAAGAGGCCTCCCATTATCAACAATCCAAATTAGGTATTTGGGCATCTCATGGTGCATAGAGTTGGGGATACCAATCCCATTGAAACTACAGAGTTGAACATAAATGTGGCAAAATTTAATAAGGCTCAGGTTGGAAAATTGGTAAGAGATAATTGAAAACTAAAGAAAGAAGTAGCCAATTACAGGGACAAATTATCCTCCTCCTCTTCATCAAAATTGTATTCTCCATGGATAGACTATGAAAAGAAAGTATTGGATGCAATGGAAGATGTTATATATTGGAAACATTGCCATGAGATAGTTCAGAAGAAGTGCAATGAACTAGAGACAAAGATCAAAACCATTAAGTTTGAGATGGTCTCTGAGATGATTAAGAAGAGGTTTGAGAAGGTAATGAACCAAGTTGATAAGTATTGGGAGCTCTTCAAAAAGGTGCAATCAATATTTCAAGAGCATAAGAAACTAAAAGAGAAGGTGGAAGAAAAGAAGGAAGAATTGATAAAAAATGAAGTCATTTATGAACAAATCCTCTGCAAATATAATGAGTTAATCAAGTGACATGAGGAATTTTGTGCCAAGATCAAGGTTGAGCTTGATGATTTTGACCAATCATTAGATATCCCATTTCCCATGTTCTTTAATGATGAAGGGAGACTTAAGAATTTGGACCATTGGAAAGATGAATTGGTTCAGATATTACCACAAGCATTGGAGATGGTCAATGATGAAGAGAGGGTACTAGATAACACTCATAGGCAGCTTGAAGGAATAATGTACATGGACTACAACATGATGGATTCTCTATCAAATATTGATACTAACATCAGTGAGGATTACATCTAGAACTTATCATAAATGAGCCTGTTTATCACTAAAATTGAAGAGGCTGAGTGTGGAGAAATGAGTTTCATGAGAGAATTATAGGAAGATCAAGCACTTCATTATGGAGAGAACTTTGATAGATCTTGAGAGGTCATGGGTTCTCTAAGATGAATAATGGAGTGAGTTTTTTATCTGTTGCATTTTCCTAAATTTATTTCTTTATGTTTAAAATTTACAATTAGTTAAAGTTACAAAAATACATATCTTTTTGTGAATGTGCCCAAAGCTTGTTGCTTCCCGTATAAAAAGAGAAACCAAGGCCTAGTTTTGATCACATCATTATCACTTCTAGTAGTATTAGGTTACATTCATATGTCATATTCCACCCATCCATCTCATATCAAAGACTTCTACTATTCATGTTTATTATCTGAAGCAATATAATGGAGAAGACTGCTTATATTTGGTGATCTATTTTTAGTGTTCAACTGGTGTGTTAATTTTCATGCTTATATGTTGTGCTTTCTCCAAAGTTATTCTTTCAAGTTATTCAAATTTATAAAAAAATTTAGGACACATTTTCTATTGTTGTGTGGTTGTTTGATTGGGTTATGGTGAGAGAGAATTACAAATTCTTTTAGTTAATTCATTTTAATTGGTTTCCTCAGGGATTAAAAATCCTTTTAAGGTAATTAATTTGATTGGTTTCCATTAAGCTAAGAATTAAAGTTCCTTTGATAGAATCACAATAATTTGAGGGAATAACACTGGGATTTATAAAGAAGAGTATAGTAACTAACAAAATTGGACATTTGTACAAGGTGCAAACATTTAAAAGTGACCAACAGTTAGAGTTAAGTTGAATAATAGATTTACCTATCATAAAAATATATTTGCATTATCATCATTCATCCATCAACTTCATTCATGCAATCGATTCAACACTGGTCAATTTTAGAACATTTTATATAAATTCAATTCACACTTTTGATTATTCAAACACTCTCAGTAGGAACTAGTTAGTAAGATTTTCATCTACTTCACACCCTTGTGCCATAGTGAGTATATTTCTCAAATTAGAGGTCATATCCAAACATTCAAATCTTCCTTATCATTCAGGTACACCTGCCTTGGTTTAGCAAAGTCTAAAGAGTAGGGGGTTATCAATCACATTTACCCTGTTTGTTGGCCAAAAATGTATTAAGAGACTGACACCCTCTTATCGTCTAAAAAACCTATTTTTTTGAGACCTAACATCCCCTAAGTCCATAATAAGTGAATTAACTAGGTACAAGACAATTATTCACACCAAAAATCCTCAATCCTAAGCCCTATACCCTATACACTAAATTCTAGTACCCTCAACCCTAAACACTATCCCTCAACCATAGGAGCTAAATCCTATACATTAAACCCTCAACCCTAAACTACAAACATCAACCCTAAATCCTAAACACTATGCCCTCAACCCTAAATCCTAAACCCTACACCCTCAATCCTAAACCCTATACTCTATACCCTCAACCCTAAATAGATACCTTATACCCTCAACCCTCAACCCTATATTTAAACCCTATACCCTGAATCCTATATCCTCAAACTTATACCCTAAATCATATACCCTAAACCCTCAACCCTAAATAGATACCCTATACCCTCAACCCTATACCTAATATTCTCAACCCTAAGCCTTATAACCTATACACGTAACCTTGTACCCTCAACCCTATACCCTCAAACCTCAACCCTTTACTTAAAACCTAAATCCTAAATCCTAAAACCTCAACCCTATACCCAATATTCTAAACCCTAATCCCTATTCGCTATACACTTAACCCTAAAAATTATCACTCAATCTTAAAATCTATACTTAAACCCTAAAGCCTACACCCTCAACCCTCAACCCTATACCTTATACCCTCAACACTAACCCTATACTTGTTGAAAAAATCTTGTCACTAATATCAAAGGTGTGTACAGTTATCAAAGGAGATATGATCAAATGCATGACTATCTTTTCAATGGTTGAACTATCATACATATATGTGTTGGTAATTGTATTGCCATATCATTTTGAGTTCAAGAAATATATGTTGCTAGCTATATTGATAAAAGAAGTTAAGGCGTGTTTGAGTTCCAAAAGCATGTATTAGGAGATATGTGAGACTATTGTATGCTTCAAATATCATGCATGCATCTATTCACTATGATAGAGGTGGTTCAAAAGGTTGTACCAAAATGTTTCAGTTCAATTTTTCTCAATTATCCTTTTTGAAGGTATTGATGGATTTGCAGTTTGAGAGGAGAGTATGTCTACACATGTTTTATCATATTTTAGAGTTTTCAGAGGATATGTTCAACATGCAAAAATATTGTAATGATAGAAGGCTCTTTGTGTTTGTCTATCAACCAGTTGGTGTTTGTGGACTGTGCAATAATGAATAGTAACATGCGACATTCAAAATTAGTGTATGGTGTTAAGATAGGACTTGGTTAAGGTTCATGTGGTAGCACAAGGCATCATATTCTTTTGGCAGCAATAAATCTATTTTTGGATCAACCTATTACACATTTCATGAAATTTGAATTTAGGTCCACCTTATGTCATCCTGGTTTTTTGCGGACCCCTGTTCGACATGGAGTAATGTTTTATGTAATGTATTATATATAATCATATATTTGTACATATGCATAATGTGAAGTATAATTGAAGAGAAGGTGGTGAGTTAAAATACAAGGAGATGATTGTTTGAGCATTTTTCAATACAATGTGACAACATTAGAAGATCATAAGAAGTGTGGAGAAGTGTTTGAAGTTAGTTCAGAATGTGTATGAGATGTATTCGGCTACATTGAAGGTCCAAAAACTTTATCATTGTGTTTCTGTAGGATTGGTCTTCTACTTGTAGATTTGGTACTCAATTTATTGTATTGAGGATTGGTGTCTCTAGTAGGTTGGTGCATACTAGTACAATTGGGGATTGGTTTCTAGTAAGTTGGTGCCTACTAGTACAATTGGGGATTGGTGTCTCTGATAGGTTCATGCCTACTTTATATTATAAGATTCATTTGCTTCATGAGGATAGATTTGGATAGTAGATCCAAGCAACTATTCTCACCATGGTTTTTCCCATCTTTGGTTTCCATGTATATTTGGTGTTCTCTTGTGTGGATGTATGTGTTCATGATAATTTCTTAATTCGTAGTAGTGAAGATTTAAGTTTGGTGCAATCATGGTAGGAGGGTTCTAGAAGGAACAATTCAAACCATGCAACAATGAGTCAACATAGTGGAAATAACACAACAAATTGATATTAAAACATGAAACTTCATTGAATTGATAAACTTATATGCAACATAGGCCTCTAGGGATAATATCCAGGGCTCACAGGCCTGCCACAAGGGCATTCGACAATATAACTATCCCATTGGCCTTATTACATGCCCTTAAAGGGTTTATGTGAAAATATAATGAATTTAAATATGATATCTAAAAATATTGATATGGATTTCCCTCCTAAATGATTACACATGCTTATAAATATGCTTCTCGAGCTCCAATATAGGTCTACATTGGCCACAAGGTTTAATAACTCGATGAATGATCATACATGGTCGGCCTCAAAATATGGAAAGATAACTCCATGCAAAAAAAGTGATTTGTAAATATCCAAGATAGGTCCCAATGAACCCAAGATTCTTGTATGATATCCCATTAAGCTTTGCATGATCTAGAATAGGCCCACACTAAGAAATCTGGACCAGGTCGGCCCCAAATGTGATGACTAGTAAACATAGTGAAATAATGAGAGCGGTAACTTCCAGTAGGAAATGACAATTGATGTGAAATATGGATATGTGATAGATTTTGATGTGTAGATGTTATATCCTACTTCGTGAGCTGAGAAAAATTGATACGGTAAAATGTGGAATGAACTGTTGAAACTACTACTGAATGAAATGCAAGAAAATAATTGTTTTGGTTGATACAAGATTGCTTAACAACCAAGGATGCTCCTACATTAGACACTTGGGGTTGGAAGAAAAGTGAGTCACTCACTTTCTAGGACTAAGAGGAAAACCAAGACGGTCCACTTAAGACTAAGAAATTCATGATAAATCCTCCACTAGTCCGCCTTTCCACTTCACAAGATATTCTTTGTATTGCTTGTTCCTAGTGCTCCTTCTAGTTCTGGTATCCAAAATCTGATCAATCTCCTCTAGTTCCTGATGTGGTAACTGCTCCTTCAAATATACTTCCTTACTACTACCACTTGACTGTCCATGAAATTCATATATGTATGCAACATTGAAAATAGGTGATATACCCAATGTCTTTGGTAACTCCACTTCATATGCATTTCCAGAGTCAAACTTCCTAAGTATCTTACATGGTCTAAACTTCCTCATCTTCAACTTATTGTATGTACCAACTGGAAATCTCTCCTTCCTCAAATATACCATCACTTCATCTCAAACAAAAAATTCTTTATCTCTGGTACTCATCTGGCTTCTCCTTATACTTACCATTCATGTCTCCTAAATGCTTCTGGACCTGATTATACATTGTATCCATGAAATATATAAACTCTTCTACTTCTGCACTTATTTTATTCTCACTACTAATGTTCCTTAACTCTGCAACTCCTCTAGGATGTACTCTGGTAACAATCTGAAATGGTGTCTTCCCTATACTCCAACTCACTAAATTATAGTATGAAAACTCTACCTGTGGTAAAACTATATACCAACTTGTTTCCTTATCTCCAACCAAACATCTGAACAAGTTTCCCAAACTTCTGTTCACTACCTCTATTTTTCCATCCATTTGTGGGTGATATGTTGAACTAAACTTCAAATCCATCTTCATCTTCTTCCACAACGTCCTCCAAAAGTATCCAATGAATTTAGTGTCTCTATTTGAAATAATACTCTTACGTAATCCATGCAACCTCAAAATCTCTTTGAAAAATAAGTCAGCCACATGCACATCATTAGTCTTTTTACAAGAAATAAAATGTGCCATTTAAAAAAATCTATCCTCTACTACCATAATAGAATCATAACCTCTTCGTGTTCTTGGTAATCCCAGTATGAAATCAATGCTCAAATCTTTCCAATGTTTCTCTAGTACTATCAAAGGCTTGTAAAATCCAGTATTCTGACTACTCCCTTTTGCAACTTGACAAATATTTGAACATGCTTCCTTACATCCCTATATATCTACTGCCAAAAATAATTTCCACTCACCAAAACTACTGTCTTGCTAAACCTCCACCATGATTATCCTTGATCAAATTCTCCCTCATTGAACTCCTCAGTACACACAACTAATTTCCTTTGAATAACATACCTTCTTGAATGAAATAATCCAACGATTGGATTCGATCTATCACTAATGGTCCTTTACATGCTCTCCAAGCTTCACCAAACTCTGCATCACCTTCATACATATGTTTCAGTTCTTCAAATCCCAATACTTATATCCTCATTTTTGTTAGTGAACTTCTTCTACTTAATGAATTTGTAACTTTCTTTGACTTTCCACTCCTATGCTTCAACATAAATGTATAACTTTGCAATAAATCAACCCATCTCATATGTCTCTAATTCAACTTTCCTTGACTATTCAAGTACTACAAAGCTTGATGATTTATATACAACACAAATTATTTAGGCAACAAATAATGTCTCCACTTCTTCAAACCTTGAATTATGGCATAGAATTCCTAATCATAAACTGAGTATCTTCTTTTGGAATCATTCAACTTCTCATTGAAATAAGCTATAGGTCATCCTTCTTGACTCAATATTGCTCCAACTGCATTTCCACTTGCATCACAATCAACTTGACAGACCTTGTCAAATCTAGTAATGCTAATACTAGCTACTTGTCACCTTTTTCTTTAACACTTTGAAACTATTTTGTGCTTCAGATGTCCACTTAAAATTCTTCTTATCTCCTCTCATTTTATTTGTCATGGGTTTACAAACACTACTGAAAATTCTGATAAACTTCTAGTAGGAACTAGCTAATCCATGGAATGATTTGACTTCTATAATGTTTACTAGTGTAGGTCACTCAACAATTTCTCACACTTTATACAGATCCATCTTCAATCCTTTAGAAGAAATGACAAATCCCAAGTATACCAACTCTATCTTCATGAAACTACACCTCTTGACATTAATCAACAACTTCTCTTCTCTCAAATTTTGCAATACATACCGAATGTGCCACAAGTGTTCTTCTCTAGTCTTATTGAAAATGAGAATATCATCCAAGTAAGCAATGAAAAACTTTGCCAATAATTTCTTCAATACATCATTCATCAATCTCATGAAAGTACTTGATACATTGGTCAATCCAAAAGGAATTACTAACCACTCATAAAATCCTTCATTAGTCTTAAATGTAGTCTTCCATTCACCTCCTTTGATCCCGATTTGATGATATCCACTCTTGATATCAATCTTTGTGAAATACTTTGCTCCACTCAAAAATTCCATGGTGTCATCCATTTTTGGAAATGGAAATATATACTTGATAGTGATCCTATTGATTTCTCTTTCAAATTGATACACATTCTCCACTCTCCATCATTTTTTTGTGCAAGTTCAATATTGGCTCAAAATTTCTCTAATCAATCCTTTCCTCAACAAATCTTGTATTTACCAGTTCAACTATGCATTCTTTGCTTGTGTTATTATATGTATTGCTTTGTTTGGAAAACTTGATCTCAGTATATGGTCTATATGATGACTAATACTCTGTATTGGTGGGAGTCCCTCTGGTACATTCTCTGACATGATATATTCATACTCAGTCAACAATTATGCCACTTTTGTCTATGGTGGCTCCTTTTCTCTTGCCATTTCTGGACTACCTCATGTCCTCAAAATCAATGCAAAACACATGTTCTCACACCTTATTCCATCAAGAAATTTCCTTCCATCTACCAAGCATAGTCTGACAATGCTATAAAATTCAGTCTTCTCCTCTTCCTCCAAAGGTATCAACTTGATTCTCTTTCCATTTGATGTCGCCATATAAGTATTTCTTCTCCCATCATGAATTGCTTTCTTATCGCATTGCCATGGTATTCCTAATAGTAAATGGCATGCATAAATAGGCATAATATCACATAACACTTCATCTTCATATGATCCAATATGAAAAATCACCAAATATAGTTCATTCACCAATATATTATGCTCATCTTGAATCTATGCTATCCTATAGGGGCTTGTATGTTTCAGTCTCTTCAAGTTCAACTTGGTTACCATCTCCTCTAAAACTAGATTGTTAGTACTACCATTATCAATGATAACTTTATATACCTTTCCTCTGGACTTACATCTGGTTTTGAATAGAATTTTCCTCTACAGTGGTTTCTCAGTCACTTCTTCATGCATTAAAGATCTCATCGTCACTAATGATTCACCTTTCTCTGGTTTCCTGACTGAATTAGGGGATCCAACATGCTTCTAATCCACATATAATGCTCTTCTAGTATGCTCAAGTTTCTTTCTAGTACTTCCTTGCTGACATTTGAATGCTCTATGTCCTTCACCTCCACACTTGAAGTAGGTTCCTTTGAATGGTCTTCTCTAAGATTTTCCTTCATCTCTCCGATATCCATCATTTCAATAAGAATTAAAGCCTCCTTTATCACTGTTGTAGAAATTTTGATCTTCTCTTCCTCTATGGTGTGGTTGAGCATCCTTTTCTTTTTCTTGGTAGGGTTTTGGGTCTTTTTTCTTCTCCACATAGGGTCTTCTTTCTCTGGATTGGGGTCCACTCCTTTGGAATCTTCCTCTTGTACTCCTCTTCCTTTGTTCAAACTTTTTTTTCAACTTCTCTTCCACTTTTAATGCAAATTAATATGATTCCTCTACTAATTTCATCTTCACTAGGCTTAATTCTTCTTGAATGTTTGTTCTCAGACCATTGATATATCTTGCAACCTTTTATTTGCTTGATTCACTATGATGAGTTATGATTATAATCTTATATAATTATTTAGTGCACTTCATAGATCTTTCCTTTTGTCTTAGGTTCTACAATCTTTTCAATAATTCCAGTTCATAATCTACTAGTATGAATTGGTTCTTCAATTTTTTCACCATTCTATCCCATTTGATGATTCTTTCTTTACCTCTTCTATTTCAGTCTAATTGAACTTATTTCCACCATAATGCATCATATCCTTTCAATTTTGTTTTAAAAAATATAACTTATTTTGGATGTTCAATTTCTTCATATTCAAAGTACTCTTCCATCTCATTGATCCAATCAATCAATTCTTTAGGATTCAAATTTCTCACATAATTTTGAATTTTGACTCTGGGTCACTTTCCAATCTTTGAGATCACTTTCAACATCTTTACTTGATCGAATTCTTCTTCTTTGTCTAGGGCTTCTATAAATTGATTTGCATGTTTTGCTTCATCATCACTTTCATCATTTTTCCTAGGGTTTAGGCCTCGCCTTCGATCTTCTTCAACAACATCTAACCTAACTTGCATCTCACGCATCATTTCCAACATTTCAACCATTCTTCCAGCAACATTCACCATATTAGGAACTCTCCTTGGCATCATATTCCCCCTTGAATTTGATGCAACTGCCTCAATTCAATGATCTAGCTACAAGGGTTTCAACTGCCTCACAATCGGTGATTGGTTAAAAAAATGTAGTCTACCTCAGTTTGGTGATCTATTCACCTACCTTCAGGAATCAAAAAATCACTCTGATACCGCTTGGTATAGTCACGGTAGGAGGGTTCTAGAAGGAACAGTTTGGACCATGCAAAAATGAGTCAATATAGCATAAATACCACAACAAATTGATATGTGAACATAAAAATTCATTGAATTGATAAAATTATATGCAACATAGGCCTTTAGGGTGAATATCCAGGACTCATAGGCCTACCAAAAGGGAATTCAACAATGTAACTAGCCCACTGGCCTTATTACATGCCCCCAAAAGGTTTATGCAAAAATATAATGAATCTAAATCTGATCTCTAAAAGTACTGATCTAGATTTCCCTCCTAAATGATTACAAATGCTTATAAATATTCTTCTTGAGCTCCAATATAGGTCTACTTTGGCCATAAGGGTTAATAACCCGATGAATGATCATACATGAAGGTCGGCCTCAAAATATGGAAAGATAAATCCATGTTAAAATAAGTAATTTGTGAATCTCCAAGATAGGTCCCAATGAGCCCAAGATGCTTATATGATATCCCATTAAGCTATGCATGATCTAGAATAGGTCTGCATTATGAAATTTGGACCAGGTCGGCCCCAAATGTCTTGACTGATAATTACAGTGAAATTCTGCGAGCGATAACTTCCAGTAGGCAACTACAATTGATGTGAAATCTATATATGTGATAGATGTTAATGTGTAGATGCTATATCTTGATCCATGAGTTGAGAAACAATGATGCGGTAAAATGTGGAATGAACTAGTGAAACTACTACTAATTAAATGCAAGAATTGTTTTGGTTGATACAAGATTTCTTTACAACCAGGGATTATCCTTCATCAAAGTTTCATGTTCATATATTTATGTTGAAGATAAGAGTTTTAAATTGATTAGATCTATTGATTCACCCCCCTCTTAGTAGATTGTGTGACCTTCAATTGGTATCAGAGTAGAGTTCTTATAAAGAAGCTTAATTGGCTTGAGGTATATTTGGGATGGAAAAATCGATGGTGCAAGAAGGATTGCCTGCAAATAAGGCACCACTCTTTGATGGGTCAAATTATGCATTTTGGAAAGTTCGAATGGAAGTGTACCTGATGGCCCTAGGTCTTGAAATCTAGATGCCATTCATAGAGGGATATGAGATTCTTTAAAATCCTCCAAGGGATCAGGACAAAAAGAAAGCTTGTGAAAATAATGCCAAGGATAGGAATGCTATTTTATGTGGTTCATCTAATTTAGAGTTTCTAAATGTTATGAAATACTAAAATGCAAAGGATGTATGGGAAAAATTGTACACCATCTATGAAGGAGATGACAAGGTGAAAGAAGCAAAGCTCCAAACTCATATAGCTTATTTTGAAAGGCTGAAGATGAAAGAGGATGAAAGCATTACCACATTCTTGCTTTGGGTTGATGAAGTTATCAAATATATTAGAGGTCTTAGTGAGGAATTGAAGGAAATAATGGTTGTGAAAAAGGTACTTAGATCTCTACCTATAAGGTTCGATTCTAAAGTTTTTTCCTATTAAAGAAGATAAAGATCTGGATGCTTTAAAAAAGGTTGAATTACATGGAATTTTTACTTTCTTTGAGATGAGGTTTGATAGTGAAAACTCAATAAGGAAAGAGGTTGCATTCAGAGCATCCAAGAAGCAAGTTGATTTAGAATCTAAAGTTGGATCAGATATGGAGGAAAATTTTGTTATAAAGTTGTACAGGGGTTATAGTAAGTATAAAGGAAAGTTTCCTTTCAAATTCTTTATTTTTGGTGAATTAGGACATTTTATGGCTAAGTGTCCATATAAGGATTTTAGCAATTTTGAGAAAAAGCATGGAAACAAATAATTTTAGAAAGATAATAAAGGTCAGAGGAAAAAAAAGAGTTTTTCATTAATGACGAAGGATACTCCACTGATGAAGAAGTTGAGAACATCTTTGGAGATGAAAAAGGGAGAGATATGTTCATGTCAATGGAACTACTGAAGATGCTGCAGAGGTGAATTTTGGAAATGAAGACAAAGACATAGACCTTTTGGAAGAGTTACTCTATGCCAAAAAGGAAATCAAGAGACTGAAGAAAAGGATTTTTGAAGAAGTGAAGGTTAAATATAGATTATCTCAAAATATTGAGTGTAAAAAAGATGATCATTGATATAAAAACTCAAACAAAAGAAGCAAAGAGGATTGAATAAGTTTTGATTGAAAAGCTACTATCAAAAGACAAGGACTGTGAGAAAATTGAAGCAAAAATTATATCATTGAGAAAAGATCTTGATAAAGTAAATCATCAATTGTAATTGAAGTTTGGAAAAAATACTAAGGCTCTAGATCAAATTTTGGGATGTCAAAGGTCTCTTCATGTCAAAACTAGTATTGGCTTGGATGATTAGAAGGAAAAAGTGACAAAACAACTTGTAAGGCTTACTAAAGGGAGTCTGGAAGAGATTGGATCTGGAAGTTCAAAAATTGAAAAGGTTATTGCAAGTAGTGAAAGAAAGGCATATAATGATGGTTTCATTTAAGTAGAGAAGAAAAGTAGAAGATTCAAAAGATAGAGATACAATACTAGGTTCAATAATTCCTTTCCTAGTTATTGTTTTAACTAAAATAATTTTGGCCATAAGGTCGTGGATTATAAAAAGGAAAGTGTAAGAAGAAATAGCTTTGTTAGCAGTAATGTATTTTAACCTCTATAAAATTTTAATATTGTCTGCTACATATGCAAAAAATTTGGACATATTGATAGAAATTGCAGAAGCAATTTTGTGAGTCCACCTCTACCATACATAAGAATAATTAAGTTAGAATTCTAGGGTTTTGAGTTACATAAATTCTTGAAGAAGAAACTAGAAGAGAAGAAGTAAAAAAATTCCATGATTGCTCAAATTGATCTACATGCTCAAAACGAGAAAAATTTGTGGATCATAGACAACAAATGTTCAAGCCACATGAAAAGAGACAAAAGTCATTTCATAAATTTTAGAAAGTTTGATGGAGGTTTTGTTACTCTTGGAAACAACTCTATTGTCAAGATTACTAGTAAGGGTACTTTATGTCTTGATGGTGGTAGGATAAAAACTCATGATGTTTTGTATGTTGAAGGAATAAAGCTTAATATTTTGAGTGTTAGTCAAATTTGTGACAAGGGTTACAAATTTTTATGTGCTAAAGGTTGTGAGATCCAAAAATTGATACTAGAGAACTAATTATGGAAGGAAGCAAGAAAAAAAGTGATATATATCATCTTAGTGAGTTGAATGGAAAAAATGCCTTACAATACAAAAACAAGAAAGTTGGATATGGCATCTAGAAGACTAGGACACATTAATTTTTATGAAATTGAGAAGATTAGCTCAAAGGGAATGATCCCAAATATTAAAAAGATCAAGAAACCTAGTCTACAAGCTACAAATCATGCCATGAGGGAAAACAAAAAACTCCATATTTACCACTAAGGAATATTCCACATCCAAGCCATTAGATTTTATCCATATAGATCTATGCGAAACAATGAGGATAAAGAGTCTATAGGGTGATAGGTACTTTATGATGCTAATTGATTATTACACTATGATGACTTGGATTACCTTTTTAAAAGAAAAATCATAAGAATTTGAGAAGTTCAAAGCATTCAAGGAATTAGTTTAAAACTAAGCTAGAAGAACAATCAAGGTTTTGAGGTCTGATAGAGGTGGAGAATTCACTTTTGACTAGTATGATGTATTCTGTGAAGAACATGGGACATGAAGGAAATTATTTTCCCCTAGATCTCCACAACAAAATAGAGTTGTAAAAAGGAAGAATTAGACAATACAAGAGATGGAAAGAACAATGTTGAGTCAAGCAAATCTATTGTAAATGTATTGGAGAGAAGCAGTTCAAACTATAATGTATATTCTAAATAGAGCTTAGACTAGACCCAAGTATGAGAAAACACCTTATGAGCTATGGAGAGGAAGATTGACTTCAATAAGACATCTCAAGATTTTTGGAAGAAAATGCTACATCAAAAGATATGAGGAGAATTTGGGTAATTTTCACTTGAGATCTAATGAAGGTATTTTCCTTGGGTACTCTATGAAAAGAAAAGCATACAAATGTTATAATAAGAGGCAAAAGAGGATTGTGGAAAGTGAAAATATGAGGATTGATGAGATAATTCAATCTACCAATGCTCTAGAAATGGAAGATGATGAATATCCAATCTATCACAATGATGAGAACTCAGAAGCTAATTTTAAGAGAACTACTACAAAGACCTCGACAAGGTATGTACAAAAGAATAATTTTGAAGATCAGATTATAGGAGACAAAAATAGTGGGTTTCAAAATTAGATAAAAGTAGAAGAACAAAGGAAAAGGTACATTTTTCATTACTATAAAAATTGAACCAAAATCCTATATAGAAGCAAGCAAAGAAAAGAGTTGGATAGAAGCCATGTAGGAAGAACTAGCCCAGATTGAGAAAATGAAACTTGGGAACTAGTCTTGAGACCTAAAGGCAAGAATGTTATAGGTACTAAGTGAATATTTAGAAACAAACTGAATGAATATGGAGAAGTGATCCAGAACAAGGCCAGACTTGTGTGTAAGGGATATGCTCAAGTTGAAGGAATTGACTTTCAAGAGACTTTTTCTCTTGTAGCAAGATTGGATGCAATCATAATATTTTTGGCTCTTTCACATTCAAGAACTTAAAATTATATCAAATGGATGTGAAGTATACTTTTCTAAATGGATAGTTAGAAATTTTTTACATTGAGCAACCAGAAGGATTTCAATGCTCAAGTAATCTAGATTTTGTATGCATATTAAAAAAGGCTTTGTGTGGACTTAAGCAGGCTCCTAGAGCTTGGTATTTTAGGTTGGACAAGTATTTGCAGCAACAAGGTTCTAAAGAGTCAGTGTAGATAGCAACTTGTATATAAAAATAGAATGTGAAAAGTTATTGATTGTTGTCATCTATGTTGATGACATTATCTTTGGAGGGAGCAGTGAGGACATGTGCATTCTGGAATGCAATGCATGGTGAATTCAAAATGTCAATAATTTGAGAATTATCTTTCTTCCTTGGTATACATATTGCTCAGTTCGATGAAGGAATATTTATCTCTCAGAAGAAATATTTAAAGGAGATGTTGAGTAAATTCAAGATGGAAGAATGTAAACTGGTAAGTACACCTATGGTTACCAGATGTAAACTGAGTAAAGATGATGAATTTGCTTCAGTAGACCAAACCCAGTATAGATCCATGATTGGTAGTTTATTGTATGTGACTACATCTAGACCAAACATAATGTAGGTAGTTGGAATGCTAACAAGATTTAAAGTAGCACCAAAAGAAACTCATGTCAAAGTAGTAAAGAGAATATTCAAATATCTAAAGGATATTATAAATTTCGGTTTATGGTAGCCTAAGAGTGAAAATTTCACTTTGACAACATACATAGATGTAGATTGGGTTGGAAGCATAGATGACCAGAAGAGTTCAAGTGGTGGAGATTTCTTTCTTGGTGATAGTCTTGTGTCATGGTTGAGCAAGAAACAAGATTCAATTTCCTTGTCAATAGTAGAGGAAACATATATTGTGGTAGCTCCCTATTGCACACATGTACGATGGATGAGACATAACTTGAAGGAGATGAAGATTGAATTTGATGAGCCTATTTTTGTTTTGTGTGATAACACTAGTGCCATAATTTTTTTAAAGAATCCAGTAATGCATTCAAGGATGAAGCATATTGCAATCAAGTATCAATTTCTAAGGGAGAAGGTTGTAGAAAAGGAGGTGAAGTTAGAATATGTTAAAACTAAGGAGCAAGTGGTAAATATTTTCACAAAAATATTTCCTAAGGAGACTTTTGAGTTTCTATGGAAGAAGCTAGGAGTTGTTAATCCATCCTCTTAAATCAAGAGGAAGTACAAGTTGAGGGGGTGCTTGGTATCCCTACTGCAAGAAGGCTTGGTGGTCTTGCAAAATGTTTTTCAAAAGTAGTATGACATGGAATCAGGGGGAGTCCATCTAGGAATTTGGTTTTTTGATTTTTTAAAGCACCAAAAATACATAGGGGGAGTGTTGAAATTTTCCATTGATGTCAAAGGGGGAGAAGTGGAACTCAAAATGCTATATTCAATATTAGACTTTCCTTTATCTTCATGTGTGTGTGGCGAACATTTTGTTGTTTTCCATCAATGACAAAGGGGGAGATTGTTGAACAAAGATTGTCATTGATGTCAAAGGTGTGTATAGTTGTCAAAGGTGATCTGATAAGAGGTGGCACTATCTTTTAAAGGGTTGAACAATTATACCTATGTGTGTTGGTAATTTTACTGTCATATCATTTTGAGTTCAATAAATATATGTTGCTAGCTATATTACTAAAATAAGTTGAGGAGTTTATGAGTTCTATAAGTATGTATCAAGAGATATATGTGACTATTGTATGCTGACAATATCATGCATGTATCTATTCAGTATGATAGAGGTGATACAAAAGGTTGTACTAAAATGTTTCAATTTAGTGTTTCTCAGTTCTCCTTTTTGAAGGAATTGTTGGCTCTATAGTTTGAGAGGAGAGTATGTGCACACATGTTCTATCATATTCTAAACTTTTCAAATAATATGTTTAGCATGTAAAAATATTGAAGTGAAAAATGAATCTCTATGCTTGTCTTGTTGGCAAGAGACATTACACAAGTCATCTGGTGTTGTCATTGATGGAAACTCTAGTCATTAATCATATCCGCACTTCAGTATTTGCTCATACCAGAAGTCAAATTGAAGATTTATGTTAACTATCAAAGCTAGAATAGGGCATCCCATAGAGTTGTGTACATTGATTCATATGTAAATTCTTGTTATCATTTTGTGTTGTGGATCTCAGGGAAGGCTTTTTGATTTATGAACTATCTTATCTTTGAATCATAGGGCCTCGTATTGATTGGTGTGAAAGTTAGAAGATCTGGTTGATTGATTTTTAGTCTAACAATGTTGAAAGGACGACTTGATGAGTATAGCGTGTTGTGGATCTTCGAGGAAAAATTGTTTAAGGTGTTTTGTGTTCGAGCATGTTGTTTTGGGTCCTCACTATGTTATGGCCAACATTAGTTGATTCACATTGATAATTATTTATGGATTGAGCTGATAGTTTGTACATGTTTTATATTTTGTTAAAATCCGACATGTAGTTGATGTAATTCCTAGTCGCGGATATATATAATCAATTAATCCTATAATTTTTGTGTGCGTTGTGATGAGATGTGAGAGTCAGAAAGATTCTAGGTCGATTGTGCACAATTTCATAAGAGCAGAAAGAAGATTGGTAATCCGAATTAAAGCAGACAAAGTTTCAAGAGCATAATCAAACAGAGTGTGAAGAATGTGATCTATGTGCTTAACCGAAACTATACTCAGGAATTAGCAGATGCTATCTCATAGTTCATCCACTCCAGATTGTCTATCTATTTTTGTAAGATAGTGAGTCTTCTTTTGGGCAGTAAGCCTTTTTGTATTTGAGCAGTGAGCTCTAGGAAGTGTGCCTGAATGCATGTGCATTCCCCATTTGTAAACACTTATTTTGAGTATACTCATATTTTGGATTAGCCTCCACTGTGGTTTTTCCCCTAACAAGGTTTCCACATAAAAAATCCTTGTGTTATGGTGTTGTAGTTGATTTCTTTGTCTTCTTGCATCTTTCTTTTGGTTTAATGTTATAAGTGGTTTAAAGATCAGGTTAATAAAGTTAAATTTTGTAGAACACTAATTCACCCCCCCTCTTAGTGTTCCTTGATTCCAACAATTGGTATGAAAGCTTAGTTCCTTAGAAGTTTAAAAGCTTGGGGAAGATCTAGGAAGGTGATTCAATGGATTCTAGTAATCTTCAACAACTTTTGGTGGCACTAGGTGATCTTGATCAGTCCAAATATGAAGTTTGGGAATTGAAAGCAAGCCTCATGAATGCTGAGAAATTCATTCAGTCATTGAAAGATCAAATAAATAAGTCTAGGGAAAAGAGAAAGGAACTATGTGATCAACTCAAGAAAAAAGAGAGTAAAAGCATGGAAGATGAACACCTAAGTCAAGCCTTGAAGGAAAAGATAGAAGAATGTGAAAAGATCACCAGAGATAATGCTGTCCTAAAGCATGAGATGGAATCTATTGTGATGAGGATGACCAAGGAGACTGAAGAGAAAAAGAATAATGAAGAGAATCTTACTCAGTCCTTGAAAGAAAAATCTGATGAATGCAGTAGAATTAATGATGGATTTAATTAGCTGGAGCTTGAATTGCAACAATCCAAAAATAATGAAGGAGAGCTTGAAAGATAGATTGTTATTCTCAGGAGTGAACTTGCTACTGCAAATGAATACAAGGAGAAGTTCAAGATTAGCTCAGCTAAGCTTGATGAACTGATTACAAGTTAGAGGACTGGAAGTGACAAGTAGGGTCTTGGATATGAGAAAGGATAAAGCTTTGGATATGGTCAAAGGAAATTTAGGCAAGGAAATTAGTCAAACAAAGTTGGAAGGTATCTGGTAAGACAATCCAATGCTCAAAAGTTCAATGGATACTGGTTTATTTGCAATAAATTTGGTCATATGGCTACTCAATGTAGAAGTAGAATGAATCCAAGTGGTCCATCATTCTTCAGTCAGTGTTTCAATTGTAATAAGTATGGTCATAAGTCAATTGAATGCAAAAATATAACAAACAACATTTTCAATAGAAATGCCATTTTTTATTCCTGCAATAGATTTAGCCATATTGATAACTAATGCAAATCAAGAGAAAATCAATGGAATAACTGGTCTAGACAAAGAAATGTCGTGTGCTATAATTGTAACAAATTCGGTCACATTGCAAGATTTTGTAGAAGCGGGAAGGGTCTAGTAAATAAAGGGAAAAATATGCAAAAGGATAATAAGGGAAAATGAAAAGTTACTACAAATGAGATTAGGAATCAAATGAAGAAGACATGGGTGAAGAAGAAGAGTGTTTCTAATGAGTCAACACCAGAATCTGGTACTAGAGATTCCTCCGAGAATTAGTTTAAGGCCTTTAGCCTAGGGGAGTTCTCAAGAAAATATTTTACCCCCTACTGGTAGTTGATACCAAAATGTGGCAAATTGCAATGATTGCATTAGTGATCTACACATGTTTTGGGACCAGTTGTGGAGAAAATTTATGCAAAATTGAAGGTCCGCAGAAGAATTTTCTTTCACAGTCAATAAAAATAGGGTATCCAGAAGACCTAGGGCAAAAAAATTTATTGCAATAAAAAGTTAGGTGTGTGAATGATAAAAGGTTACTTCTATTCATCATTTGTCACATTGCATTTCAAGAAGAAGAAGTTTGGAGAGCTCTACAAGCAAATCTTGGTGAGATACAAGTCTGAATGTGATTCAGTGATCAAACCCTAATCTAGAGAAAGGTATTTATTTGAAAAACTTGTGAATTTGAAATTTTTGGAAATGGCTGCTCCGTTAGTAGTTGATATCAAGGATAGACCCCATCCAAAATTCAAATGGCACCCATTCAAATCTATTGAGACAAAACCATTAGGTGCATTTTATTCTGTTTTGTATGGTGTTTTGCACATTGAAGATATTAGGGTATATATTCATGTGAATGTTGAAGAATTATGAAGCTCCCAATTGTTAAATGTGTATACAAATCACAATGTGGGAGAAGATCTCTGTGTAAGGCCTGAATTCAAGAATTTGGAGGAAAATAAGTTCATTCAAATTGTGAAGTTTCTTGTGTTTGATGAAAATGAATGGGTCTGATACATACTGAGTCGAGTGCATGTCGAGTTCATGTGGTTAATTCAGCCTTTGAAAATCACAAAAGAAGCTATAAGCATTGTTACTAGTTTGAATTCATCCGGTGGGTTGCCCACATTGAAAGCTATGAAGAACCAAACAATCACTGAAGCAACTGGTTCCATTTTCGACAAAAGAGCCATGATAGTTAATGACATCATTGATTTGGATGTAATATTTGCTTCTATGGTTATTGGATACAAAATATATCACTCCAATTGGGATAACTCTATATCCAGTACTGCAATCTATTCAGCCTATCATATGGTCAAGGAAAATGCAGAATATGACTTATGCGAGTTACTCCGGGGCCAACTAATTGAAAATCTTGGAAAAATCAAGAAGGAAAAGAATAAATATTTCAAGTATGGCAATCTGTTGTTATGTCTATTCTTCTACTTCATGAATGAAGTTTTGAGAGTTGGGAAAGTGAATGGCAAGGTGATAAACCAGTAGCTGTTCAAATTAGAGACATCTTATACATAATTGGTGATAGCAAAGCAAGGAAAACTGCTATCTAGGGTTATTTCAAAAAATTTCAGAGTGAAATGCAAGCAAGGGAAAGGATTCCTAAATCTATTGTGGAAAAATATAAGGACACTATTTTCTTCATGGTTGACATTTATCAGTGCTTAATGGAAGCAATAAAACCTAGAACAGTTTGGATAATGCCTATGGGATATGAGGTTGAAGAACACATTTTGGAGTTGTATGCCCAACACCTATTGAGTAAACCTTGAGATCCAATAGAAGAAATGTTTGGTACCTTTGAAGAGAAGGATATGCAAGTGTATACTCAACTGAAGAAGCCTATGATAGTCCAGAAGGTGAGAAAGGAAGTTGAAGCTTTTGTAGAAAGCCTTGGTATATCAGTTGAAGCAGTAAGGGGAGCTAGGAAGAAAAGAGAACAAGCTAAAGAAGGGGAGCTTGCTAGAAATGAGTCAGCTAGTCCAGTAGCATCCTCTTCCAGATCTAAATCTACAAGGAGCTCTACACTCTCATCCGGTCCTGCAAAGAAATCAAGCCCAGTAAAAGCTCAAGTCAAGACATTCGAGAGAGAAGGAAAGAGGAAGAAGGATAAAAGCACAAGAATCTATGTTGCAATTGAAGAGGATGAAGAAACTAAATCTAATTAAGAAGAGAAATCAAGCACAAAGGCATAAAGGCATCAAAAGTCAAGCCCTTTGGTGAAGAGAAAGCAAAGAAAAAGGTGAAAACTGACAGATCATGTATGATTGTAGAGGAAGTGGAAAAAGCTTTAAATAAGGATGGTAATCTTAAACCACTTTCTGAATGTTATGACACTTTTGATAGTGCCAGTTAGAGAACTCTTGAAGAATCCTCAATAAAATATTTGAATATTTTTAATATGAATCTCATAGAAATAATTTCAAAGTTAACTAAATGGCTATATGAAGTCTTAGAAATGAGGAGAGTAAATGCAAGAACTGAAGAAGAACAAACGGGAGAACACATACTTGTCGATCTATGTCTGGTAATGTCAATAGAAGAAATGAAGAAAATACTCAATGATGCAAAAAGGGATTTTAAGAGAAAAACAAGGGTGAATAAGCTTATGATCAGGAAAACTAAAGAAGTGGCAAAAGATATTGAGAAAATTCTTAAGGCAGTTCTGTTGAAGAACAAATATAATGTTGTTTCTGAAGAAAATCATGATGAAGATGTTCCATTTGGTCCAAAAATTGAAGAAGTGAAAGAAGACACAATTGAGGACACTTTGAATCCTCTAGATATGCAAAATACTAAAATTCCCATGGAGATTGAAGCTCCTAAAGATGTATCAGTTGAATAAATTGAGATTCCCAAAGCCAAGCAAGAATTTGTAATCGAAAAGAAAAAGGTTGAAGCAAAGGAGATTCCTATGGAAGCAAGAGACACTATAAAAGCAGTGAAGGAGTTTTTAGAAGAACAATAGGAGGAGTTTGACCCTAAATTGGTTGAAGGTCCTATCAACTTGGCCACTCTATCTCCTATTCAGAAGCTAAAGGTAGCATCATTTTCTTAGGCCAAGGCAAGGGAGGATATATTGAAATCTCACATTGAGGACAGTGAACTGCTAAGTCTTGCATCTGGTATCTTGGAGAAGATCATTCCTACATATGTCAAGGACTCATTCGATTCTCCCTTTGGTCAACTAAAGAAACTTATCAACTCTATAAGTACTCACTTTGAGTCTCTTGAAAAGTCAACTGAGGATAAAGTTCAGAAATAATTTGATGCAAACAGGTTCAGTAGATTGAAGAGTATGATTGCTAATGACAAATATTTGTTAGCCACCTGTGAAAAGAACATTCAAGGTACATTTTCTGAGGGTGGAAACATTTACAAGTCCTGCTTATCTTTGTCAAAATTCACTAAGGACACTGAGAAGAAAATCAAGGAATATGAGAAATAGTTAGCAGATATTTCTCAAGCTTTTGATCCTCTAACTGTTTCTGTGCACACCACAAATCTGCAAAATAGCTTAAAATTCAAAACACATTAGCATGGTTAGTTCAAAGTATGCAAATACCATAGTGCTCCTATGAAATAATCCATCATGTCTCACAATGTAAATAAAACAACTATTTAAGAACATAAAAAAAAATAATGGATACCTATCCCATAATGGATTGGTGCTACTTTGATGTGAAAATTAGCCCTTTCCCAACCCTTGAGAAGCTTGATGTTGCAAATGATAATGGAAAAAAATAGCTCTCAATGTGAAGAGAGTAACTTTGCATGAATTTTGGATGATCAAATGAGGAATGAGACCTCCAATTTATAGAATACCAAGTTCAAAGAGTGCCCAAAAGAGAGCAATGTGGGAAAAAGATTCAACCAATGGGCAAGTTCCATTTGTCAGCATGTGAGAAGTTGAGGAATGAGCACATTTTGGTTAATGTGCCAAAGAGGGGGAGATTTAAAATTTGAATTTGATGAAAAGATGAGTTAAATGCTAAGTTTGACCTTTGCAAGAGACATGTAAGAGACATGTAAGAGCTCTTAAATGCTTTGTTGGATGTAAATGTCAATTTGGGGGGAGATTCAAATTTGGAAGAATATTCCTCAAAGATGCCATCTTGAGAGAAAATGGAGAATTTAATAAATCAATAAATTGATTTATTTGTGCAAGTGGGAAAAGATAGAGGATGTGATGGGTGATTAGGATTAGCATTAATCATGGATTTGATTAATTAAGATGATGTTAAGTGATTTTGACTTTTGACTTAGATGCTTGGATTTATTTAAATCAAAAGGGAGGAAATTGATGCACTATCCATTGAATTAAATACATTTGATTTAATTAAATGAAGAGACTTTAGGAGATCAATTAAATAAACTAAATTTATTTAATTGATGGGTGAATATGATTTAATTAAATATGAGGAATGCATGATGTTAATTTCATATATCTATAGTTTCTATGAGTAAGAAAGAAGGTCAAGTCATATCCCTACTTGACACAATTAAAAGTTTGAAGCATGAAAATGATAGAATTGTTGAAAGGGTATGTGAGTTGAGAGGACTAATTGGTCCTAAAATGGAGACAATGCCTAGTGCATTGAGGGAAGCACAAGATGCTATGGTTGTCAATGATCTGACAAATCTTGAGTCTACAGAGATGCAATCCTAATTGTTCTGTGGTCACATGACTATTTTGGAGATTCTCAAAAAGCTATTGAAGAACAATTTTGTAGACATATTCAAGTTCATGTAAGTTGTAAAAGCATGTCTGTACATATACAGTTTTTTCATAGCAATTCTGTTTGATTTTTGGTATGCAGATTCCTATCTTTTCCATTGATGTCAAAGGGGGAGAGTGGGACAATGAAAAATGTCATATTCATCTCAAGGGGAGTTGTGTTTTGAAGTTTTGAGGATTGCACTGTATTCATGTTGGTACTGATTCTGACACTTAGTCATTTTTCACTAAGTGTTGCCATCAATGCCAAAGGGGGAGATTGTTGGCAAGAGACACTGCACAAGTCATCTAGTGTTGTCATTGATGGAAAACCTAGTCAGTAATCATATCAGCACTTTAGTATTTGCTTGTACTAAAAGTCAGATTGAAGATATATGTTAACTGACAAAGCTAGAACAGGGCATTTGACAAAGTTGTGTACACTGATTCATACACAAATTCCTGTTATCATTTTGTGTTGTGGATCTCAGGGAAGGATTTTCGATGTATGAACTATCTTATCTTTGAATCATATGGCCTTGTATTGATTGGTGTGAAAGTGAGAAGATCCGGTTGATTGATTTTCAGTCTAACAATGCTGAAAGGCTGACTCAATGAGTATAGCGTGTTGTGGATCTTCAAGGAATTTTTTTTTAATGTTTTTTGTGTTTGAGCATGTTGTTTTGGGTCCTCACTATGTTGTGGCTAACATTGTTTGATTCACATTGATAATTATTTATGGATTGAGCTGACAGTTTGTACATGTTTTATATTTTTGTTAAAATCCGACATGTAGTTGATGTAATTCATATCACGGATATATATAATCGATTAATCCTATAATTTTGGTGTGTGTTGTGATGAGATGTGATATTCAGAAGATTATGGGTTGATTGTGCATAATTTCATAAGAGCAGAAAGAAGATTGGTAATCCGAATTAAAGCAAACAAAGTTTCAAGAGTAGAATCAGATAGAGTGTGAAGAATGTGATCTATGTGCTTAATCAGAACTATACTCATGCATTAGCACATGCTATCTCATATTTCATCCACTCCAGATTGTCTATTTATTTTTGTAAGACAATGAGTCTTCTTTTGGGTAGTAAGCCTTTTTGTATTTGAGCAGC
Organism: Sequoia sempervirens; assembly: GCA_007258455.2. Lineage (NCBI taxonomy): Eukaryota > Viridiplantae > Streptophyta > Pinopsida > Cupressales > Cupressaceae > Sequoia > Sequoia sempervirens. The sequence continues at coordinate 54,310,272 of VDFB02179234.1, forward strand.
GAGCTCTAGGCAGTGCGCCCGAATGCATGTGCATTCCCCATTTGTAAACACTTATTTTGAGTATACTCATATTGTGGATTAGCCTCCACTATGGTTTTTCCCCTAACAGGGTTTCCACATAAAAATTTCCTTGTGTTATGGTGTTGTGGTTGATTTCTTTGTGTTCTTGCATCTTTCTTTTGGTTTAATGCTATAAGTGGTTTAAAGATCAGGTTAATAAAGTTAAATTTTGCAAAACACTGATTCACCCCCCCTCTCAGTGTTCCTTGATTCCAACATGTCTATCAACTAGTTGGTGTTTGTTGGTGTGAATTAAAGTCTTGTATCTAGTAATTTATATCACTAGGTAATTAGGAGACTTATTCACATGATTAAGTTTACTTAGGATATAAGATTATTTCTAGAAGTCTTAGTTGGATTTTCTAGAACCTATCTTATCTAGCTTTATTGCATGATTTCTAGGTAGTTAGTTTGTTGTCACATGTCATAGGATTAAGACACATGTCACAATCATGTTCAATCCTATTCCTCACCTTTCCTATAAAAGGAAGGTCATTGGACACATGTAATATACTTCATACCTCATCATCATTTTGATAGGTATTAATATCAAGCAATCTCATATTCTTGCATACTCTCTTGTAGAAGGTTTTCATTGCTTTTGTAGGTGGTCTTAGGTATTGAGCTAATCTTTAGCTCTTAAATGGTATCAAATCCAAGCCTTGTAAAACCATTCTCAAATTTAAAGGTTGAGCTATTGATAGTGAGAGATCTAGGTTATTTTTAGTAAAGTTGAGTATGCTCTTCCCTTGAACCATATGGTGAACTTGGGAATACAAAAAAATTGAAAAAAAATACTAGATTTGAGGGTTCCTCTATATGTGGGTTTTTATGGAAGGTCACTTTTGGCTCATATTGGAGGAAATTTGAGCTCAAATTTGAGTTTAGGGAAGATGAGAAAGTCAAGATTGACTTTTTTCTCGCCTAAATCTAACTTTTTTGCCAGTTATGAGGGTTTGAAGATTTGCAAGATCTAGAGGTTGTAGAGCTTCTAGTGTACTTTCACCCTTATCAGACCTCTGTTAAAAGGTGCAAGACAATTGAGAGGGGGGGTGAGTCAGTTGTCACCAAAATAAACTCAAAACTTCAACACTTATCAATTTCACAATAACACTATTATGTTATTAAGAATGAACATGAAATGAAGATAACACAAAGTAAAATCAACACAATGTACACCATATTTTGCATGAAAAACCCAATGAGGGAAAAACCATGGTGAGGATTAACTCACAATATAAAGAGATAGAAAAACTAAATACAAAGGATCATTGCCAAGGGCTCACTACCCAGAAGAGGACTCACTGTCCAACAGGGAGGCTCACTACCTAAAAATATAGAAGAAAACAAAAGATCCACCACAACAATTTACACACATCCACAACCTTGATTAGAAGATTGTAGAAACCTTCAGCTCACTGCCTTCAGGAATCCAACACAATGAAGTACTACTACCTCAACTCACTTTTACACACTTCTGCTCTTTTATTTGTGGATTACTTCATTACTTTACATCATACAATCTGTTGATGATGTTTTTTGCATAGCAACAACTCAGACAAAATATAATATCCTATCTCTCTTGAAAGGTAAATCTCTATCAGCAATCCTCAAGAGATAACCCCAAGATCTCTAATGTCAGGTCTTGACAATGTATAAACAACTCAGTGATAAATGTGAAAATGTTGGTAATCACAATGGGACCTTACTACAAGAAAAATACTGAATCTCAATTTATCAGATCTAACCATATGATGATACTTCAATCCTAAGTTTAACACAAATGATGAAAGAAATAATAAAAGATATAAGGTTTCAAAGAGATTTCTAGATCTAACACTAAACCTAAAATTACCAATGCAAATGACCAACACTCAAAATGGACCAATCCCTCAAAATCGATTTCTACTTGTCCCAGATGGATCTACAATCTTATAGAAAAAATGCAATCTTCTAAGGTGTTAGGATTTTTAGATCATGAACATTCATTCAAAAAACCCTATTGCAATTGAAATGAATAAACCCTCACAATTGAACTAAGCACAATGAATATAAAGGTCCAGGCTAACTTTGCAAAGCAACTAACAATCAGTTGGTTGTGAAAAGTATGGACTAGGGATTGCTGCAACACTTTGAATATCAAACCATAAACATCATTAAATCAAATCTAATTCTAAATATTTTCTTCCTCAAAGCAATTCTAAAGATAGAATAACAAGAACCATGCAAGATAAGGAGAACACAAGTATGGCACCAAATCACAATTTCATTAATTGCATCAAATTATCCACTGTAGCAACAATTCCAACTTTCTGTTACAATATTTTCTTGAGAACAACTAATTCCTAACTCTTCCTCTACTTAATTCGCTCTAACTATCTCTCTATTTTTCTATGTCTAAAACTTCTTAACCCTTAAAAATGAGGCAAAATGCCATATTTATAGAACCCCCCAAAACATGTCAGCCAAGAGAAATTCAAAATGAGATAAAATATGCATTAAATGCATGAATTTCATCCAGGTCGGCCTAGGATTTCCAGTGCAGCTTGGACCAATGCATGGAAAAATAATAGGGAAGCACAAATATCGATGTAGCCCACCATTAACTACCTTCCCCTTTGTCCCTATTCTGATCCAGCATTTCATGAAATTTCAAAAGCACCCTATCCAGGTCGGCCATAGGTGGTAAAGGAAAAATCCTAAGTCACCTTTCAATTGATGCAATTTCTTCCCTGGATTGCTTCACCGACTTATCCCATTCTACCTTATAAGTTAGGTATTTATCAATAACAACAATGTAGGTGGCCGCATCATCCAATTGGTGCTCAGAAACAAAATCATCATTAATTGGATCATAAACATCATTCCACCACTTTCTCAACTGTTCTAAACTCAAATACTTAGGGGAAATCTTCCTTCTTCCTGTCATAATCTCAAAGAAAGCAATGCAGCCATTATAGACACCAATTAGGGTATCATCAATTTTCCTCCTCTGCTTGTAAATCTTCTTCAGAACCTTTTTCCTGATCTGCAATGCTTCAAACCACTCCCAAGGTTTAATAGCTCTGGAGGAAGGAAGAATTTTATCATTTACTAGCTTATCCTTGGTATACTCCATGATAGTTTTGGTTTTCTGCAGCAGGAGATCTGTATCCGCTTTGTCTTGAGCCAACACCTTTTTCAACCAATCAATTGCTCTCATAGCATCTTTCCCTGTTGATAGAATATCCCTGATAGCATCATTTCCTTTTGTTTGCAGCCAATTTGTGGTAGCAAGATTGGAAGCCTTCATCCTCTCAAGCTTGGTGATAGTTTCCTAAGGTAAGGGATTCACAGCAAAAACCGAGGGGTTAATAGATTCCAAGGGCTTCATCAGATCCTCCAAGCATTTACTAAGTTTTATATTTTCCCTCTTCAGCTCATGCTTAGTTTAAATTTCCTTACTCAATCTCCCCAGGATAACTATGGTAGAACCCTGATAATCTTCAATATCTTGCTCAACAGAAGTGGGCCCCAACTTAAAGGTCTTCACATTATAATATTTTGTAGATACCTCATCTCTATTCTTATTTGGAGCAGGGGTGGCAATGTGGATAACTCTATTACTCGCCTCATCTCTTTCAATCCTTGAGATGACCTTAGCCTTCCTCTTACCCTTGTCCTTTCCAATCTTGGTCAACAACTCATCCCAGTTAGGTGGAGTATCTTCCACAACAACTTGTTTTCTCTTTATCTCCTTATCCAACCACTCTGGAATAGTGAATTGCAACTGCACCTTACCCTGTCCAACCTCTTCCTTTTGGTCTTTAGGTGCCTCCTTATCCAAACTCTGCTTGTCAAGAATCCCTATCTTGCTTTCCTTCTCTTTAGCATGTTACTCCTTGTGCTCAGGGGATGGACTCTTTTCTGCTTCTTCTTCTCTTGGAGGTGATTTGATCTCTTCAGTTCCAATATGTGACTCTACATATGCAACCAAGGGAGACTGCATTACCTTTTCTACTTTAGCTTCTGCACTATAAAGGTCACCCTCATGAAATTCCTCCACTTCAGTATCTGGATGATCTTCAACTTTCTCAGATTCACTTGGTTTGCTCTGAGCTTCATGAGAAGAAGGAATATCATCATGCTGCTCTTCATGAGAAGTAACTGGAGGAGGATCTATGTTAGGCACACTATCCTTGGGAGAAGGAGTCCTTGACCTCCTTGTGTACACCCATGCCTTCTCCTCTGAACTTTCTATATTTACCACAGGTGGAGCAACTCCTTCCTCTCCCACTTTGGAGCCTACCTTTTGTGATAATCTCACAATTCTCCTTTGTTTAGGTACAGGAACATCAACCTCAGGACCCTGCTTTTCTATTTCTTTCTGTTCAAACTTCTTAGTCCTTGAAATTTTCTTAGCAATTGGCTTTCTCTACTTTTCTGTTTCTTGGACTTCCTCCTCCTGAGCACCTTTAATCTTAATCTTGAAAGGAGAATCCAACTTACCTTTTCCCTTAGGGTCTTGCTCAGTTGATTCCCCAGAAGTGGAGTGAGGGTCCAAATCTCCCATCAGATCATAGGTGCACTGTACACCTTCATTTTCCAACTCCCACAGTTTATACTTAAGCCACATTCTGGTGAACTTGGTGATTGGATAAATTAACTACTTTAGCTCTATCTTTTCTTCCTCTAACCAATGCACATCACCAATCGTCCTATCTTTTATCACCTCATAAGCATGATCTTGAATCAGGTTTCCATTATCTTGAAGTTGATCAGGGACTACCTTCACATTATATAGTCAAATTGATTCAACTGGTAGTCAAGAAAAATTCTTCTTCCTGACCTCAAATTCATCACTGCAATTGGCCCAGTAGTCCTCCAAATCAACCTTATGGCTATACTCTCTACTGTCCTTCTTTTGGGCTTCACCTGTGATATACAATCTGTACCATTTAGAATGGAAAGATAATCAAAGAGTACTCATCTCCTCCTCTGAAGCTTGGGAAGAAATAATGGAAGGACATGCCTCTCCAGTGCCAATCCTCAAAAGGAAGTCTCCACCAAAACCAGTCTTATGCTTGTCCCTTTTGACAATAGCATCAAAGTCACATATCTGGTGAGTTACTTCTTGAAGGATGATATGAATAGTGGGATACCTTGGAAGTTTTTATGGAGCCCTTTGACAACCATCAACCTGGATTTATGAGATGTTTGGGAATTGAATAAACCAAGCACCATATTTCTTGGTTAACTCCTTGGCTTGGTCATAAATCCTTGTGTGCTCTGCTCCCTGAAGCAACCTGGTGATATGCATGGTGAACGCATCATTCAGCCTCTTGTAACTCAAACTTCCCAAATGCAACTGAGGGTAGACCTCATAGATAATATCCTGTCCAAAGGTGCCCCTGGTACTCAATCCCTTGTATGGATGAAACCTTGCAAGAGCATAGACCAAGTATGAGGTCATTGTGAAGGTCTTGGTTTGCAGCACATTGGAAAACTGCTCATGAATCACCTTGCTAATGACACCTGCCCAATGGTAGTCAGTCTTCTCCTGTTCCATCCTCACAATCACATGGCACATCCAATTCTCAAACATACCAACATTCTTCAATCTGACCACCCTGCTGAGAAGAGTGATGTCATCATAATACTCCTTTTTGAACTTCACCCTAAATAACTGCTTAGGAAGTTTGGAATAATGAGACTTAGGCTTCTCCAACCATGAATTGATAAGCTGTTGAGATTTAACAATTTGTTCATCATAGTATTCCTGAGCTGCCTTCATGTTGAATGCCACCACATGAGATCTATCTGGCATATCAAAATTCTGAGCAATGGAAACAAGGTTCAAATTTTCCACAATCCTTCCTTGAGGACCAATTATTCTCTATGTATCACTGTCATAGTGCCTAGAACACTCAAGGACCAGCTCATAACACTGCACCATGGAGGGGAAACCAACCACATGTGCCAATCCTGATTCTAACATCCTCTTAGCCACCAGAGGAAGATCCTGTGTGGCCATTCTACCTTTGAACTCCTCATAGTCCCATAGTCCAACATTGGTATCAATTACCTCTGACTAGACAGAAGTGATCTTACTCTTTGGAATCTTTCTCTTGATGTACATCTTGATTCTTTCTTCTTCAGATATGGAAGATCCCTCCATGTCACCCTTAGCCTTTCCAACGGTTACCTTGCTAGATTCAGCCTACACTTGACAAAGGAAACATAATAAAGCTCACACCAACAAAGGTTAACCAATCAAAATTATCATTAAATCATATTAAACCTCATATAGAATGATCATGTTAAACTTCAGATTTCAGGACCATCCGCAGAATCCAAGTCAGGGAGGAATTTCAGAAAATTCCAGGCCAGACGGATTCTAGTGGAATAATCATGAAAACACCAATTAGCAACTTAATTCGACCATTATTAATCAATAAACAACCTGTGAGATCTAAAGATAGCATGAATTAATCATAAAATGAATAGTTGTCCTTTAACACATCATGCTATTTCAAATTCCATCATATTTCATCAAATTCTGGGAAAATCCACCAGAGACGGATTTCCGTGAAGGGGAAGACACTTTGCAAATTTGGAAAAAACAGGGAGCCAAGGACTTTGGGAAAATTCGGACCTAAAGGAAATCCACGGATAAGGTAAAACTTTGAAAGTATGTAGATTCTGGGAAATTGAAGGAAATTGGGAAAATCCACCAGAGATGGAAAATCCACTAGAGACAAAAAATCCCGGACTGAGGATGAAACTTGAACTTGGACACCAAATCACGATTTTTCCCAGACTAATGGATCGATTATAAATTTCAAGAATCTAGACCTGAGACAATTTTGGTATGGGTCCTTCATAGATTTTCTTAGAATTCTAGGCCAATTCAAAAGCATACTAAAGATAAATGGTGATGCCCTAAATCCTACTCTACAAATCCACCATTAACACAGAGGAAAGCTTAGGATTCAGGAATTTCAACTACTAATTCTTTACTAGGGAGAAATCATGGCTCTGAAGTAATTTTTCTCATAATGCAAGCAAACGAACAAATCAGAAATCACTTGGGAGACCATAAATCAAACCATATCACACAACCCTAGCATCAAACTCTCAAACATGCAGCAATTTGAACCCAAATAAACCAAAACACCAAGGAAATGCTAATTGTTCATTAATCAAAAGTAGGGCAATTGAATACATACCATTTGATGCAGCAGAAATCGAATGAGGTAGTAAATACCAATTTAATGGTGCCCAATGAAGACAATCAACAACAATGCATAGAAATCACCACTTGAATCGAGCAATTCAAACTCAATGCTTCAAATCCAATCAAATACTTAAAGATAAAACTCTAAGAATGCATTCCTTAGCTCAAACTATGGCAAACAATAAGCATAATAGTGCAAAAGTCATCGGAGATCGGTTAAATACATTGCTTGCCAATGGTACAGATGACATTAAGTGCAGTCGACAAGATAGCCAGGAAAAATCGGGAACCCAATGACAGGATGAAATTTGAAAAAATTTGGACCATGCAGAAATCCATGAAGACTGAAAATCTCTGAACCACAGTGCTCAGCCGGAGTCCGAACAGGATCCGAGAAAATTTGGCTGGGGTGGAAAGTCCCGAACTAGGGTAAAAACCAAAAATTAGCTCAAAACTAAAGATCTTCAATGAATAACTTAGGGGAACCATTTAGGCAATCAAAATAAACATTTAAGCACATGCCAAAGTAAGATAAAACCTCAAAATGAAAGGGCCAAGACACCAAAAACCAAAGCAAAAGAGGGTCCTTGCTTTCAGCAGGGCGTCTGTGCGAAAACTGCACAACAAATGGTGACTCTGCTGTGAAATGCTCTAGAGCATTTGATGACGGACAGGAATCGAGAACCCAGAATCTCTGGTTTCAATATCACTATTAAACAAATAAGTCAAAATGCAAATACTAAAGAATTAGAACCAAAGGGTAGACCGAACCTTCCATAAACTTACAATCCAAGTGTGTGCATATGAGTTCATTTCCCTCCTTGAGCTACTGCAGAAACTAAGCTTAGTCAAGACAGGCTACGTAAAGATTCTAACTTCAAAAGCAACCTCGACAGGGCCTCATTTCCAGTTAGACGTCTATAGCCCCAATGAGGTTATCGTTGTGACTCTCCTAAACATAGCTCTATTGCCAGTCAGGCATTAATAGCCCCGATATAGATATTCAGATACCCATGATAAGTTGAATTCATTCTTTTGATTTTCAATATTTCACTTTTCTTCCTTTTGATATTCTTTGCTATGTCACTTCTATTTCAACCTATGAACAATGAAGTTCACACTCAGGGCTGAGAACCATAGTGGTGCTAAAGCAGAAATAAGATTTTTCACTTGAAAAAACTTCACAAGGATCCTACGGTAACATCAGGATTCTTAAGATGTATGAAAGATATAAGATTTTAGAATACTTCAAATTCAAATCAGGACCAGTGACCCATCTTCTATAAATCAAACATTTAGACTGTTTGGAAATAGCAAAGACTTCACCCATCCTTTCAAGATACAAGACTAAAGTCCACCAATAAAACACTTAGAACAGTCCCAGATAATGATATATTTTCCATACAGGTGCAACACATCTAGGTGAAAATAGGAAAACTCTCAAAGCAAGAGCATAGCAAAAAAAAAAAACCAAAAGAAAACCTACACTAACCAAAACAAACAAAAGCAAAGCAGAAAGGGA